>JAGMVL010002274.1:0-600000 GCA_019202695.1 Populus x sibirica
GTCCAAGATTTAAGAAGGCGTTTTGAAATTCCATATAGCAACAAGCGAAGAAGATCGAATATCGCTTGAACCCGAACCTTTGTTGATGTTGACGTATCTCCCAGTGCAAGTTCAAATGATCTCAAGTTTTACCACGGAAAGATGAGACAATTACCTAGAACTTTCATGATTGAAGTCGATTTTCAAAGTATGGCGTCATCGATAGCGTTTTTGTGAGTTTCAGAAGATATAATTGTCATCAAGTCAAGATGTGGCCACCATTCATCAATTAGTCAACAAATCAATAGTTCTAGATTTTGATAGCCTATTAAAGGAAGCATTTTCATGTATTTAGAGCATCTTGGTGTTGAGATCAAGATCATGACTTACTCTCTCTCTTTATATTTTGCCAATGCTTAAGTTTTGCTTATATTAATTTCTTGCTTATGCTTTTCATTTTCCTTTCCTTGTTTATTTATGTTTCTTTCTTTCATTATGTGTTACTAAGTTAATTATGTCAAGGTGAAAAATTTTTTAATAGTGTAAGAATAAGTATAATATAAACTTGTATGAACCTTAATGTTGGACTAACATGTTTATATTTGTTATCTTGTTCCACTTTAATACTTTACTTGTTAAATGGTTAATCTAGATTTATGTTCTATATGCCGCCAATTTTAATAAAATACTTAGCACTTTCATAGCCAATAACAGTAATGGTATACTTATACGAAATGCGACTATGAAAAGGAAGCAAATTTGTTATTTAACATAAGTTATAATCGTAGATAGTGACAACATTTACAAATGTGCTATTATTCGAATGAGATAACTAATGTGAAATCATGTTAACAATTTATAATCACGATTTAGACCTCCTTTGTGTGTGGTTTCCAATTGAATAATAGGTTTATACTATGCCCGAAATACCGTTAGTGGATCCTCTATACTTGACATTTGTTGTTATCATTGTTTAATCCTTACGTTAATCTTCCATCTCAAAAGTTCTCATCAACTTCTTCCTCTTCAACTATTACTATTATTATTATTGTTGTTGTTGTATTGTGTTATCTATAATTTATACAATTAACTTTCCGTAGTTCGACCGGTCTTGCGGTTATTTATCTTAGACATCACGCACTTGAAAGAATCAATCTTTTGAGTGCAATTGTCCTTGCAGCGGATAACATTTGAAGTCAGTAATTCAATTGGTAACTAAAGGCCGGACAGAGATTACGTGGTCAATTCTGTGAAATCTGACGGAAAAAGTTTACCGCGTCATGCGCTAAGCGATGTCGGCCCGATGTGGAGGTTTTCGCGGGTTGGCCACTGAGGATGGAATCATCGGCCAGTTCAAGACAGCCGTACGACGGCCACGCCATTGTACCGATGAAATTACGACAGTTTGAGATATGATTCATACGACGTGTCGGTGTTAGTTAGAATCATCGACGGTTTCTGCAAACAGGTTTCCGTCGGGGTGAGCCGTCGGAAAAGTAATATATCCACTCTCGCAGACCCTCCTCCCTACTGTAGCTGGCCTTCCTAATCCCAACTCTCTATCTATGACAACCATTACCTCCCCCGGCCAAAAATCTCCCTCATGCTCCCGGCCACAATGAGTTATATTTCTTGAAGTTTTGTGGTCCGGCATCCGTGTTTTACTGATTTCGGATTTATCCAATTTTGTAAGTAATTCTATCTTTTAAATTTTAACATTTAATTAAATGTCAATTTTATTTAATTTTTTGTTTATTATAATGTTTTTGTTGCATGTACATGTTTTTTATTGTATTTCTCAACAAAACTTGTAGTATATGAATGTATAATTCTATACCGTTATGGTTTGTTTTAGATTTTTGGCATAGATTTTATTGTTTGTAAATTGTTAAACTTTATGGAACTACTCCCAAGTACATGTCTTGTTTTAAGTAATTAATAGCTCTTAATGGATCCGTTTAAAGTTTTATCCAATGGTATTGCAGTGGTAATTTCGTAGGAATTTATATATTTTAATTTGTATGGAGCGTTGATAATGATAATGAATATTTAATATTTATGAGAAGTTGTGATTGGTTTGTTGATAATCCTCGAAGGTAAGTTATGGAGTTGATCCGCATCTATGGTTCGTGGTCAAAATCAACTCTAAAAGCTAAACTCGCAACATAAACAATGTCTTTTTTTTTTAGCAAAAGCAATGTCAACAAGTTTATACCCCATACACCTTTCATTTTAGAAAGGATCGATCAAGAGTTGATTGGTTGTCCGTTTTAAAAGCGAAACCCAGGTCGTTGTCGGGAGTTGTTCAGGATGAGAACGTGAACAAAGTGTATGCTGAAGTGAAGTCTTTCAAGTTAGTGAGTAGTTGAACCATATTGAGTTGCTCCTTCGATTGAATTGGAAGAAATTCAAATTTTTGTATTTTCAATGATAGTCTTGTTGATGTTGACGCGAGATGGTTGAATGTTGTTTTGAGCTCTAGTGGACAAGAGAGCTGTGGATGAAGAAGGCGATATCCATATTGAAGATTACCATAGAGGGTGATGACAATTCAATTGATAGGCAAAGAAGAAAATTCTAATCTTTAATAGTGTAAAACCCTTTTTTTCATGTAATTTAGATTATGGATGATATATTTTGTTAACATGAAATATTTATTACTTGAAATGCCACAATCATGAAATAATTACTTGAATAATTATAGATCATGGATGATATATTTTGTAACATGAAAATACCACAATCATCGACGTCAGCATCGTGATATATGTCCCATCTTCGGCATTTCGTAAGTTTCAAAAGTAATCACTTGAAATGCCACAATCACCGATGCCTATATACGAACTGAATTGCGTCGGTTTCCGGAGAGAGTTAAAAAATAATTACTTGAAATGCCACCATCATAAGCGTAAGTTCTTGGATATAGAAATCGTCGAGCAAAGTTGTCGTGGTCAATTTCTGCGGTGACATTCTGCTGCCAGACGGACTTGTGGAATTCAAAGGGTTGTGCATTGAATGCATCTTTGACCTCGTCAGATCTAGGCGGAAGTGCCGAGCGGACCACGAAAAATATGGAGGGTCATTAAAGAATTTGGTGTGAAATTCAAAACCTCTAAGCGGATTTTTGACTACGTTCACCCGTGAATAAATTAAAATAATAATTAATTTTATAGTCGGTGAATCGTCGGTAAAAAGCGCCCATATAAGTTCCAGCGACCCCCGCCAGTTCATTTTTTTCTTCCTCCTCAGGTTTTTTCACCTTAAATTTGATTCTTTTCCTCTCCGTTCTTCAAGTTTTCTGCGATCTCTAGCAAGTTTTCTTGTGAATCTTCATCGTTTAAAAGGTATGTGTTTCTTCTATTTCATTTTATTTTAAGGGTTTTTTTGCTATTTTTTTTGTTATGTTTTTGTTTTGGTGTATTTTTTTGTTATGTGGATAAAGTATTGAATTCAACACATTATTAAAGTAAGCATATTTCATTGCTAAAGTCTATAGTTTTTTTTTGGGTTTATTGAATATTTTTTATTGTTGTATTGACATAATTAGTTATTAGTTAATTTGTTGAATATTTATTGTTAATGTTGAATTTACCATAGAGTTAGTAATTGAATATGTTTAGATAATTATTAATTTTACTCTATTATTGCATGATTTGTGTTTAATGTTTTGCAGTTATTTTGATTGTTATTCTAGAGTTTTTTATTTATTTATTGTTTTGTTGTATTGGTATAAGATTGAGATAATTTTTTGAATTGTAATTGTTAATGTTGAATTTACCTTAGTATTAGTAATTGAATATTTTGGAATAATTGTTAATTTTATTCTATTATTGCATGATTTATGTTTTAATTTTTTTCAATTAATTTTAATTGTTAGTCCGATTTTTTTATTTATTGAATATATTTTATTGTTGTATGTGGCATAATTATTGAATAATTTGTTGAATTGTAATTCTTAATGTTGAATTTACCTTAGGTATAAGTAATTGAATATGTTAGGAATAATTAGGTATGGGGTGGGTCAATTAGTTTTGGCTTTTGTTAATATATCGCGAGGTTTGTGGATTTGGTGTAGTATGTAGGGTATAGGGGGTAATTATTGGTATGGGAAAGTCAGCTGTCGATTTTTTTTTTTTAACATTTGAATTTATTCTCTATAATTATTTGTATAAAATTGTGGAGGTCGTGGAATAGAAAACCTGAGCTAATTCGGCTAAAGAATCACGAGTTGTGACTAAGGTTGGGTCTAAGTAGCGATGATGATCTTTCTTAGGTGCCTCTCAAGGAGAGGCACCTACCCTATTTGTAGCGCAATCGACCGGATGCGCCTTTCTTGCTGTGTTACTTCCCTTTTATTTATATAGTCTAAAGGCGAGGCGATAGCGCTGTAAGAATCAATTTACCCGATTGATCTGAGGAGCCATGAAACTACGGTGGAAGGATGACCTTTCAATGTAAGTTTGCTAAAGTTTAATTTTTTTAAATTCCAACATCATTTATGAAGTAATCACTATTTAATTTATTTCATTTATTTTCCAGTTCACAAACTTGATTGAATTACCGCTTAAGCCAATGTATCATACGTGGCGTTTCTGATCGTCGATGGAGATTCTATTGTTTCAATGAAGTCGATATCCAAGCATCTGAATGGATACCTCAAATCAATGCATGGTTTTGGCCGGATTTGAGTTGGTGTTGATTGAGTATAATTTTGAGCTTATTTCTAATAAAATTATTAATATAATTGTAAATAAATTATTGGTTTTTATTTAAACTTGTTTGTTATACTACGACTTATAGTACCACCTTTGGGGCGATTGAGCGTATGCATTGCGCGAGGAGTGATGAGGGAGAAATCCTGTAACTCTGAGCTAGATAAAAAAAATACAAGATTTTTTTAGACTAAGGATGTATGTTTTAAAATGTTAATTTTTAGGTTCTTGCGTGAAATGAAAGTTGGCGTGATTTTTAATTTCTATACCACCCATGAAGGGCAAAAAAAACCCATGAAGGATAAAGAGTTTCTAAATTTAGTAATATTCTTGGTTTGGAGGGATTTCAAACCAATATCCCATCCTGGAAGATATACCTAGCTGGCACTATCTTGAAGCACGTGGCAGTCCGGCAGGTTCACCGTGGCAGCTCCACGGTCCATGTGGCAGCAGCGGGAATCGACCAGTTAATGGCTTCGTCATGACAACGCTGCACTTAGCGACCGTACCGTTCGTTTTTGACTGTACATGCGTAAGCGGATAATCTATAAGATTAATTTAAATAAAATATATCGTTAAATTAAGTTGTTTGTTGTATATCATCTTTTTTCATTATAGAGTTTAACGTATCTTAGACGTAAATTAGTGAATTGGCGATGTAATTGTTTTTGAAGAAGGCCCTTAGCATTTGGAGTCCAGACGTAAAAAAGAGGCACCTGTTCAGTTCGTTTGATAACCATGCTCAACATTTCTTCGTATGTTTGTTCGACCATTTTATTTTGTAAGTTATTATGTAAGTTTCTTATGTTTATTGAGGTGAATCATGATGATTACCCCTTTTTATTTAAGGTGGAGCAATGCCGATGTTGGGGAGAGATGCTGAGGGCGGATATTTTGACACATTTGGAATTCAGATCGGATTGTCAATGGGGATTGGCTCATCCAAGTGGACCGGTACAAAATCGGAGTTCTGGAAGGCTCTCAACATTACTTGGGCGTCAACTTACGGTCTGACCCCTTGATGTTTCAACCGTTGGGAGCTCCCAATCTAAGGAGTTTTGGCCTTACGGCAACACCACTCAACTCACGGAAAATCGACCACCTATATCAAGGCCTCTAACTCAAGCGTCTCAGTAGAGCAAAGAGCGAATGATGCACAACAAAAGCGACTTATGAGGCGGTTCCGAAATGGGGTCATGAACATGGCAACATAAGTGGAACATGTGCAACTAATCCTTTTGGTCGTATAACCACCGACCTCCTCCTCCAGGATCTCCTCCCTCCTCCTCCGGCTCCACCTTTATATTACACTTGTAATAAGCGTTATTTACCTTTCAAACTTTGATTTAATATTTTTTTTTGAAACATATTAGTTTGGAATGAATATTATTTAACTTCGATTTTTTATCTTTTATCATAAATTTTATTTGCATAATTGGTTTGTATTTTGATTAATTTATATAGGTTTATATTATATATCTAAATAATTTTTTAAAACAAATTTAGAAAAAAACTACCAGTACTTACAAGTTTTCACCCTGCCAGTTCATTCATTCGGTATTTTACACTTCGATTATAAACGGAGACTTCGTGACGAAATTGAATTGTCGTCGGCATTTATGACATTTGTACACACGTTATAGATGAATTTACAGATGGATATGTTAATTCGGTATTTCTCATACTCCACGATATCATGACTATCTATACGGGAATATACATCCGATCGGTATATTTCCCGAAGCGAGACTCTTTTTTTTTTTTTTTGCGAGAGCAAATTCCATTTGGTAAACCATTCTGCAAATGGTTTTTATTTTGCCGATGACCAATATGGCGAAGAAATGGAGATCACCGGGCGAAAGGAGAAAGCCAGCGGATCTAATCAGCGTAAATTTGATAGCGTCCGTAATCCACGTCACAAACGGCCTTCCTAATCCACTTACGCCGCTGAATGTTTACATTCTAGGTAAAAAGCGTAATCTTGTAGTTGTTGTCATGTACTTCCTCAAGAAAATGATATCTCTTGGAGAAGTTACGAGGAATCTAAGGCATATATTACATTATCATCTTGAATTTTAACACATGAACCCCTGTGGTGGGATCCGAACCCATTTTTCTATTATTATGTAACAAAGGAGAAAGCCACAACTAATTGTTTTGTACTATAATATTACAGAATCTAGCACATCCATGGGAATTAAAGTGCCTCACTGGATTATTTTGCATTAATGAGTGGACCCATCTTTGTACTGGTTGTTAACTATTAATTCTTTTTTGTTGAATTCACTTCTGAAAATACGGTTTCTTGATTTCTTGATATTTGAAATACAGAATTTATTCTAGTAGTGCAAGTAGACTGACTGTAGACCAGTACTTGTATTGCCTCAACGGTCAAACTAACAACAGTGTGTCTGACTGGATAGGGTAGTATGCTTGTGGACATGGAAGTCAGATAAAGTGTAGAACCCCATATCTTTTTAAAGCCTCTGTTGATTGTGTTGGGTCCAAAAAGCAGGAAGCTAGTTACCAAACTGCCTACTTTCTACACCTATATATGGCGCTTCCCCCTATGACTTATTTTGTACCAATGCAGAAACAATATTCCGGTATTACATTGTTCTTTGAATTAATATTGTGTTATTTTGCACTTATGGCACCTCAGGAAGATCGCCTCACAAGGATAGGAATCCAAAGCTCTGATCTGATCGATGATATACCATATGGTGGGCGGCCTTACATTTTCTAGAAGGCCCATGGAAGACTCCCTTAACCCAGGTACACGGACATCATCTATACCCGCATCAGGAAAGATTTATTTACCATACTGAGCTCAAATTTCCACTGTGCCGGACTGCCAGAAATACTGGCACAGTAATAAGAGGCTAGCTCCCTACCGTGGAGACCATGGTGAAGGAGCCTGTTCTGGCCTCTCCCTTACCGTCGAGCCATGGTGAAGGAGCCTGTTATAGCCTATCCCATACCGTGGAGCCATGGTGAAGGACCCTATTATTGCCAGGAATGATCAGGCAGCTCAAAATTATGGTGGTCTGGAGAAACAGCCTGTTATCACTAGCGACGAGGCAGCTAAGTACTATGGTGGCTTTGTAATTGTGGAGCATGGTAGGAAGAAACAATTTCGTTCAGCTTATTAGGGTTCATATAATATAAGTTACAAAACGTACTTCTTGTCATATATGGAAGTATATAAATCTGAGACGAATGGTCTTTGAATCTCCAGGCCGGTCTCTTACCCGTATAGCTAAAGTACATGTGCTCAAGGTGGCCTCCAAAAGAACCTTGTAATTTCTATCTTTTAGGGCTCCTGTTGTCACTTACATAGTTTTCTTATCTATATAATGCAATCTGCTTTGCCATACTCTCTCTCTCTCTCTCTCTCTCTCTGTTTGTTAGCGTGTGTGTGTGTTGTGGTGATCTTTTTTACTTCAGATAAGCCTAATGAGAACAAGGCACGCCTTAATCGGAAAACAGCAGCTAACAAAAGGAGAAAAGAACGAGGGAAGGAAAATACAAACACATACAGAAATGAAAAACAGAAAAGAAAAGCCTTCAATATCCATCCACAGAAAGCATAAATGCAGGAATGCAATCCCAGCTAGTCCTTCACAGCCAAAGCATATGAAGGATTACGTACTTTGGTGAGCTGCATATAGTTTTGCTTTTTTGCATACAGAATTGTGCCCTGAGGATGGTGAAGGGCCATTCCTTCTGCTGAGGAGGCCATTCATGTTTGTTGTGGCGATAATTGTAGGCCATTCATAGTTTGGAGATTCCTCCTCCCCCCATATACTCAACAGTGGAGATTCTATTAAAGAGTAATGGATATGGGAGAAGTTAGTTATAGAGATTTTGACTTGAAGAAAACCTAATTTGAGGTGTTACAGTACTATCCAAGCTGGTTGATCCAAATAATCAATGAATTTTCTAAATTGGGAGATTATGTCAAAGAAAATGGATATAGAAGAATTAGTTAAAGAAATTTCTGTTTATACATATGTGGTTACCTGTAATTTATGATTAATGGGTTCTGCAAACAGGGGATTAATAAATATTGGAAAAGCGTGGTAGAATTTATACATGAGATTTTGATATGCTTTTTACTTGATTTTAAAAAAAACAATGTAAATCTAAATATCCTATAGTTTCACCATTGAAATAAAATATAAATAGAGCACTTATAAATGAATTTAAAAGAAATGTAAATAAAAAAAATCATATTAGCTAAAAGGTTTTATATGTCAAAGAATAATATAAATCATATCTTGGGACCTTATCTAACAGCCTTAAGCTATTAGGTTGAAATGATTCTTTGACATTGTATCGTAGTCTTGATGACCAAGTGGTTACAAGTTCGAATCTCACCACCCATTTATTTGATAAAAATCAAGCACAAGGTAATGTGAGATTGTACAATTTTCAAGCTCAAAGGGCTTTCACTTAAAGAGGATTTTACCTATCAATTTAAGCTATTGAACCGAGATGATTTTTTGACATTATATGGACTCGCCTCTAATAATAGAAAAATTGCATATAATTGGATTTTTTATATATATTAAAAAAAACAGCCTACAAAAAAGAAAATGATAGCTAACAATATATATATGTTCTTTCCTTATATATATATATATATATATCCAAATTCTATGCCGTATCTTGGATTATATTTTGAATGAAAATGAAATGAAATATGCTTTCACATGGATTAGCTAGAATATCTTATCTGCCTTGCCACCCCTATGACATTAAAATACCTTTGCCTACCCCATCTCTTGACCAGAATATGTGAAGCTTACACAACTTTAAATATAGCAACACTAGCATCGGGGAATTTTGTCAGAACACGAAAAATTGGTAGAAACAGAATTTTTTTTTCCTGGTCCCTGAGGATCCATTTTGGAGCATCTTGTGGGTTAGTCCAAAGGTCACTGTTAGTCTTCACACTCCATGCAAATGGAAATAATTTAATTCGAGCTAATTTGGCAACAGATAGATATTGTGGAAGGAGGGAAAAAATATATTAGAATCGTCCCTTGAAAGAAAGAAACAACGTTAAATGTTCAAAATTACTCTCAACTATATCATAAAGAAATATGAGAAACTAAACTATCATGCTAATAAAAAATATATGAACAAATTAAATCACACACTACAACATTATCCAGCTTTTACCGACGGACTCATTCCGTCGGTACAGATAATGCAATCCGTCGGTAAAAATAATACCGACGTAATAACCCGACGAAACAAAGCTTGATCCGTCGGTAAAACAAATCGTCGGAAAATCCCAATTCCGTCGCTAATTCGGTCGCAAATAAAAAAAATCACCTATCGACGGAAACACCGACGGTTTACAGACGGATACACGCGCGCAAAAAAAAATTTCTCGCGGAAAATTACCGACGGAATAAATCGGTCGGTAATTTCAAGGGTTATTAAAGGAATTACCGGCGGAAAATCCATCGGTAATTATGGCATGGCTGGTAATTTTGTTGCAACTCTCTGCCTAATACCGACGGATAGTATCCGTCGGTAAGTCCGTCGGAAGTTAATCACCGACGGATAGTATCCGTCGGTGATGCCGTCGGTAATGATGGCATGGATGGTAATTCTTCGGCAACTCTATAAATACCGACGGATACTATCCGTCGGTATATCCGTCAGTAGGTATTTAAAATATATAAAAAAATAATTTATTAATTGTAAAAAACCTTAATAAACAAATAGAAATGCATTAAACATTAAAAATGTAAAAGTAATGTTAAATAATATTCATTACAAATTTAATGTGTTTAAAAAACAAAATTAAACTAGAATAGCGGAGAGTCGGAGGAGGAGGCGGAGGAGGAGGAGGTGGTTGTTCCCGGACCATACGGCCAAAAGGAAGCCGCACAAGTATCGTCACCCATCTTTGATCTCATCTCCATGACTATTTGACGGAGCTCATCATAATTCGTCGAGAGTTGTTGATATTGTTGTTTCAACGCAATGAACTCCTCGCATCGGGTGTTCGATCTGATGGAGAGCTTCCAACAGTTGAGACACTACGAGTCGAACGCAAGTTGTCAGCGTAGTGTTGGAGAGCCCGTAGACCCTATTTTTATCGGGTCCACCAGACGATCCCGCCTCCATCCACAAATCTGGATCGAAATCTGGATGGGTCAACGGATTGTCCCCATATCTCTCCCTCAACCGACTATTATAGGTCTCCGAAAATTCCATCGGTAAAAAAATCATCAAATGCAATTCAAGATGCAATTCAAGAAAATAATAACTTACAAAATAAAATGAATGGACGAACATACCACGAAGTCTTGAGCATGGTTGTCCACGAACCGCCGCACCCCCTTTTGGCGGTCTTGACTCCGCACATGCGTCTCTAGAAACAGCCTCCATTGGACTCGGTTCACGTCCAAGAGACGCACTCGTAAGGAAAAAATAGATTGAAAGTTAAATATATTATAAGGAACGACAAATTAAAATAACGATATATTTCATTAAAATTAATCTTACCATCCGCTTTGCATGTGCGCTAAATGGGACGGATCCGCCAGGTGCGTGGTCACCGAACCATAAATTTGCCGGTTCCGGTTGTCGGCGCAGATCGTGAGCGCCGTGAGAACCGCTTCCGAGGTCACGTGCTCAATATATGCCGTCCATATTTCCCCGAGATGAATGGCGGTTTGAATTCCCGCCAAACCGCCACCTCATTCCATCCTTCAAGACCGTTATCCCTCGCATGTCTTTTTGATTTTTTTGGGTGTCATACCAAAAATCACGCAACCTACTTCCATAGTAACAAATTAGAATTTAAAAAATAAAATTATAAAACAAAAATAAATATTATTTTTGATGTTACCTAGTTGCCGCGTGATTCTCCCATACCCTCCTCACAACATTTTTGTCCGCCCTATCCCACTCAAATTTGTTCTGTGTATATAAATAATTCATATAAAATAAAAATAGTACAAGATATAAAATTATAAAAATCATTTATTAAATTCAAGCTGGAAATTAAAAATTAACACCGACCGAAATCGCTTAAACCATGCATCGATATTAGGTTTCCACTCAGATGTTTGGAAACCCGGCTCCATTGAAATAATGGAATCTCCATCGACGATTTAAACGCCAATGTTATAGTCCTTGCAACCTCAATGTTTGTGAACCCGAAATTAAATAAAAGTAGTAATTAATATTAATTAGTTGTTCATAAATTATGTTATAAGTATATAAAAAAAAAAACTAAAACCTAAACAAACTTACATTGAGAGGTCATCCTTCCATTGTGCCCGGTACTTGCGGGTGAATTGACCCCGCCGTGAAGGCACACCGCTTCGCGCTGTGAAACCGCGCTAGAAGAGGTAGCATCACAAGTTGGCGTAGATTTCTCGCCGTGATCAGCACCTAAGGATACATCCTCCTCGCCGCTAGAAGAACTAGCCGCAACCGTCTTCTCGACGACGTCTTTGTAGATTTCATTCTACGCATCTACACAAATGTATACGAATAATTACATAATTAACTTCGATTATTTAAAAAAATTCGACGAGTCTCCCTTGTACTCCGGGGGTCCCAAGTTGTCGACAAAATCATATTACACTTTCAATTTTATTTCACATCCCGATCCAATCATCCTGGATCTCAACCCAACTCATCATCATCAACACAACATTTTTTTCAATAACATCATATAGAATTATAACTATGAACATTCATTGTTAAATTGGTACTTAGAGTTACAAACATTAGATTAAAGTCATACATTCAAATTTACGGATTAATATAACATTTTTAACATAAATTCAACAATAACAATTATAGCAATACAAACAATAATATCCTAAATTAAGATAAACTAATTAAAAGCAATTCTATATATATAAATTAACATTTTTTAAATAAATCAACAATAACAATTATATATATAAATTAACATTTTTAACATAAATTCAACAATAATAATTATAGCAATACAAACAATAATATCCTAAATTAAGATAAACTAATTAAAAAGCAATTCTATATATATAAATTAACATTTTTAAAATAAATCAACAATAACAATTATATATATAAATTAACATTTTTAACATAAATTCAACAATAGCAATTATAGCAATACAAACAATAATATCAAAACTAACTAAATAAATTTAATAAATAAAATTAAAAAACTAAAAAACACTACACAACACACAACATAAACACAAAACAAACAATACACAAAACTAAAAAACATTATATCAATTCAAAATAAATTTGGGAATAAAAAATGCTTACCTTAATAATGTGTTGAATTTAAGATGTTATCTACAAATAATATACAAAACAAAGAACACCAAAAAAATAATCATAATTAAAATAAAAAAATAAAAAGATAAAGAAAAAAATATACATACCTTTTAAAACTACCACCAAAACAATAAAATCCTTCTAAAAGCTAAATATAAATGAGAGAAGAAGAGCAAGGGAGAAGAGGAGAAGAGAAAGGGAGAAGAGGAGAAGAGGAGAAGAGGAGAAAATGAACAAAGTGAGGGGATGGGTGGTATATAAAGCAATATTTCCGATGGAATTTCCGACGGAAATTAATTGCTGTCGGTGCAATTAATTTCCGTCGGTAATTCCGTCGGAAATTAATTGAAATTCGCACCGAAAATTTTGGAAAATCCCGCCAAACTTTTCGATCCGTCGGAATTGCCGTCGGTAATGGTGCGGACGGACACGTGTCGACATGCGTTATCCGTCGGTAATGCCGTCGGTATTTGACGCCGGAAATTCCGTCGATAATAGTGCGACGGACACGTGTCGACATGCGTGCGGAAACCCGTCGGTGATTCCGTCGGTAATTACGTCGGAAAAACCTGTCGGAAAGCTGTCGGAAATCCGTCGGTGAATGTGGCAAAATCCCATAATTTATTTTGCAACTCTCTATGAAATACCGACGGTTTATATTCCATCGGTATATCCGTCGGTGAATGTGGTAAATTTTTCTTTTTTTTTTATGTAACCCTCTCAAAAAATCTTAAATTGAAATCTTATAGCACACACAATACAATAACGGAAGGTGACCCTTAAAGAAGAATAAATATTTCATGTTTCAAATTATTACATTATAAAAATAAGGCTTTATAACATGTTTAGTTAGTCGGAATTTTCATCTTCGTCCTCTATTGAATTGTTATCATTAGCTTCATCGTACTCTTCAATTTCGTTATCATCTTCTTCAACAACATTCTTTTTTCCACTAGTAGATCTCGAACAACATTCAACTCCTCTGCGTCAACATCAACAAGACTATCGTTGAAAACACGAAAATTCGAATTTTCTTCTAAGTCAATCGACGGAGCAACTCGCAGTATGGTTCAACCAACTCACTAGCTTGAAAGACTTCATCTATCACACTTGTGTCTTCGTTCTCATCCCGAACAACCTCGACATAACCCTTGGGTTTTGTTTTTAAAACGGATAACCAATCAACTCTTGATCGGTCCTTTCTAAAGGAAGGGGTGCATGTGTAATAAACTTGTTGGCATTGCTTTGCGAAAACAAAGACGTCGTTTACGTTGCGGTGTCTAGCTTTTGAGTTGATTTCAACGAGACCATAGTGAGAATCTACTCGATTCCTCGTCGCTTGTGTCATACCAATAGCATTTGAATAAAAACACTCTATTTTGCTCGCTATGATATTGTAGTTCGATGACCTCTTCCAATCTACCATAGTAGTCAACTTCAAACTCACTTCCCTTAATACAAACACCGCGTTGTATGTCTTTCTTCCATGCCCGTATTCTTCAAGTATGAAAGACATATCCATTGAAAAATATCCATTATAGCACTTGATTTTTCTTTCAGGCCCAGACATAGTAAAGACAAGTGAAATAGCAAGACTACCTCCCATTTGATAAACCTAGCTTGTAAATTAAATACAACAATAATCAATAAACGGATATTATGTAACATTGACTACAATTAATTACATTGCAAGAGAAAATGAGTTTGTGATAGGACTTACATGTGTTCTAAACCATGTGGCAAATTGTTCATCTTGTAATTGAAAGATCCGGGATTCGGTCACTGTGAGTTATTAGACAAGTAAGTATCGTCGATGTTGCTTGCAAGGTTGTTCCAAAGTATATGAGTGTATGGTATCACAAAACATAAATCGTACACTCTTGACAAAGTTTAAGTCGAACATCTACTTACTTAATAAAAGGTCTCAGCTCATCACAGTTAAATAGGACATAATTGTGTGCTTGTTTGAACTCTATTTCAGACAAATATCTTCCCCTCACGGCATTTTTAGGTGTGGGTCGTCCAGGATTAGAGAATATTGACAAGTTCCCACTTGAATGCACTTCACCACCATCATCATGCCGTGGAACACGGTTTATCCTCGTTCTCAAATGAGGTTCGAAATAGTATGAGATAAATGTTGAGATCTCCTCAACAATATACGCCTCACATATTGACGCCTCAACATGCGCCTTGTTCTTAACCTTTTTTTTAAGATTGAATAAGTACCTGCATATATATATATATATATTAATAAAAAATTATCAATTAAAAATATTAAAATAAAAATAAAAACATTTAATTATAAATGTCATAGCAACTGTAATATCTAACCTCTCGAATGGATACATCCATCTCGTACTGACCGGTCCTCCAACTTTTACCTCAAATGGTAAATGTACGGGTAGATGCTCCATTGAGTCAAAAAATGATGGAGGGAATATCATCTCAAGTTTGCATATTGTCTCGATGATATTCTTTTCAAGCCTTTCAATGTGATCAACATTCAACTTGTTAGAGCATATGTCTCTGAAGAAATGACTAATCTCCGTTAGTGCATCCCATATCCCCTTTAGCAACAAATCACGAAAAAGCTAATGGGATGAGTGTTTGCATAAACACATGGCAGTCATGACTCTTCATTCCATATAATCTCGCATTCCTCCGTATTAACCACCCTTGATATGTTCGAGGCATGTCCATCGGGGAAACGCAAACTCTTAAGCCATTTGTAGACTAGTAGTTGTGCGTTTTTCTCTAACACGAAGCTTGCTCTTGGTTTTGCGACCCGTGACCCATCACAAACCAACTCCATATTTTTACGGTTATAGAACACCGCTACATCCAATCTAGCCTTGATGTTGTCCATTGTCTTCCCCTTCACATCCATGACGGTGTTGAAAATGTTCTCAAACACGTTCTTTTCAATGAGCATGACGTCAAGGTTATGGCGGAGAAGAATGGTCTTCCAATAAGGAAGCTCCCAAAAGATACTTCGCTTCACCCAATTATGGGTCAAACTAAAACCAGGAAACTTCGCTACCCGATTAGAGACCAAACACAATGTCACCGTACTTTGACACAACATCAAACAATTCTTCACCGGAAAGACGCGGGGGTGCAACATCATTTTCAACTCTACCAACAAAGAAATCCTTTCGTTCTTTTCGTACACTGTGGTTATGTGGCAAGAAACGACGGTGTGATAAAAAAAAAAAAGCTTTCCCCCGTTTGTTAGCGTGAATGCCTTGTTGTTCTCCATACAATATGGACATGCTAGCTTTCCATGCGTGCTCCAACCAGAAACCATTCCATAAGCTGGGAAATCATTGATAGTCCACATCAAAGCCGCTCTCATAACAAAATTTTGTTTCCTCGAGATGTCATAAGTCAAAGCTCCAGAGGACCACAACTGCGTCAACTCATCAATCAACGGACGAAGACAAACATCTATATTCCGCCCGGATCGCTCGGACTGGTATGACCATAGACAAAAACATGTACTCCGGCCTCATACACATCCCCGGTGGCAAGTTATAAACCGTCGTATGATCGGCCAACAAGAATAAGGAGCAGCAAATGACCCGAAGGGGTTGAATCCGTCCGTACACAACCCAAGACGCACGTTCCTTGATTCAACTGAAAAGGGAGGATGCATACTTGTTAAAGTGTTTCCAGGCTTCACCGTTAGAAGGATGAACCATCACTCCATCAACCGCATGGTGTGATTGGTGCCATGTCATGTGCTCGGCAGTCTTTGGTGACATGAATAACCTCTCGTGAGCCTAGGTGTGATTGGGAAGTATCTAAGTTTTTTATATGCCACGAGAGTCTTCCCTCTACCAGTTCCGGGTTTGTAACGGGAATGCCCGCATGTCATGCACTCGGTCATCTCAAGCATTTTCAAGGTAGTATAACATGCGAAGTTAGGGCATATATCAATTTTCGGTATCCTAAACCGAGGGGTTTCATCATGGACTTGGCAAAGATAGAAGTTCTCTTTCAGCCTGTTCCCTTCGGGTAAAATGCTTCTCGCCCATTCAATAATCTTGTCATAACCGGCCTCACTCAACCCGTGATCGACTTGATGGTGAACACCGTGCTACTTACCGATAATTTACTATGGTTCGTGCGGCCATCCCATAGTGGTTCGTCGAATCTCTCAACGAGATCAAAAAATCTTGTTGCATCGCATTAGGTTCTTCTTCTACGATTGGACATTCCCCGACATTACCTTCACTCATTCTCATTGCATCCATAACCATGTTCCTGTAAGGATTATCTGTTCTCATTTCCAACTTCATGCATGTTGCTAGCACTAGAAGTTGACCCAACCACCTATTCTTCCATGCTCTCATCGGGAACAAATAGTTCTCCGTGAGCATACCAACACAGTAATCTTCCATGAACCCTTTGGTTAGAAGATGCATCGTTACAACATCTTGATGCGTAAACTTTAAATTTTTACACTTCCCGCATGGACACCTAATACCGCCATCAAGTAAAATTCCTCGGAATAGATGTTGCAAAATTAATAAACCCCTAGACACCGTTACAATAATCCATCCTCCGCAATCCTTGGGGTGAGTCCCGATACATCCATGAACGATCATCCATGACTTCTATTGAACCTCTATAAAACATAACAAAAATATTGGTTTTCCCCGACATTATCCAACAAACTAAAACAACACTACTTATGTTAAATATTCATTATCAATTATCAACTATCAACATTCATACATACAAATTTATACATATATAAATTTACGTAAATCACAACTTCCAAATATAATTGATAACAATTAAACAAGACACTTAAACAAGCTATTAATTATTTATTTCATCACAACGACACATTTAATTCGGTGTAATTCAAACAAAATTTCAACAATTTACAAACAAATATAATTTGATAAAATCTAAAACAAACTATAACAACTACAAAAATATTATACAATATTCATACTACAAGTTTCTTTGATAAATAACAATTAAACAAGTACAAACGTTAACAAAATACATATACTAAAACAATAAAATTCACAATTAAATATTAAAACTAAAAAGGATAGATTTGCTTACAAAAAAATGATAAAATCTACAAGAAACGGATATTGTGACCACGTACAAGATATAAGAAACCTGAGTGCTCGTGTTGAGAATAGTGGAGAGTTTGGGATGGGTGTTTGGCTGCAATTTGGGAGGGGAGAGGTGGGATGGGAAAGAAGAAGAAGGAGAAACAGAGGAAGAGAGTGTCGGCAGATGGGTCATATAATCGTTTGTTCCGACGGAATCACCGACGGATTACATCCGACGATGATTCCGTCGGTGATGCCGTCGGTGACTGCACCACGTCACTATACGGCTATCTCAGTTTGAATCCCTCGGTAATTTCCGTCGGTAAAATCGCCTGACGTCACCGCGCCGTTGCATTTTTCCAGGGCACGAATCAGTATACCCCGTCTGGCGAAACCGCTCGGTATATACCGACAGATTTTGAGATAGAATTATTTCCGTCGGTATAAATTACCGACGGAAAAATTCCGTCGGTAATTCCGTTGCTTTTCTCCGGTTTTCTGGTAGTGACAGTTGTTGAGGCGCAAATTAAATGATACAGTAATTTTTTTTCAACAATCTTACACATTAATGTAAATTGACTAACCGGTATATGAAGATTTACAAAATTAAAGAAAGATAGTAAATTGATGGGTCACTGTATCATAATATGTAGCTTCCGGGTTTGAATCTTTCTAGTTAAGTATTATCGGATTTAATTAGTAAATATAATGTTTTGAACTATATTTAATTAGTAAATATAGTGGATTTTGAGTCTTTAATATGCCTCAAATATAATAGGATACCCAGTATAGTTTAGTTTATGGTCCAAACCTAGATTATCGATAAATATACTTTGTTTTATAACTAAATATGTGATATTTAGTCTTGTGCATCTTATAATATACATCAAGCTTTTAATAATTTTTTTCAACTCTATGTAAAATACCGACGGGTTATAGTCCGTCGGTGTATCCATCGGTGATTGTGGCATAATCCCGTATTTTTTTTTCAACTCTCTGTGAAATACAGACGTGTTATAGTCCGTCGGTGAAACCGTCAATATTTTTATTTTTTGTCTATCCCCTTCACAAAATCTTGAATTGCAAACTTATAGCACACACAACATAATAACAAGAGCTAACAATTAAAGAAGAATAAATATTTCATGTTACAAAATATTACATTATAAAAATAAGGTTTTACAACATGTTTAGTTAGTCATAATTTTCATCTTCGTCCTCAATTGAATTGTTATCATCAGCTTCATCGCACTCTTCAATGTGGTTATCATCTTCTTCAACAACATTCTCTTTTCCACTAGTAAAGCTCAAAACAACATTCAACTCCTCTGCGTCAACATCAACAAGACTATCGTTGAAAACACGAAAATTCAAATTTTCTTCTAAGTCGATCAAAGGAGCAACTCGGTATGGTTCAACCAACTCACTAGCTTGAAAGACTTCATCTATCACACTTCTGTCTTCGTTCTCATCCTGAACAACCTCGACATGACTTTTGGGTTTTGTTTTTAAAATGGATAACCAATCAACTCTTGATCGGTCCTTTCTAAAAGAAGGGGTGTATGTGTAATAAACTTGTTGGCATTGCTTTGCAAAAACAAAGACGTCGTTTACGTTGCGGTGTCTAGCTTTTCAGTTGATTTCAACGAGACCATAATGAGGATCTACTCTGATTCCTCTGTTAGTTGTGTCATACCAATAATATTTGAATAAAAACACTTTATTTTGCTCGCTATGATATTGCAGTTCGATGACCTCTTCCAATCTACCGTAGTAGTCAACTTCAAACTCACTAGAAGTCGATCCCTTAATACAAACACCGTTGTTGTATGTCTTTCTTCCATGCTCGTATTCTTCAAGTATGAAAGACATATCCATTGACAAAATACTCGTTATAGCACTTGACTTTTCTTTCGGGGCCTAGGCTTAGTAAAGACAATGAAATAACAAAGCACTACCTCCCATTTGATAAACCTTGTAAATTAAATACAACAATAATCAATAAATAGATATTATGTAATATTGACGTATAATTAATTACATTGCAAGAGATAATGAGTTTGTGATAGGACTTATATGTGTTCTAAACCATGTGGCAAATTGTTCATCTTGTAATTGAAAGATCTCGGGATTCGGTCACCGTGCGTTATTGGATGATAAGTATCGTTGATGTTGCCTGCAAGGTTGTTCCAAATTATATTAGTTTATGGTATCACAAAACATAAATAGTACACTCTTGACAAAGTTTAAGTCGAACATCTACTTACTTAATAAAAGGTCTCGACTCATCACGGTTAAATAGGACATAATTGTGTGCTTGTGCGAACTCTATTTCGGACAAATATCTTCCCCTCATGACATTTTTAGGTGTGGGTCGTCCAGGATTGGAGAATATTGACAAGTTCCCACTTGAAGGCACTTTACCACCATCATCATGTCGTGGAACACGGTTGATCCTCGTTCTCAAATGAGGTTCGAAATAATATGAGATAAATGTTGAGATCTCCTCAACAATATAAGCCTCACATATTGACGCCTTAACATGCTCCTTGTTTTTAACCTTTTTTTTAAGATTGAACAAGTACTTGCATATGTGTGTGTGTGTATATATATATATAATTAATTAAAAAAAATTATCAATTAAAAAAAACAAAAACAAAACATTTAATTATGAATTACATAGCTCCTATAATATCTAACCTCTCGAATGAATACATCCATCTGTACTGGACCGGTCCTCCAACTTTTACCTCAAACGGTAAATGTACGGGTAGATGCTCCATTGAGTCAAAAAATGATGGAGGGAATATCATCTCAAGTTTGTATATTGTCTCGATGATATTCGTTTCAAGCCTTTCAATGTGATCAACATTCAACTTGCTGGAGCATATATCTCTGAAGAAATGACTGATCTCCGTTAGTGCATCCCATATCCCCTTTGATAACAAATTACGAAAAGCTAATGGGATGAGTGTTTGCATAAACACGTGGCAGTCATGACTCTTCATTCCGTATAATCGCATTCCTCCATATTAACCAGCCTTGATATGTTCGAGGCATGTCTATCGAGGAAACGCAGACTCTTAAGCCATTTATAGACTAGTAGTTGTGCGTTTTTCTCTAACACGAAGCTTGCTCTTGGTTTTGCGACCCGTGACCCATCACAAACCAACTCCATATTTTTACGGTTATAGAACACCGCTACATCCAATCTAGCCTTGATGTTGTCCATTGTCTTCCCCTTCACATCCATGACGGTGTTGAAAATGTTCTCAAACACGTTCTTTTCAATGAGCATGACGTCAAGGTTATGGCGGAGAAGAATGGTCTTCCAATAAGGAAGCTCCCAAAAGATACTTCGCTTCACCCAATTATGGGTCAAACTAAAACCGGGAAACTTCGCTTACTCTGATTAGAGACCAAACACAATGTCACCGTACTTTGACACAACATCAAACAATTCTTCACCGGAAAGACGCGGGGGTGCAACATCCTTTTCAACTCTGCCAACAAATAAATCATTTTTGTTCTTTCTGTACTTGTGATTCGGCGGCAAGAAATGACGTTGACAGTCAAAAAAAGAAGCTTTACCCCCGTTTATTAGCATGAATGCCTTGTTGTTCTCCATACAGTATGGACATGCCAGCTTTCCATGCGTGCTCTAACCAGAAACCATTCCATAAGCTGGGAAATCATTGATAGTCCACATCAAAGCCGCTCTCATAACAAATTTCTATTTCCTCGAGATGTCATAAGTCAAAGCTCTAGAGGACCATAACTGCGTCAACTCATCAATCAACGGACAAAGACAAACATCTATATTCCGCCCGGACGCGCTCGGGCCTGGTATGACATAGATAAAAACATGAACTCCGGCCTCATACACATCCCTAGTGGCAAGTTATAAACCGTCGTATGACCGGCCAATAAGAATAAGGAGCACAAATGACCCGAATGGGTTGAATCCATCTCGTACACAACCCAAGATGCACGTTCCTTGATTCAATCGAAAAGTGAGGATGCACACTTGTTAAAGTGTTTCCGGGCTTCACCGTCGAAGGATGCACCATTACTCCATCAACCGCATGATGTGATTGGTGCCATGCCATGTGCTCGTAGTCCTTGGTGACATGAATAACCTCCAGTCTAGGTGTGATTTAGAAGTATCTAAGTTTTTTATATGCCACGAGAGTCTTCTCTCTACCAGTTCCGGGTTTGTAATGGGAATGCCCACATGTCATGCACTCGGTCGCCTCAACATTTTCAAGGTAGTATAACATGCGAAGTTAGGGCATATGTCAATTTTCCGGTATCCTAAACCGAGGGGTTTCATCATGGACTTGGCAAGATAGAAGTTCTCTTTTAGCTTGTTCCCTTCAGGTAAAATGCTTCTCGCCCATTCGATAATCTTTTCATAACTGGCCTCACTCAACCCGTGATATGACTTGATGGTGAACACCGTCTTTGCGGCCGATAATTTATCGTGGTTCGTGCGGCCATCCCATAATGGTTCGTCGGAATCTTTCAACGAGCAAAAAACCTTGCCGCATCCGCATTAGGTTCTTCTTCTACGATTGGACATTCCCCGACATTACCTTCACTCATTCTCATTGCATCCATAACCATATTCCCGTAAGGATTCTTGTTCTCATTTCCAACTTCATGCATGTTGCTAGCACTAGAAGTTGACCCAACCAACCCTGTTCTTCCATGCTCTCATCGGAATAAATAGTTCTCCGTGAGCATACCAACACGAGTAATCCTCCATGAACCCTTTGGTTAGAAGATGCATCATTACAACATCTTGATGCGTAAACTTTAAATTTTTACACTTCCCGCATGGACACCTAATACCGCCATTAGTAAAATTCCTCGGAATAGATGTTGCGAAATTAATAAAACCCTGAACACCGTTACAATAATCCATCCTTCGTAATCCTTGGGGTGAGTCCCGATACATCCATGAACGATCATCCATGACTTCTATTCAACCTCTATAAAACATAACAAAAATATTGGTTTTCCCTGACATTATCGATCCAACAAACTAAAAAAACACTTATGTTAAAGATTCCATCGGTGATTCCGATGGTGAAAGTGCCATGTCGGTGTACAACTAACTCATTTTGAATTCCTCGGTCATTACGTCGGTAAAATCGTTTGAAAAAAATCCACGTCACCACACCATTGCAACTTTCCAAACAAACTATATAGGCCGTTGGCGATACGGTCGATATATATCGATGGACGTATTCCGTCGGTATATACCGACCGTATCATCGATGGCTTTATTCTGTCGGTATATACCGATAAAGTTGGAGACATAATTATTTTCATCGGTAATTTTGTTGGTCTTCATCGGTTTTCCGGTAGTGAACCAAGCAGGCTCTCTCAATGCCCATCCAACAACAAAGAGGGCTGGATAATGGGGTGCATAACGTGTTCGCGTCTTGCCGCTTTCTCTCGAGAGCGTTATTTGCTTTACTTTATAGAAAGAGTTGTTTCTTTCTCGCAAGCTCGTGATCGGCGAGACAAAGCATGGAATGGAAGAGCTTACTTACCGAGTTTTCTAGATGAATCGAGAAGACGCTTTCAAATTATACGAGCGAGCCAAACACTACTAAAAAAAGGGACTATTAGCATCGATTTTAGCAACGGATAATTCCGTTGCTAAATTCGGAATGGATTTGCAACGGATTGTATATTTATTAATTTTTTAATATTAGGAACGGACTTTAGCAAATGAAAATCCATTGCTAAAAACAACATTAAATTTGCAACGGATTATCCGTTCTTGATTGAAAAAATAAATATTTAAATCTTAATCTAAAACTAAAATTACACAGACCGTTGATGAAGTATTTAGCTTTGACAATCTCAACCTGTTAATTAGCAATCCTGAACTTACACTCTCTCCCCTTCAGAAACATAAACAGAGCAAATAAACAAACAACCCATAAAATGCTAATTAACTTGCAATGAATCTCTTCATCCCCTTCGTCCCCAAATCATAACATCCATGACAAGTAGAAAAACAATTAACTTAGCACTCTCTCTTCATCGATCTGATTTTCCTTTGTCCCTAACATTTCTCTTCATCTTCTTCTCATTCGTCTCCAACATCTCTAATGATTCAATCTTTCTTCATAAACCACCAGAAACACAAACCCATGGCAACATCCCACTATACCCATCATTATCACCATCGAACATCCTGATTTACCCCCACTCTTTGTATATGGGTTGGGTTTTGCATTCTTTTCTTCAATAATTTAGGTAATTAATTTTAGGATTTATTTGTTTCTCTCGTTGCAATTAAACTTACACTTAAAAGTTTTTACCTAACTTTCCCAATCTCGGTGTTCTTATGCCGTGTAGATTGCATCTTGCTCACCCGAACTCAAGAACACAAGTAACAAATTTTTTTGATCGCTAATTTGAATAATGGTTTTAGGCTATTCATTCGATAAAATAAAGGTTTATGAACGGTAGTCAGTGCAAATCTATTTATGAACACAAGTTAATCAATAGGTTTCTTGAATCTTTAATGACGTGAAGAAACTTAAACATTTCAAATATTTGCAAATATGAACTTAAACATAAATATAGGTTACTCTGCTGTTATTTTTTTAATTTATCCTTTGGAATCAAATTACAGATAGTCTGGTGCCTGATTTTTATGTTTTGAATTTCTTTTCTGATATGTAGACCAAGAGAACCAAGAAGGCTGGTATTGTCGGGAAATATAGTATGCTTTTCTTAACATAGTTTTGTCTTGTGTGTTTTTATTATGAAATGAAAACACAAATAATTGCTTCCATGATTATATTAGCTTACCGTGCATACAAGTGAACTTAGAAAAAGAAGTTGAATAGATAAGATATGTCCTTTCCTTTACCATGAAGATGACTCTGATTGTTTTACAAATCATTTGTCTATTTGGTCTCTGTATGGTGGATTAGTTTTTCTTAATCTCCCTTTAATCTGAATACAGCTTACTTGTTTTTATGCACATAAACTATTTGTGCTCATATTTGTAAATATAGTTATCAATACAAAACCAGTTAATCAATAGGTAGAAAGACCAAAATGTTGAGGGTCGAGAAAATTAAACATTTCAAAACAATGGAAAAGAAAAGTAGTATAAAAAACTCTCAACTTACAAAAGATCTCTACAATAAAAGCAAAAGAATGCAAAACACACTCTTAAGAAATACAAGCCAGTGTAAGAATATTATAAAGCATAAGTGAATGGGAGTAACCAGGCACACAAGGAAACTTCAATCGTCAATTTGCTTTGCCATGCTAAAGATTCAATTAGATGAACCATAGGTACAAGCATTGATATCATTGCAAGAGCAAATTAATGGTACGAGTTAATTTCATATACCTCTGATTAGTAGTAATACAAAAGCACAATCCCCCCCCCCCACATCAACCACAACATTAAAATCTAACCAACCAGAATAAAGAAGAATGATATCAATGCTTAAAACGAAAACATTATAAATTATTATAATGAAATTAAAAACAAAAATGCTTAAAAAAAAAAGAGAGATTGATTTGTGTTTTCTCTATTGCTACATGCTAAAAGTCTCGAGCATATTTATTTATTTATTTATATTTTTATTTTAATAATATTCTTGTTCTATCTACCGCCTAGAAATCAAGAACGCTAGTTTCATTTAAAAGATTCTAAAGTTCATATTTAGATAAATTAGCAGAAAGGACGAAAACACAACAAATCATACCCAGAGAAGCAAAAGCCAGAAACAAGCTACCTCAATTCTTGCTTCACCTGGCTAAGAAATGCAGCGTGCCCACTTGGAATTACACATCATCCAAATTCCATGGCAAATAATTGGTTGGAATTGTTTCCTGAGGAGTCATTTCAAAATTTGAAAATAAAAACAGAAAATAGATCTAGCAAATGATTCCAAATATCTTCTAAAAAGAACAATGAAGTATGTTTTTTTGTTTACTGTAAGGAAAGATATTAATGAAAAAAAAATCAATTTAAAAAATATATAATAAGTCAAAATCTAGACTTAAAATCTAACTCATATCAGGTTCCTAGTTGAATTGAATAATTGAATAAGAAGTTTGAACAATGTGTATGATTATTTTATAAAAAGGGTGTTGAAATACTTCCTAAAATAGAAGGACGTTGTGGTTTATGCTTTCTTTTGGTTTTGGGAACTTTATAATTAATATGCCAATGTCCAATCTTGATTGTTCCATTTTGACTGCTCTGTGAAAATGCCAGATCCTTGATTATTTGGTTTTGATGCACAATTATGTTAGTAGTTCAATGGAGAGGAATTCATTAATTCTTTCAGCCACTTGACTGCAAGCACCTTTAGAGGTAATCTAAAGGTATTAGAATACGTTATTCTCCTAGTTGTCATTTTCTTTTCAGTAGGCTGCCTTCTCCTCGTTTTGATGCATAGTCTTTCTAATAGAATTTCTTTCTTTACATGAAAATAATTATTACCCTTATTTGCATAGTGAATGCTGAGTGTCTGCAAATACACAGCATTTTAAAGGTAATCAGAGTTTTTTTATATAAAAAAATATAGAGAAATAATCATTTAAATGATAATTAGATATCAATATGATAATGATGACACATAGATTTGAGCTTGAGCATAAATATAACATGTGAAAATAAATCATACACATGGTTCAAATAATCATACACATTGAATAAGAAGTATTTCAATCAGGTTCCTAGTTGAAAGTATAATCCACATTATTAAAAAAAAAAACTCTATTTTCCATGTATAATTGGCTTAGCAAAACCCCAGAGAGAAAGAGAGAGAGAGTTAAAAAACCAAAAAAATGAAATAAAGAAAAAAGAAAAGGAAAAAAATTATAATATATTTGATAAGAAATAAAGATATCTCGATGAAAATTGATGCTAAGCATACAAAGATATAGTATTGCCAAGGGTTTCTCGAATAAAAGAAGGAAACACATGAAAAGAAATAAAGTTTGTGTTAATATGACTATTTTTAGTATATTATTTTTAATATTAATTTCAAGATAGATTAATGTGGTAAATCAAAGTTAAATATTAAAGTTTGTTTATGTGGTACATATTTTATTTTAAATGATTGTTTAAGTACTTGGTTGTTAAGGAAGTATGCTTATTTTTAAAATGGTTATTGGTGTTATCATGTTAATTAGATTAATATGGATGATCGATCGTGGATATATCGTCGTCTTATGAATGGTCGTCTTCATCCTGAATACATTACGGGTGTTAGAAGATTTATCAATTTTGTGTTTTCAATTGATAAAAATATATCTGGGGGAAAAATTAGATGTCCTTGTGTGAGGTGCAAAAATCAAAAGTTTTTAAAGGAAGATGATGTTTGTAAGCACCTATTGACAAAAGGTTTTTTACCTTGTTATGAAAATTGGACCGTACATGGGGAGCCTTATGTCGCAAAACCAGTATTGGTTTGGACCTTCATCGGTTGGAATTAGTCATGTTGTGAATGATGTTTGTCTAGAAAATCCATATAGGAATGCGGTTATGGATGCAATGGGGGTTGGTGATGCATATGTGTCTAGTCCCGTGATAGCGAGAGGAACTTCCAAATCCGGAGGCAACTAAGTTTTATAAACTTTTGAAAGGCTGCGGAGGAGCCTTTGTGGGATGGGTGTACCAAGCAATCCAAATTATCTCGCTTGTGTACAATTGCTTAATATGAAGTCAACTTTAAATTTGACTCGAAGCTGCCTTCAACAACTTTATTGATTTTACAAAAAGTTGCATGCCTAATGATGAAAATTTGGTATCAAATTTTTATGATGCCAAGAAATTTATGCCGCCACTTGGACTTGGTTATGAGAAATATGATGTGTGTCCTAATTACGCATGTTGTACTATGGGGCGAGATGCAATGAAAATAAATTGTGATTTTTGTGGAAGTTCACGATACAAACCTAGAAATCCAACTAGTAAAGGTTCCAGTAAGGCGGAGAAGCAACTCCGATACTTTCCCTTGACACCAAGGCTTCAAAAACTATTCATGTCTCCATATCATGCCAAAGATATGACATGGCATCATTTTCATAAGTCAGATAATGAGGTTATGGTGCACCCATCTGATGGGGAGGCATGGAAGGAGTTTAATCGTGTCCACTTAAGCTTTGCGTCAGATCCGAGAAATATTCGGTTAGGGTTATGCACCGATGGGTTTTGTCCATTTGACATGTCTTCAAATACATACTCTTGTTGGCCGATAATTGTGACTATTTATAATTTGCCTCCGTGGAAATGCATGACTAGACCATTCATGTTTTTGTCAATGATGATTCCCGGGCCAAAGAATCCGGGGAAAAAGCTTGATGTTTTCCTAAGACCTTTGATTGATGAGTTAAATAATTTGTGGTCTGTTGGTGTTGAAACATATGATGTTTATAGAAAGGAAAATTTTCAATTAAGGGCGGCTTTGATGTGGACCATTAGTGACTTTCCAAAGATATGGCATGTTATCGGGTTGGAGTACTCATGGCAATTTGTCTTGTCGTTATTGTATGGAGCATAGCAAAGCCTTTAGATTAAAAAATGGAGGAAAAACTATATTTTTTTATTGTCATCGACGATTCCTACCTATGAACCACCCATATAGATGTCAATTAGATAAGTTTTTGAAATGAGTAATTGAAAGGCTCCCTCCTTTACCTCGTGCATCCGGTTTGGAAATGTTAAACAAAGTGTCCAAGTTTTCGATGGACATAATGGAAGTTCCTCACATAATGCTAAAATTCCGGCTTTGGTGTTGAACACAATTGGGTGAAGAAGAGCATTTTCGGGAGCTTCCATATTGGCATACAAATTTGATTCGTCATAATCTTGATGTCATGCATATTGAGAAAAATGTCTTTGACAATATTTTTTATACAAGTAATGGATTGTCCTAATAGAAGCAAGGATCATTTAAAGGCTAGATTGGATATTCGGTTGTATTGTAATAAGCTAAATTTACATTTGCAACAAGATACGAGTGGTCGGGTTTACAAACCTAAAGGCACTTATTATCTACACAAGAAACAACAACAAGAAGTTTTGTCATGGATAAAGGAATTATCATTTCGATGGTTATGCTTCAAACATTTCATGATGTGTGAAAGAGGTACAATGTAAGGTTTCGGGGATGAAGAGTCATGATTGCCATGTCTTCATTCAAAGACTTCTTCCAACTGCTTTCCGACCTTACTTACCTAGGCCACTGTGGGAGGCATTAACCTGAACCTGTCCGTATTTTTTCGAGATATTTGTACTACAAGTTTAAATGTCCAACACATGGAGTTAATGCAGATGAATATAATTGAAATAATTTGCAAACTTGAAAGGATTTTTCCTCCATCCTTCTTTGACTCCATGGAACACTTGACGAGATACATCTACCTTATGAGGCAAAAGTTGGTGGACTGTTCAATATCGATGGATGTATCCATTTGAACGGTATGTTTTGATACTATGTAAATTTTATTCCCTTTTTATTTTAAAAAATAAACTAACTGACATAAATGATATAGGTATATGTTTTATTTGAAGAAGAAAGTGACCAATAAAGCTAAAGTTGAGGGTTCCATATGTGAAGCATACTTGATTGATGAAATTACCAATTTTGCATCTCATTACTTTGGTGATGACGTGCAAACAATTTGGAATCGAGTTCCACGAAATGATGATGGTGGCCTTAAAAGTCTAGATGGATATCTCTCTATTTTTTTCTATCCAGGAAAAAAATTATCCAAAAGATTTTATAGAAGACAGTTGTTACATCTTTGAAATGCAAATTGCGCATAACTATGTGATATTGAATTGTCAAGAATTGAAGCCTTGTTTAGACTAAGTATGAAATATTATTTTGTACTTAATTTATGATAATTTATTATTAACTTTAACATTTTAAAATTTTAGGCAATGTCGTCAAGAGTTAAAGTCACAACAACCACATGCGAGTGATATTGAAATTGAAAAATTATGCGAAGAGATCTTTCCAAATTGGTTAAAAAATAATGTAAGTATTTTCATAAAATTAATTTATATTTATGTCAATTAGTTACTTTAAAAAATTTACTAATCTCTTTTAAAACAATATTTCTTATGGAGTTAACTATTATGCTAGGTGAAATATCAATCTAACGGAATTGAAAATCAACTCTTTAGACTTGCTATGGGCCCTTCAACTTCAGTGAAATGTTATAATGGGTATTATGTGAATGGTTTTAAATTTCATACTCAAAGTTATGGTCGTTTTGAAAAGACAATGAATAGTGGAGTTTGTGTGAAAGGAAGTTGCTATGATGATAATGAACGTGATTATTATGGAATGCTTAAAGAAGTTGTTCGGCTAAAATATTTAGGGATCAAATGCAAGTTATTTTTGTTTAAATGTAATTGGTATGATACAAAACGAGGGATTAGAGTGCATCGTTCGAATGGTTTGGTTGAAATCAAGCATACATCTCGACTACATGGAAATGAAGATTTTGTGTTAGCACAACAATGTCAACAAGTCTACTATACATATCCACCTGATAATAAATCCTCTGAATGGTGGACAATTATTAAGACAACTGCTAGAAGTCGTTATAATGTTGACATGGGTGAATTTATTGAAGACGAAAACAATGTGAGATCATTTGACGTTGATCAATCGGATCAGATTTCTCAACCATGTCGTGTCCTTCCTACTCAAACACTTGATGATCCAAATATACTTGTTGAATCATCTTATTATGAAGAAATCAGTCAACATGAATTGCTTCAGCTTGACGTAAATTGGGGAAAAGAAGATGAAAGGGTTGTGGAAGAAGAAGAAGAAGATGGTGGTGGTGGTGGTGGTGATGGTGGTGGTGGTGATAACGACGACATGGTTTTGTGTGATGATGATGATGACATGGTTAGGAGTGATGATAATAATGAGTAGCATGAGTTAACTATATTTTGTAGTATATGTAATGAATTATCTTTATTATATGTATGGATGATTTCATATTATTTCCTCATATTACTTGACAAGTTTAGGCTTTCAATGTTATTTATTTGCTATTTTATTTAAGTGTGTGTTATGGATCAGATTACATATATCATTTTCATTGACCTTTGAAACCATTTCTAATAAACTTGAAGCACAGGTTCGTTCTTCTTCCAGATTCCTACGAACATAGTTGTTCCTGCTTCCCATTGTAAGTCCACTCTTTGGTATATTTTGCAGCAGAGGTCTTTGAGATGTTTCGGATAGCACTTGGATACAAAGAAGTAAGAATTTTTGTTCACGCTTACAGGCTTGTTCCTGCTTACAGGCTTGTTCCTGCTTCCCCAATTATAATTTTTTTTTTATTTTTTAAATGGATAACATGATATTAATAATATTATCGATTATCATTAAAAACATTAACTAGAATATTTATTAGATTATGATAGTTTCAGCTTCTAATCTTTCTAAGAATATAGGGGTCTTGTATGCAGAATTTAAATGTGTGTGTTGAATATCATTGAATAAAAGCTTGAGTGATTTAAATGTTTGAGTGTTTAATATTTTCAACCATTAGTATAGTAGCATGGAATTAGTATTTTTTATAATTGGTACTGGAGCATAGGTTCATTGTATGATTGTTGGACCCAGCTGGCCATCAAATGGTTTGCAATTGGATTAATGGATAACCATACAGTATTGAGTTAAATTCCTGTAAATGTTACTATGTGTTTCTTATTGGATATGCGTAGATTGTCGAGGTTCACTAAACAGTGTGGTAACCAACCAAACAAATTTTTTCGACTGGATTTGTTTGACCTGATTACATGTTGGAAGCAAGGTGAAAATTTTATAGGTATATGGGATGATATTCGGCATTTCACTAGCTTTAAAATGGTGTGTTTTGTTTCAGTGCATAACGGTTGGTGCTAATACATTGGTGGATGAATTCACTGCTATTTTGTCCCATTCCATGTAGAGATACATGATTGCCACACCACTAATTAATTCATGTTGTTTTTATTTTTATGCTTAGCTTCTATCCATGCCTGCTTCTTCAATGATATATATGTACCTGGATGAAGAACAAAGGAAACAATTTTGCATTCCTTCTTTGATATAATTGTGTAGCTTGGTTGGTTTTATATTTTCTCAACTCAATAATTATTGATAGTAATGCATATATTTTTTCTGGTTTTTAGCATGCCTCAACGAGGATCCATATTAGATTCTAGGAGTGACAGGTCCACTTCATCCAAATCATTTCAAACTCCATCAAGGCATAATAACAAAGGATCCACGTTTCAGCAACCTGTGTATTAGACCTCGAAGGAGTATTATATACCTACTTTGGGGAGTACACATCCTCCTCAACATGATTATGGGAGGGTTGATGCATAACAATTTTGTGAGGGCTTTCGCTTTCAAGATTTACTTCAAACTCAAGGAGGTTTCTCTCGAGATAACCAACTTGTTTATGGAGGACATAATGCATATAGGAGTTATGAGAGAGTTGAGGGTGATGATGGTGATACTGATGATGATGCGAACATTAGAGATGAAGATGAGGGAGACAGTAGTAATGAGAGAGGTGTATGTGATGAGAGAGCTGGTAGTAATGAGAGAGGTGTATATGATGAGGATCAAGATGGTGTCCCATCAAACCACGATTCAACCTGTTCTCCATACAATTATGATCGAAGTGTTAAAAGGAAGGGTTTTGACACATAAATAAATCCAATAACAAGAAAAAAAGAGCTTTGTTTGTATGGAACAACGAGTAAGTTGAAACTTCTAAAATCTAACTTATTAAGGTTATATTTTCAGGTATGAAAACAATTACTTATTATTGTGTAATTATTTGTTTAATAAAAGTTTGTTATTATATTTTTCAGGTTCAATAACACATCGTGTGGACGTGCAATCGGAGATATTTTGAGGTCTAATTTTAAGGGAGCATGGCACTCTTGGGAAAAAGTAGATTCAATGTGCAGGGATGAACTCTTTAAAGAGTTCAAGGTAAGAACCAACACTAATTGGCATATTCTTTTTTTTGCTCTGTTTATAATATTCTTGTAAATTGTTTGTGTTTGGGTTCAAAAGGAAATATATTCGCTTTTTCATTGAGACTATTTTATTGATGTGTTGGGGTATTGATTTTTGAACTTGCATGTGAAATGGAAAATCTTGTCGGGATTCATTTGCTTATATTCCTTTTTCTTTTATACGTGGGGTGTTTAGTTTATGTAGTTTGCTGAATCAATAAGATATGGATTAAGGAGTTGTCATATTCCTCTCATTTTTTTATTTACGAATAACCATAAATATGCATCTCTTCTCCAACACAGGTATTGTAGCAGGGATTGATTTGTGTTCTAATTTGTTCTTATTTCTTATTTACTTTTTAATATCAATTAATTTCTTTAGTTATTACATAATCTTGCAAATTCTGAACAAGATAACACAATATGATTAATCATTTTCATACTTTGAAATTTTATGCACTCTTTTTACTTGGTGTATATATATATTATTTAGTACAAAAAATATTCCTTCCATGAGGAAAATGAGTCGATTGTTCGTAATATTTGGGAAGATAAGGCTAGGATTGCTTTGAATCAACAATTGACACGAGCTCGCAAGAAAGCCATGTCAAATGAAAACACTACAAATATTATAGATTGCCTTGATAAAGGTCCCGCTTGGATAAACAATGCATTTGGAATCAAATGATCAAAGATGTTTGGTCCACCCCGAATTTCAAAGGAGGTGCGAATCTGCTAGGAGGAATCGATTAACCAAAACAGATGGCAAAATAAGCACTCATTACGAAGGAACAGTGTCATTTGCATCATATCGAGCTAACATAGTGATGATTTTTTTTATGCTTAAGATAATGAATTAAAATTTATATATTTATCTTGTATAATATTTATTAATCTTGAAAGCAAGAGGAAGCTGGTGGAAAAGAACCTCCATGGGATGATGTCTTTTCAGGTTTGCATCAAAGTACTAAGCGGTCACGGTAGCTTCGTCGACAACAAGTCTAAAAAAGTGGTTGTATGTATTTTTATTTGATTATTTCTTAATATAACTTAAGTATTATTTAACATTCAAATGAATTTATTGTTGCATGTATTTTATTTGTAGGAAAATTATAAAATGGAGATGATTTCAAAGTATGGAACTAATCGGGAAAATCATCCTTCATTTGATGGAGCGAGCTTGGTGTGTGGCTTCGGGAGGAGTTACAAAGGGTAGGGTATATGGTGTACCTCGTATGCCAAAATCTATAGTTAGTACAAGCTCTTCATCACATTCCTACTCGGTGGAGTCATCATATCCCAGTTCATCGTTAAGAGCATTGCAAAAGGAGATAAAGAATAAAGAATAAAGAAAAAAGAAGAGGAGATAAAGAAAAAAGATGATTTTATTCTTAAAATGAAACGGCAGATGGATTCTATGAAAGAATATCTTGTGAACAATCTTGGATACCATGGGAGGACATCAAATATTGGCCAATGTATACCACCACCTTTGACCCCATCAATGCCGCCACTTATGGCTCCCCAGATAATGACACCTTTGGGTCTCACATCTCAACTAATTTATCGACCTACACCTCGACCACTATATCTTGATCCATCATGTGTCGATCCACAATATCATGGTTCGTCTTCGCAACCAGCACCATGATTGTATCTTTTGTTGTTTCTTTTTATTGTATTTTGACTTTTTTGTATTAATGCAAGTTTAACTAAATTTTTATAATATGAATATTATTTTTATTCCATTTTTTATTAGTGATACAATTATTTTTAATATTAATTTATGTTGGTTATATATATTCTACAACTTTTAAAATATTCATAAATAATTAATTAAACAAATTAAAACTTATTTTAATAAATAAAAAAATTTAATTTAATGAAATTAATATACTAAAGAACGGATTCTCCGTTGCATATATTAGCAACGAAAATCATGTTGCTGATTGTAAGCAACGAAATTTTCGTTCTTTGCCAAATCAGCAACGGATAAATCCGTTGCTAAAAAATCAGCAACGACAAATCTACACCCGAGATTTGCCGTTCTTTGATTCCGTTACTAAATTGTTTTAGCAACGGATTTAAGTATTATTTGCAACGGAGTAGTCGCCAATTCCTATATTTTTTAGTAGTGGAATAATAGGACGCCACTATTGAAATCTACAATGGATTTCTCTCTATGTGCACACGAGAACAATAATTTCACTAGATAGATTATTATTATTATTATTATTATTATTATAAGGTCATACTTTGCTTAAGTTACTAAGAGTAATTAAGTCCTTTATATCAATAATTTCTCTTTTTTTTTTTGTGTTAGTAATCTTTAAAAGTGAAAATGTATTAGTGCGTTAAAGCCATCTATGTTGTATATCACTTTTCATGGAAAATACTAGAGTTCACTACCAGAAATTCGCTAAATAGCAACGGATTTACCGACAGAATATTTACGTTCGGTAATTTGAGGTCGAAATTAACGATCGATTAGTGTTTAAAAGTGCATTTTTATCAAGGTTTTATATCATCATTTTGCACTTGAAGTATCAATAACTCCTTAACTAAAGCATGTTTTATAATAACATATCTAATTATATAAGATACCTTTAATTTATGGTAAATGTTCATCTTAAATGCAGCCGAAGGGGTGTTTTAACACCTAATACCCTAAAGTCAACCGACTTGGGAGCTATTGGCCCAAAGCTTGTTACATGGGTTAAGGAGAAAAGCTTAAGGGAATCAAACATTGCACTATCTACATATTAGTATCTCGCAACCCGAGTTACTAAGCTCGTAGGGGTGTCTCAACACCTAATGCCCTAAGATCAACGGGTCTCTGGGAGTCATTAGTGAAAGCTCGTTACATGGGTTAAAGATGCATTGTGTTTTAAGTTATATGTATATCTATTTAAAAAAAAGAGAAAAAAAAAAAAAAAAAAGATAATAATCCCAACCCAAGGAAGTTAACCTTAAACATTAGAACCAAATATTGTTTTCTTCCAATAAAAGCCCCATCATCTATGTTTTTGTTCATTGAGCACATAACAAGGAAGGTTTATTAATATCTTGTTTAAGAGGTATTGAGCAGATATATAAATTTAAAGAGAGTTTGTTTATCTGGATAGATTAATGGAAGTTGAATGATGAATGCCTTGCTTTGTGGAATTTGCAAATTGTTTTTCTATTTTAACGCTTTGATTACTAGGGACTAGTAATAAGCTGGTTGGGGGGGGTGATTAGTGTTTAAAAGTGCATTTTTATCAAGGTTTTATATCATCATTTTGCACTTGAAGTATCAATAACTCCTTAACTAAAGCATGTTTTATAATAACATATCTAATTATATAAGATACCTTTAATTTATGGTAAATGTTCATCTTAAATGCAGGCCTATCACATAAATGAAAGAATTGATTGATGCGTTGAAGTAATGAAATTGAAAGGACAAAAAGATGGCCAAACTTAGAAAAGAGATCTTGGTGCAGTCCAAACTGGAACACTGTTTGGTAATCGGGTCATATCTGGAGCTGTAGATCTCGGATTTAGGTCTACCTTATATGGATGGAAAGCTAAGACATAGGCCTACAACTTTCATGAGGAGTCCAAGATTTAAGAAGGCCGTTTTCAAGTCCAAATTGTAGCAACAACGAAGAAGTCCGAATCTGTCCTGCAGCCCAGACACTGTTCAGTGTTCAGCCCATATCTCGAGTTCTAGAAGTTCAAATGATCTCAAAGTTTTACCCTGGAAAGATGAGACAATTGCCTAGAACTTTCATGATTGAAGTCTGTTCAAATTATGACGTCATCAATGACGTTTTTGGCAGACAAGAAGATAAGAATTGTCATCAAGTCAAGATGTGGCCACCCATTCATCAATTAGTCAACAAATCAATAGTTCTGAATTTTGGCCTATAAAAGGAGGCATTTGCCATGTATTTAGGCATCTTGGTGTTCAGATCAAGATCATGCTCTTACTCTCTCTTTATATTTTGTAATGCTTAAGTTTTGCTTATATTAATTTCTTGCTTATGCTTTTCATTTCCTTTCCTTGTTTATTTATGTTTCTTTCTTTCATTATGTGTTACTAAGTTAATTATGTCAAGGTGAAAAGGGTACACTAATGGTGTAAGAATAAGTATAATATAAACTTAACATGGACCTTAATGTTGGATACTAACATGTTTTATATTTGTTATCTTGTTCACTTTTAATACTTTGCTTGTTAAATGGTTAATCTAGATTTATGTTGTATAACACTTGGTACAACAAATACTTGGCACTTTCATAGCCCATATTGTATGGTATAACCGACACACGAGCTATGAAAGGAACTTGATTTGTTGTTAACATAAGTTATAATCATGAATGCCCGACAACATTTACAAGTATTAGCATTATTCGAATGAGATAACTAATGTAATCATGTTAACAATTTATAATCTGATTGGAACCTCCTTTGTGTGTGGTTTCCAATTGAATAATAAGGGTTTATACTATATTTGTTTGAAATACCATTAGTGGATCCTCTAACCTTGACATTTGTTGTTATCATTGTTTAATCCTTATGTTAATCTTCCATCTCAAAGTTCTCATCAACTTCTTCCTCTTCTTCTTCACTATTATTATTATTGTTGTTGTTGTATTATTGTTATCTATAATTTATACAATTAACCTCCACGTGGTTCGACCCGGTCTTACCGGGTTATTTATTACTTCGACACTCCCGCACTTGGGAAAAGACATCAATCTTTTGGTCGTGTCAAGTTTTTTGGCGTCGTTTCCGGGGAGGTAAATTCTTGTACAAATTATAGTATTTATTTTATTTTCTCTTTTTACTTTTATTGTATTTAACTTTGTTTCTTTTGTGTTGTTTCTTTTTCTTTTGTTTTCTTCTTCTTTTTATTCTCTTCTTACACGTTCATGAGAGTGTGGTCACGTACATTAAGTGGTAGACTTTGTAGGGTATCCTCATTATTTTCAGAAAATATGGCTGAAGAAGATAACCAATCGCTTCATAATGAGAATAATGAGAATATTCGGGTTAGAACTCTTAGAGACCACATGAATCCCACAAGAACAAGTGCACCCTCATGCATAGTTTTTCCTCCTAATGCATCTCATTTTAATTTTAAGACAGGCATTATTCAACTTTTACCATCTTTTCATGGCTTAGATTTAGAAAATCCATACTTGCATTTAAGGGAATTTGAGGAGGTTTGCAACACCTATAATGACTCAAATTGTAGCATGAACACCATTAGATTGAAGCTTTTTCCTTTTTCATTAAAAGATAAAGCTAAAACATGGCTACAAAATTTGAGACTGGATCCATTCGTGCTTGGGATGATATGCAACAACAATTTTTAAAGAAGTTTTTTCCATCTCATAGAACGAACTCTTTCAAAAGACAAATCATTACTTTCTCTCAAAAACCAGGAGAAACATTTTATCAATGTTGGGATAGGTATCGAGACTTGCTTAATACTTGCCCCCATCATGGTTTTGAAACATGGAGATTAGTTTCACATTTTTATGAAGGGTTAACTCCTAGAGATAGGCAAATGGTTGAATTGATGTGCAATGGAACTTTTGAAGATAAAGACCCTAATGAAGCAATGGAGTACTTAGATTTGCTAGCTGAAAATGCACAAAATTGGGACACCACAGGTACTTATGAGGCACCAAGTAAAACCCAACCTTATACATCTAGCGGGGTATGTACAACCTTAGGGAAGATCATGACCTCCAAGCCAAGTTTGCATCTTTAGCTAAAAAAGTCGAAGCACTAGAATTGAAAAAGAGTGGTGAACTAAAATCTGTTCAAGACATTGTGTGTCAAATTTGTGAAACCAACGAACATTCAACCAATGACTGTCCAACCTTGCCTTCTTTTAAAGAATGTCTCCATGAACAAGCCCATGCATTAAACAGGTTTCCAAAGGCCCAATCATAACCCATACTCGCAAACATACAACCCTGGTTGGAGAAATCACCCAAATTTCAATTGGAAGAGTGATAACAATAATGCACAAACTTCTGACCACCATTTCAAGCACACCATAATTTCCAAAATTCTCATGGATATGCACCTCCTTATGCTCCCCCTCCTAGAAGAAATTTTGAGGAAACATTGCACGCATTTATGGAAAAGCAAGAGGCAATTAACACTCAACTTGCTCAAAGCATGACAGATTTTAAAGATACTCTTGCAAAGTTCACATCTGCTCTCAGTTTCCAAGAGAAAGGTAAGTTTCCATCTCAACCACAACAAAATCCCAAGGGGCAATACAATGTGAATGCAAGTAGTTCGGGAAGCCAACATATGGATCACGTAAAATCGGTCATCACTCTTCGCGGTGGTAAGGTTATTGAAAAACCCATTCTTGAACCTTGTGAGAATGATGATGAGTCAATCTCGAGGGTAAGGAAGGGGTTGAATCGATCATTACAAAGAAAAGAGCGATTCCCCGCCAGCACTTCCATTTCCTCATGCCATGGCTAAACAAAGAAAAGTCAATCACAACTCGAAATCTTTGAAACTTTCAAAAGGTAAGGATCAATATACCTTTCTTTGGATGCTATCAAACGAGTTCCTTCTTATGCTAAATTTTTGAAAGATCTCGTACCTTGTGAAGAGAAAACTGAATGTGAAAAAGAAAGCCTTTTTAGCCGAACAACTAAGTGCTATTCTTCAAAACAATAATGCTTTGAAATATAAAGACCCTGGTTGTCCTACAATTTCTTGCTTTATTGGAGAGCATAAAATTGAAAAAGCCTTACTTGATCTTGGAGCTAGTGTGAATTTACTTCCATATTCAGTTTTTCAAAGTCTCAATCTAGGTGAGTTAAAACCAACTACGTAACTCTTTTACTTGCCGATAGATCGTAAAAGTGCCTAGAGGAATAGTTGAAGATGTGTTAGTACAAGTCGATAAATTCATTTATCCTGTGGATTTTATTGTCTTGGACACACAACCTGTTGAAGCATGTAATTCATTTCCTCGTTATTTTAGGACGTCCGTTTCTTGCAACTTCTAATGCATTGATTAATTGTAGGAACGGATGATGAAGCTATCTTTTGGAAACATGACATTGGAGATGAATATTTTCAACATTTGCAAGCAACCTGGTGATGATAATGATTTACAAGAAGTAGATTCTATTGAAGAATTAGTTTATGATCAACTTGAATCTACTTTGAGTAAAATTGAATTGGATGAATCGAAGATTTGCAAATGATTTATTCTCGGGGAAGAAATCATGGATGAAAAAGACACCGAAAATGTTGATGCGGATCTTTTGTCAAAAGTGACAACAGATTCGACATCCGATATCACACCAATCGATGATTACTTTCCTGATGAATCCTTACTTTCTCTTAGTTCAAAGCCTTGGTTTGCTAAAAATATCAATTTCCTTGCCTCAGGAGATTTGCCAACTCATTGGAGTATCGAAGACAAAGGTGAGTTTCGAACGAAGTGAAGAAATTTTATTGGGATGACCCTTACTTATTCGAATATTGTCCCGATCAAATATTTCGAAGATGCATTCCCGACAATGAGGTAAGTAATGTCATTAAATTTTATCATTCGAAGCACATGGGAGTCATTTCTCGTCAAAAAAACCATTGCGAAAATCTTTCAAAATAGATTTTATTGGGCCACCATGTTCAAGGACACGCATGCATTCTGCAAAGCTTGTGAAAATTGTCAAAAGTCAGGATTTATTTCAAAACATAAGGAATCTTTAGATAATCTTCTATTGACTTTGGAGACATCCTGGTGGAGATGTGCATTGTGCATTTCAAGACTTATGACCCCATTTCCATAAAGAACGTGATCGACTTAGTCTTGGGAATCTGACTATAAAAGACCTTGTTTGCTAGTTTTTAAGAAAACTGGATGGGAAGCCTATCCCCGACCCATAGAGGGCGTTTAAGCCGTTCTTGGACGTAAAACCAAGGGAAGATGTGAGCCACAATCACAACTACGATTTGAGTCTCGAGTCCGTAAAAATTTATGTCTTTCAGTTTTATTAATAGCATAATATTTTTTCTGTTTTGTTATCTCTTATATTTGTTCAAGTGTGTTTCGGGATTGTCGGTGTTCGTTGTTTCGGGTGATGTCTTCTATACTCTATCTTTCTATCTTATGACATTGAGGACAATGTCTCATTTCGGTTGGGGGGAGAGGGTAGTAGTTGACATAAAAAAAAAAAAAAAAAAAAACTAACCAACTAACTGCTTTTGTTTTTAAAACCATTTGACAAAACTGTTATTACTAGGATGGCAGAGTAAGGAGGAATTTTAGTGACTCTTGAGACGCATCTTAGTAAACATTTTCCAATGGTTATTTGCAATATTCATAACAAGGCCTATTAGAATACTTCTTGAAATATTCGGGTTTACAAACTCTCGCATTATTATCACTTGATTCCGCTCATATACTTATTTAACAAGTATTCTTAAACCTTCATTTTCACACACACACTTTAACATATGATTGTGGGTTGCACATTGGATTATTACATTATTTATGTTCATTTGTTAAAGGTAACAACTAAGGGATAAGGATAGTCTATAATTTGCAAAAAAAAACAAAAAAAACAAAAAAAAATAATGATAATAAAAACGTAGATAAGTTTGATTTCGTAGCCTCCCTAACCTAAGCAATTAAGCCCGAAGGGGTGTTTTAACACCTAATACCCTAAAGTCAACTCGACTTGGGAGCTATTGGCCCAAAGCTTGTTACATGGGTTAAGGAGAAAAGCTTAAGGGAATCAAACATTGCATTATCTACATATCGATATCTGCAACCCGAGTTACTAAGCTCGTAGGGGTGTCTCAACACCTAATGCCCTAAGATCAACTGAGTGCGGGAGTCATTAGTTGAAAGCTCGTTACATGGGTTAAAGATGCATTGTGTTTTAAGTTATATGTATATCTATTTAAAAAAAAGAGAAAAAAAAGAAAAAAAAGATAATAATCCCAACCCAAGGAAGTTAACCTTAAACATTAGAACCAAATATTGTTTTCTTCCAATAAAAGCCCCATCATCTATGTTTTTGTTCATTGAGCACATAACAAGGAAGGTTTATTAATATCTTGTTTAAGAGGTATTGAGCGAGATATATAAATTTAAAGAGAGTTTGTTTATCCGGATAGATTAATGGAAGTTGAATGATGAATGCCTTGCTTTGTGGAATTTGCAAATTGTTTTTCTATTTTAACGCTTTGATTACTAGGGACTAGTAATAAGCTGGTTGGGGGGGTGATTAGTGTTTAAAAGTGCATTTTTATCAAGGTTTTATATCATCATTTTGCACTTGAAGTATCAATAACTCCTTAACTAAAGCATGTTTTATAATAACATATCTAATTATATAAGATACCTTTAATTTATGGTAAATGTTCATCTTAAATGCAGGCCTATCACATAAATGAAAGAATTGATTGATGCGTTGAAGTAATGAAATTGAAAGGACAAAAAGATGGCCAAACTTAGAAAAGAGATCTTTGGTGCAGTCCAAACTGGAACACTGTTTGGTAATCGGGTCATATCTGGAGCTGTAGATCTCGGATTTAGGTCTACCTTATATGGATGGAAAGCTAAGACATAGGCCTACAACTTTCATGAGGAGTCCAAGATTTAAGAAGGCCGTTTTCAAGTCCAAATTGTAGCAACAACGAAGAAGTCCGAATCTGTCCTGCAGCCCAGACACTGTTCAGTGTTCAGCCCATATCTCGAGTTCTAGAAGTTCAAATGATCTCAAAGTTTTACCCTGGAAAGATGAGACAATTGCCTAGAACTTTCATGATTGAAGTCTGTTCAAATTATGACGTCATCAATGACGTTTTTGGCGGACAAGAAGATAAGAATTGTCATCAAGTCAAGATGTGGCCACCCATTCATCAATTAGTCAACAAATCAATAGTTCTGAATTTTGGCCTATAAAAGGAGGCATTTGCCATGTATTTAGGCATCTTGGTGTTCAGATCAAGATCATGCTCTTACTCTCTCTTTATATTTTGTAATGCTTAAGTTTTGCTTATATTAATTTCTTGCTTATGCTTTTCATTTCCTTTCCTTGTTTATTTATGTTTCTTTCTTTCATTATGTGTTACTAAGTTAATTATGTCAAGGTGAAAAGGGTACACTAATGGTGTAAGAATAAGTATAATATAAACTTAACATGGACCTTAATGTTGGATACTAACATGTTTTATATTTGTTATCTTGTTCACTTTTAATACTTTGCTTGTTAAATGGTTAATCTAGATTTATGTTGTATAACACTTGGTACAACAAATACTTGGCACTTTCATAGCCCATCCTGTATGGTATAACCGACACTGAGCTATGAAAGGAACTTGATTTGTTGTTAACATAAGTTATAATCATGAATGCTGACAACATTTACAAGTATTAGCATTATTCGAATGAGATAACTAATGTAATCATGTTAACAATTTATAATCCGATTGGAACCTCCTTTGTGTGTGGTTTCCAATTAAATAATAAGGGTTTATACTATACTTGTTTGAAATACCATTAGTGGATCCTCTAACCTTGACATTTGTTGTTATCATTGTTTAATCCTTACGTTAATCTTCCATCTCAAAGTTCTCATCAACTTCTTCCTCTTCTTCTTCACTATTATTATTATTGTTGTTGTTGTATTATTGTTATCTATAATTTATACAATTAACCTCCCGTGGTTCGACCCGGTCTTACCGGGTTATTTATTACTTCGACACTCCGCACTTGGGAAAAGACATCAATCTTTTGGTCGTGTCACTGACGGATAACATTTCGTCCGTAATTCAATTGGTAACTACCGACGGACAAGTTCTGTCGGTAGTTACCGATCAATTGGCTCTGACGGAAAAGTTTCCGTCGTAAAAAAAAAACGTGTCGCTGATGTGGAGGTTTTGGCGGGTTATTTTTTCAGATGGAATCATCGACGGATTCAAAAAGACAACCCGTACAGCGACCGCCATTTATATTGCCGATGAAATTACCGACGGATTTGAAATGACAGATTCATACGGTGACGTGTCGATTGTTCCGTTAGAATCATCGACGGTTTCACCGACGGAGTTTCCGTCGGTGAAACCGTCGGGAAAAGTTAATATATATCCACTCTACCGACCCTCTCCTCCCCTATTTCTCCTTCTTCTTCCTAATCCCAACTCTCCCCATCTGCAAACAACCAGCCCCCCTCCCCCCCAAACAAAAATCTCCCTCATATCAGCACAACAAGTTATATTTCTTGAAGTTTTGTGGTCACAGCATCCGTGTTTTGATTTACCGACGGATTTTATCAATTTTTGTAAGTAATTCTATCTTTTTAAATTTTAACATTTAATTAAATGTCAATTTTATTGTTTTTTTAGTATATCTATTTTGTTAGTACATGTACATGTTTTATTGTTATTTCTCAAACAAACTTGTAGTATATGAATGTATAATTCTATACCCGTTATGGTTTGTTTTAGATTTTGTAAGATTGTATTTGTTTGTAAATTGTTAAAACTTTATGGAACTACCGAAGTACATGTGCTGTTTTGAAATAATTAATAGCTTTCTTAATGGATCCGTTTAAAGTTTTATCAATGGTATTGCAGAGTGGTAATTTCTGTAAATTTATATATTTTAATTTGTATGGACGTTGATAAATGATAATGAATATTTAATATTTATGAGAAGTTGTGATTGGTTTGTTGGATAATCTCGAGGTAAAGTTATGAGAGTTGATCCGCACTATGGTCTGGTCAAAATCAACTCAAAAGCTAAACTCCGCAACATAAACAATGTCTTTTTTTTCGCAAAGCAATGTCAACAAGTTTATTACACATACACCCTTTCATTTAGAAAGGATCGATCAAGAGTTGATTGGTTGTCCGTTTTAAAAACGAAACCCCGGGGTCGTGTCGAGGTTGTTCAGGATGAGAACGAAGACACAAGTGTGCGAGATGAAGTCTTTCAAGTTAGTGAGCTGGTTGAACCATATTGAGTTGCTCCTTCGATTGAATTGGAAGAAAATTCAAATTTTTGTATTTTCAATGATAGTCTTGTTGATGTTGACGCAGAGGAGTTGAATGTTGTTTTGAGCTCTAGTGGACAAGAAAATGTGGATGAAGAAGACGATATCCATATTGAAGATTACGATGAGGGTGATGACAATTCAATTGATGACGAAGAAGAAGAAAATTCTTACTAACAATCAAATTTAAGCCGTGTAAAACCCTTTTTTTCATGTAATTTAGATTATGGATGATATATTTTGTAACATGAAATATTTATTACTTGAAATGCCACAATCATGAAATAATTACTTGAAATAATTATAGATCATGGATGATATATTTTGTAACATGAAAATACCACAATCACCGACGTCAGTACCGACGGATATATGTCCGTCGGCATTTCACAGAGAGTTTGAAAGTAATCACTTGAAATGCCACAATCACCGATGCCTATACCTACGAACTTAGTTCGTCGGCGTTTCACAGAGAGTTCGAAAATAATTACTTGAAATGCCACCATCACCGACGACCGTTCTAACGGATATAAGTACGTCAGCAAGTTGTCGGCGGGTCAATTTTACCGACGACATTACCGACGGACCGCGCGAATTCCAAAGGGTTGTGCATTGAATGCATCTTTGACCTCGTCAGATCTCCGACGAAATTACCGACGGACCACGAAAAATATGGAGGGTCATTAAAAATTTTGGTGCGAAATTCAAAAACTACCGATGGATTTTTGACACGTTACCGACGGAATAAATTAAAATAATAATTAATTTTATATCCGTCGGTGAATCCGTCGGTGAAAATACCCTTCAGTTCATTTTTTCTTCCTCCTCAGTTTTTCACCTTAAATTTCGATTGTTTTCCTCTCCGTTCTTCATAGTTTTCACCTGCAATCTCTAGCAAGTTTTCTTGTTAATCTTCATCAGTTTAAAAGGTATGTGTTTCTTCTATTTCATTTTATTTTAAGGGTTTTTTTTTGCTATTTTTTTTGTTATGTTTTTGTTTTGGTGTATTTTTTGTTATGTAGATAAAGTATTGAATTCAACACATTATTAAAGTAAGCATATTTCATTGCTAAAGTCTATAGTTTTTTTTTTGAGTTTATTGAATATTTTTTATTGTTGTATTGACATAATTATTATTAGTTAATTTGTTGAATATTTATTGTTAATGTTGAATTTACCATAGAATTAGTAATTAAATATGTTTGAATAATTATTAATTTTACTCTATTATTGCATGATTTGTGTTTAATGTTTTGCATTTATTTTGATTGTTATTCTAGAGTTTTTTTATTTATTTATTGTTTTGTTGTATTGGTATAATTATTGAATAATTTTTTGAATTGTAATTGTTAATGTTGAATTTACCTTAGTATTAGTAATTGAATATTTTGGAATAATTGTTAATTTTACTCTATTATTGCATGATTTATGTTTAATTTTTTTCAATTAATTTTAATTGTTAGTCTACAGTTTTTTTTATTTATTGAATATATTTTATTGTTGTATTGGCATAATTATTGAATAATTTGTTGAATTGTAATTCTTAATGTTGAATTTACCTTAGGATTAGTAATTGAATATGTTGGAATAATTAGTATAGATTGGGTCTATTGGTTGTGGCTTTTGTTAATATATGCAGGTTTGTGGATTTGGGTAGTATCCGGTATAGGGGAGTAGTATTCGGTATGGGGGAGGTGCTGTCGATTTTTTTTTTAACATTTGAATTTAATTATATAATTATTTGTATAAAATTGTGGAGATGCGTAGAATGAAAACCAGAGCTGGTCGCTAAAGTACGGTCGCAGCTAGTTCGTCTAGTAGCAATGATGATATTTCCTTAGGTGCCTCTCAAGAAGAGGCACCTACACCACCTGCGCCGTCAACCGATCTTTGCCTCTTCAAGTGGTACTTCACAGCGCAAAGGCAGCGTGCCTTCGCAACGGAATCAATTTACCCGCGAGTACGAGGCACAGTGGAAGGACGACCTTTCAATGTAAGTTTGTTAAGGTTTAATTTTTTTTTTAAATTACAACATAATTTATGAAGTAATCACTATTTAATTTATTTCATTTATTTTCAGGTTCACAAACATTGAGGCCGCCCGAGTAATATCATCGGCGTTTAAATCGTCGATGGAGATTCTATTGTTTCAATGAAGTCGATATCCAAGCATCTCGAATGGATACCTCAAATCAATGCATGGTTTGATGATTTCAAAGTTGGTGTTAATTTATAATTTTGAGCTTATTTCTAATAAATTATTAATATAATTGTAAATAAATTATTGGTTTTATTTAAACTTGTTTATTTATACACAACATAAATTCTGTTGGGACAGTGAGCATAACACTGTTGTGAGGAGGGTGTGGGAAAATCACGCGGCAACTTGGTAAGATAAAAAAAAATACAAGATTTTTTTAGACTAAAATTTATGTTTCGAAATGTAATTTTTGGTTGCGTGAAGTAAGTTGCGTGATTTTTGGTATAAAGCATAGAAAAGGGCAAAAAAAACCGCGAGGGATAGGGGTTTCCAAGGCTGGAACAATGTTGCGGTTTGGAGGGATTTCAAACCAATATACATCCTGGAAGATATATGGTTGCACTATCTTGAGCACGTGACGTCTGAGCGGTTCACACGACGCTCACAGTCCAGTGCTGGCAACCGGAATCGGCCAATTAATGGCTCGATGACAACGCACACTGGCGGCTCCGTTCCGTTTGCTGTACATGCGAAACGAATGGTAAGATTAATTTAAATGAAATATATCGTTAAATTAAGTTGTTGTTAATATATCTTTTTTCATTATAGGCTGCGTCTCTTAGACATGAGTCGAGCCCGATGGAGCTGTTTGTGAAGACGCACGTGCGGAGTCAAGACCGCCAAAAGGGGGCACAACGGTTCGTTGATAACCATGCTCAACATTTCATGGTATGTTTGTTCGACCATTTTATTTTGTAAGTTATTATGTAAGTTATTATGTTTATTGAATTGAATATGATGATTACTTTTTTTTTATTTTCGGAGACCTATAATAATCGGTCGAGGGAGAGATACGGGGACGATATTTTGACACATTTGGAATTCGATCCGGATTTGTGGATGGAGGTTGGCTCGTCGAGTGGACCCGATAAAAATCGGGTTTACGGGCTCTCCAACATTACGCCCGACAACTTGCGGTCGACCCGTAGTGTTTCAACCGTTGGGAGCTCCCAATCTAAGGAGTTTGTGGCCTTACAGCAACACACGGCTCAGCTCACCGAAAAATACGACCACCTATCAGCGGAGTACGCGCAACTCAAAGCGTCTCATGTAGAACAAAGAGCGGAGTTCGCACAACAAAAAGCGGCTTATGAACGGTTTCGCGAAATGGTCATGAACATGGCAACATAGAGTGGAACATGTGCGCCTAATCCTTTTTGGTCGTATAACCACCGGCCTCCTCCTCCAGGATCTCCTCCTCCTCCTCCAGCTCCACCTTTATATTAATTTGTAATAAACGTTATTTACCTTTAAAACTTCATTTAATATTTTTTTTGAAACATATTCAGTTTGGAATGAATATTATTTAACTTTGTTTTTTTTATGTTTAATATAAATTTTATTTGCATAATTGGTTTGTATTACAATTAATTTATATAGTTTTATATTATATATCCTAAATAATTTTTTAAAAACAAAATTTAGAAAAAAAACTATTAATTACCAAGGATTTTACCGACGGATTCATTCGGTCGGTATTTTAAACGATCACCGACAGAATTAATTCGTCGGCATTTAACAGTAGCTGCCACACTTACCGATGAATTTACAGATGGATATATTCGGTCGGTATTTCATACTCACCGACATCATGATATCACCGACGGAATAAAAATCAGTCGGTATATTTCAAGCGGGAATCTTTTTTTTTTTTGCGAGCAAATTCCGTTTGTAAAACCATCGGCAAATGGTTTTTTATTTTGCCGACCAATATAGCGAAGAAATGGAGAATCACCGACGAAAGAAAAGCCAACAGATGTAATCTGTCGGTGATGACGTCGGTAAAAAAATCACCGACGAACTTCTAATCACACACCGACGGAATGTTTCTGTCGGTAAAACTGTGAAATCTTGTAGTGGTTGTCAGGTACCCTCCAAGAAAATGATATCTCTTGGAAAGTTACGAGAATCTGAGGCATATAATACATTATATCTTAATTTTAACACATGAACCCCTGTGGTGGGATCAGAACCCATTTTCCTATTGTTATTAACAAAAGGGAAAGCCACAACTAATTGTTTGTACTATAATATTACAGAATCTAGCACATCCTTAAATTAAGTGCCCTCACTGATTATTTTGCATTAATGAGTAGGACACATCTTTAATGGTTGTTAACTAGTAATTCTTTTTTGTTGAATTGACTTAGAAATACGGAACTTGTTCTTGATATTTGAAATACAGAATTTATTCTAGTAGTGCAAGTAGACTTGCTGTAGACCAGTGCTTGTATTGCATCAACAGTCAAACTAACAACAGTGTGTCTGACTGGATAGATTGGTATGCTTGTGGACATGGAATCAGATAAAGTGTAGAACCCCATATCTTTTGAAAGCCTCTGTTGATTGTGATGGGTCCAAAAAGCAGGAAGCTAGCTACAAGCTGCCTGCTTTCTGCACATATATATAGCGCTTCCCCTATGACTTATTTTGTACCAAGGCAAACAATATTCCAGTGTTAATTGTTCTTTGAATTATATTGTGTTATTTGCACTTATGGCACCTCAGGAAGATCGCCTCACAAGGATAGGAATCCAAAGCTCTGCTCTGATCGAGGATAGCCATGGTGGGCGGCCTTACATTTCTAGAAGGCCTGGAAGACTCCCCTTAACCCAGGTACACGAACATCATCTATACCAACATCAGGAAAGATTTATTTACCATGGAGCTCAAATTTCCACTGTGCGGATGCCAGAAATCACTAGTAATGAGGTAGCTCCATACCGTGGAACCATGGTGAAGGAGCCTGTTATAGCTATCCCATACCGTCGAGCCATGGTGAAGGAGCCTGTTATAGCTATCCCATACCGTGGAGCCATGGTGAAGGAGCCTATTATTGCCAGGAATGATCAGGCAGCTCAAAATTATGGTGGTCTGGAGAAACAGCCTGTTATCACTAGCGACGAGGCAGCTAAGTACTATGGTGGCTTTGTAATAGTGGAGCATGGTAGGAAGAAACAATTTCGTTCAGCTTATTAGGGTTCATATAATATAAGTTACAAAACGTACTTCTTGTCATATATGGAAGTATATAAATCTGAGACGAATGGTCTTTGAATCTCCAGGCCGGTCTCTTACCCGTATAGCTAAAGTACATGTGCTCAAGGTGGCCTCCAAAAGAACCTTGTAATTTCTATCTTTAGGGCTCCTGTTGTCACTTACATAGTTTTCTTATCTATATAATGCAATCTGCTTTGCCATACTCTCTCTCTCTCTCTCTCTCTCTCTCTGTTTGTTAGCGTGTGTGTGTGTTGTGGTGATCTTTTTTTACTTCAGATAAGCCTAATGAGAACAAGGCACGCCTTAATCGGAAAACAGCAGCTAACAAAAGGAGAAAAGAACGAGGGGAAGGAAAATACAAACACATACAGAAATGAAAAACAGAAAAGAAAAGCCTTCAATATCCATCCACAGAAAGCATAAATGCAGGAATGCAATCCCAGCTAGTCCTTCACAGCCAAAGCATATGAAGGATTACGTACTTTGGTGAGCTGCATATAGTTTTGCTTTTTTGCATACAGAATTGTGCCCTGAGGATGGTGAAGGGCCATTCCTTCTGCTGAGGAGGCCATTCATGTTTGTTGTGGCGATAATTGTAGGCCATTCATAGTTTGGAGATTCCTCCTCCCCCATATACTCAACAGTGGAGATTCTATTAAAGAGTAATGGATATGGGAGAAGTTAGTTATAGAGATTTTGACTTGAAGAAAACCTAATTTGAGGTGTTACAGTACTATCCAAGCTGGTTGATCCAAATAATCAATGAATTTTCTAAATTGGGAGATTATGTCAAAGAAAATGGATATAGAAGAATTAGTTAAAGAAATTTCTGTTTATACATATGTGGTTACCTGTAATTTATGATTAATGGGTTCTGCAAACAGGGGATTAATAAATATTGGAAAAGCGTGGTAGAATTTATACATGAGATTTTGATATGCTTTTTACTTGATTTTAAAAAAAACAATGTAAATCTAAATATCCTATAGTTTCACCATTGAAATAAAATATAAATAGAGCACTTATAAATGAATTTAAAAGAAATGTAAATAAAAAAAATCATATTAGCTAAAAGGTTTTATATGTCAAAGAATAATATAAATCATATCTTGGGACCTTATCTAACAGCCTTAAGCTATTAGGTTGAAATGATTCTTTGACATTGTATCAGAGTCTTGATGACCAAGTGGTTACAAGTTCGAATCTCACCACCCATTTATTTGATAAAAATCAAGCACAAGGTAATGTGAGATTGTACAATTTTCAAGCTCAAAGGGCTTTCACTTAAAGAGGATTTTACCTATCAATTTAAGCTATTGAACTGAGATGATTTTTTGACATTATATGGACTCGCCTCTAATAATAGAAAAATTGCATATAATTGGATTTTTTATATATATTAAAAAAAACAGCCTACAAAAAGAAAATGATAGCTAACAATATATATATGTTCTTTCCTTATATATATATATATATATATCCAAATTCTATGCCGTATCTTGGATTATATTTTGAATGAAAATGAAATGAAATATGCTTTCACATGGATTAGCTAGAATATCTTATCTGCCTTGCCACCCCTATGACATTAAAATACCTTTGCCTACCCCATCTCTTGACCAGAATATGTGAAGCTTACACAACTTTAAATATAGCAACACTAGCATCGGGGAATTTTGTCAGAACACGAAAAATTGGTAGAAACAGAATTTTTTTTTTCCTGGTCCCTGAGGATCCATTTTGGAGCATCTTGTGGGTTAGTCCAAAGGTCACTGTTAGTCTTCACACTCCATGCAAATGGAAATAATTTAATTCGAGCTAATTTGGCAACAGATAGATATTGTGGAAGGAGGGAAAAAATATATTAGAATCGTCCCTTGAAAGAAAGAAACAACGTTAAATGTTCAAAATTACTCTCAACTATATCATAAAGAAATATGAGAAACTAAACTATCATGCTAATAAAAAATATATGAACAAATTAAATCACACACTACAACATTATCCAGTTTTACCGACGGACTCATTCCGTCGGTAACAGTAATGCAATCCGTCGGTAAAAATAATACCGACGTAATAACCGACAGAAACAGTCCGTCGGTAAAACAGTCGTCGGAAAATCCCAATTCCGTCGCTAATTCTGTCGCAAATAAAAAAAATCACCTATCGACGGAAACACCGACGGTTTACAGACGGATACACGCGCGCGCCAAAAAAAATTTCCCGCGGAAAATTACCGACGGAATAAATCCGTCGGTAATTTCAAGGGTTATTACCGAAGGAATTACCGGCGGAAAATCCATCGGTAATTATGGCATGGCTGGTAATTTTGTTGCAACTCTCTGTCTAATACCGACGGATAGTATCCGTCGGTAAGTCCGTCGGAAGTTAATCACCGACGGATAGTATCCGTCGGTGATGCCGTCGGTAATGATGGCATGGATGGTAATTCTTCGGCAACTCTCTGTTAAATACCGACGGATACTATCCGTCGGTATATCCGTCGGTAGGTATTTAAAATATATAAAAAAATAATTTATTAATTGTAAAAAACCTTAATAAACAAATAGAAATGCATTAAACATTAAAAATGTAAAAGTAATGTTAAATAATATTCATTACAAATTTAATGTGTTTAAAAAACAAAATTAAACTAGAATAGCGGCGGAGCTGGAGGAGGAGGCGGAGGAGGAGGAGGCTGGTTGTTCCGGGACCATACGGCCAAAAGGAAGCCGCACAAGTATCGTCACCCATCTTTGATCTCATCTCCATGACTATTTGACGGAGCTCATCATAATTCGTCGAGAGTTGTTGATATTGTTGTTTCAACGCAATGAACTCCTCGGGGCTGGGTGTTCGATGCGATGGAGAGCTTCCAACGGTTGAGACACTACGAGTCGAACGCGTTGTCAGCCGTAGTGTTGGAGAGCCCGTAGACCCTATTTTTATCGGGTCCACCAGACGATCCTGCCTCCATCCACAAATCTGGATCGAAATCTGGATGGGTCAACGGATTGTCCCCATATCTCTCCCTCAACCGACTATTATAGGTCTCCTGAAAATTCCATCGGTAAAAAAATCATCAAATGCAATTCAAGATGCAATTCAAGAAAATAATAACTTACAAAATAAAATGAATGGACGAACATACCACGAAGTCTCGAGCACGGTTGTCCACGAACTCGCCGCACCCCCTTTTGGCGGTCTTGACTCCGCACATGCGTCTCTAGAAACAGCTCCATTGGACTCGGTTCACGTCCAAGAGACGCAGCCTGTAAGGAAAAAATAGATTGAAAGTTAAATATATTATAAGGAACGACAAATTAAAATAACGATATATTTCATTAAAATTAATCTTACCATCCGCTTTGCATGTGCGCTGAATGGGACGGATCCGCCAGTGTGCGTGGTCACCGAACCATAAATTTGCCGGTTCCGGTTGTCGGCGCCAGACTGTGAGCGCCGTGAGAACCGCTCTACGAGGTCACGTGCTCAATATATGCCGTCCATATTCCCCCGAGATGAATGGCGGTTTGAATTCCTGCCAAACCGCCACCTTATTCCATCCTTCAAGACCGTTATCCCTCGCATGTCTTTTTGATTTTTTTTTGGGTGTCATACCAAAAATCACGCAACCTACTTCCATAGTAACAAATTAGAATTTAAAAAATAAAATTATAAAACAAAAATAAATATTATTTTTGATGTTACCTAGTTGCCGCGTGATTCTCCCATACCCTCCTCACAACATTTTTGTCCGCCCTATCCCACTCAAATTTGTTCTTGTGTATATAAATAATTCATATAAAATAAAAATAGTACAAGATATAAAATTATAAAAATCATTTATTAAATTCAAGCTGGAAATTAAAAATTAACACCGACCCGAAATCGCTTAAACCATGCATCGATATTAGGTTTCCACTCGGGATGTTTGGAAACCTGGCTCCATTGAAACAATGGAATCTCCATCGACGATTTAAACGCCAATGTTATAGTCCTTGGACCTCAATGTTTGTGAACCCGAAATTAAATAAAAGTAGTAATTAATATTAATTAGTTGTTCATAAATTATGTTATAAGTATATAAAAAAAAAAAACTAAAACCTAAACAAACTTACATTGAGAGGTCATCCTTCCATTGTGCACGGTACTTGCGGGTGAATTGACCCCATTGTGAAGGCACACCGCTCTCGCGCCGTGAAACCGCGCTAGAAGAGGTAGCATCACAAGTTGGCGTAGATTTCGCCGTGATCGGCACCTAAGGATACATCCTCCTCGCCGCTAGAAGAACTAGCCGCAACCGTCTTCCGACGACGTGCTTGTAGATTTCATTCTACGCATCTACACAAATGTATACGAATAATTACATAATTAACTTCGATTATTTAAAAAAAATTCGACAGAGTCTCCCTTGTACTGGGGGGTCCCAAGTTGTCGACAAAATCATATTACACTTTCAATTTTATTTCACATCCCGATCCAATCATCCTGGATCTCAACCCAACTCATCATCATCAACACAACATTTTTTTCAATAACATCATATAGAATTATAACTATGAACATTCATTGTTAAATTGGTACTTAGAGTTACAAACATTAGATTAAAGTCATACATTCAAATTTACGGATTAATATAACATTTTTAACATAAATTCAACAATAACAATTATAGCAATACAAACAATAATATCCTAAATTAAGATAAACTAATTAAAAGCAATTCTATATATATAAATTAACATTTTTTAAATAAATCAACAATAACAATTATATATATAAATTAACATTTTTAACATAAATTCAACAATAACAATTATAGCAATACAAACAATAATATCCTAAATTAAGATAAACTAATTAAAAAGCAATTCTATATATATAAATTAACATTTTTAAAATAAATCAACAATAACAATTATATATATAAATTAACATTTTTAACATAAATTCAACAATAGCAATTATAGCAATACAAACAATAATATCAAAACTAACTAAATAAATTTAATAAATAAAATTAAAAAACTAAAAAACACTACACAACACACAACATAAACACAAAACAAACAATACACAAAACTAAAAAACATTATATCAATTCAAAATAAATTTGGGAATAAAAAATGCTTACCTTAATAATGTGTTGAATTTAAGATGTTATCTACAAATAATATACAAAACAAAGAACACCAAAAAAATTAATCATAATTAAAATAAAAAAATAAAAAGATAAAGAAAAAAATATACATACCTTTTAAAACTACCACCAAAACAATAAAATCCTTCTAAAAGCTAAATATAAATGAGAGAAGAAGAGCAAGGGAGAAGAGGAGAAGAGAAAGGGAGAAGAGGAGAAGAGGAGAAGAGGAGAAAATGAACAAAGTGAGGGGATGGGTGGTATATAAAGCAATATTTCCGACGGAATTTCCGACGGAAATTAATTATTGTCGGTGCAATTAATTTCCGTCGGTAATTCCGTCGGAAATTAATTGAAATTCGCACCGAAAATTTTGGAAAATCCCGCCAAACTTTTCGATCCGTCGGAATTGCCGTCGGTAATGGTGCAGACGGACAGGTGTCAGACATGCGTTATCCGTCGGTAATGCCGTCGGTATTTGACGTCGGAAATTCCGTCAGTAATAGTGCAGACGGACACGTGTCAGACATGCGTGCGGAAACCCGTCGGTGATTCCGTCGGTAATTACGTCGGAAAAACCGTCGGAAAATGTCGGAAATCCGTCGGTGAATGTGGCAAAATCCCATAATTTATTTTGCAACTCTCTATGAAATACCGACGGTTTATATTCCATCGGTATATCCGTCGGTGAATGTGGTAAATTTTTCTTTTTTTTTTATGTAACCCTCTCAAAAAATCTTAAATTGAAATCTTATAGCACACACAATACAATAACAGAGGCTGACCCTTAAAGAAGAATAAATATTTCATGTTTCAAATTATTACATTATAAAAATAAGGCTTTATAACATGTTTAGTTAGTCGGAATTTTCATCTTCGTCCTCTATTGAATTGTTATCATTAGCTTCATCGTACTCTTCAATTTCGTTATCATCTTCTTCAACAACATTCTTTTTTCCACTAGTAGATCTCAGAACAACATTCAACTCCTCTGCGTCAACATCAACAAGACTATCGTTGAAAACACGAAAATTCGAATTTTCTTCTAAGTCAATCGACGGAGCAACTCAGTATGGTTCAACCAACTCACTAGCTTGAAAGACTTCATCTATCACACTTGTGTCTTCGTTCTCATCACGAACAACCTCGACACAACCCTTGGGTTTTGTTTTTAAAACGGATAACCAATCAACTCTTGATCGGTCCTTTCTAAAGGAAGGGGTGCATGTGTAATAAACTTGTTGGCATTGCTTTGCGAAAACAAAGACGTCGTTTACGTTGCGGTGTCTAGCTTTTGAGTTGATTTCAACGAGACCATAGTGAGAATCTACTCGATTCCTCTGTCGGTTGTGTCATACCAATAGCATTTGAATAAAAACACTCTATTTTGCTCGCTATGATATTGCAGTTCGATGACCTCTTCCAATCTACCATAGTAGTCAACTTCAAACTCACTTCCCTTAATACAAACACCGCTGTTGTATGTCTTTCTTCCATGCCCGTATTCTTCAGTATGAAAGACATATCCATTGACAAAATATCCATTATAGCACTTGATTTTTCTTTCGGGGCCCGGACATAGTAAAGACGGTGAAATAGCAGCACTACCTCCCATTTGATAAACCTAGCTTGTAAATTAAATACAACAATAATCAATAAACGGATATTATGTAACATTGACTACAATTAATTACATTGCAAGAGAAAATGAGTTTGTGATAGGACTTACATGTGTTCTAAACCATGTGGCAAATTGTTCATCTTGTAATTGAAAGATGCGGGATTCGGTCATTGTGAGTTATTAGACGGTAAGTATCGTCGATGTTGCTTGCAAGGTTGTTCCAAAGTATATGAGTGTATGGTATCACAAAACATAAATCGTACACTCTTGACAAAGTTTAAGTCGAACATCTACTTACTTAATAAAAGGTCTCGGCTCATCACGGTTAAATAGGACATAATTGTGTGCTTGTCTGAACTCTATTTCGGACAAATATCTTCCCCCTCACGGCATTTTTAGGTGTGGGTCGTCCGGGATTAGAGAATATTGACAAGTTCCCACTTGAATGCACTTCACCACCATCATCATGCCGTGGAACACGGTTTATCCTCGTTCTCAAATGAGGTTCGAAATAGTATGAGATAAATGTTGAGATCTCCTCAACAATATACGCCTCACATATTGACGCCTCAACATGCGCCTTGTTCTTAACCTTTTTTTTAATATTGAATAAGTACCTGCATATATATATATATATATATTAATAAAAAATTATCAATTAAAAATATTAAAATAAAAATAAAAACATTTAATTATAAATGTCATAGCAACTGTAATATCTAACCTCTCGAATGGATACATCCATGTCAACTGGACCGGTCCTCCAACTTTTACCTCAAATGGTAAATGTACGGGTAGATGCTCCATTGAGTCAAAAAATGATGGAGGGAATATCATCTCAAGTTTGCATATTGTCTCGATGATATTCTTTTCAAGCCTTTCAATGTGATCAACATTCAACTTGTTAGAGCATATGTCTACGAAGAAATGACTAATCTCTCGTTAGTGCATCCCATATCCCCTTTAGCAACAAATCACGAAAAAGCTAATGGGATGAGTGTTTGCATAAACACATGGCAGTCATGACTCTTCATTCCATATAATCGCATTCCTCCGTATTAACCAGCCTTGATATGTTCGAGGCATGTCCATCGGGGAAACGCAAACTCTTAAGCCATTTGTAGACTAGTAGTTGTGCGTTTTTCTCTAACACGAAGCTTGCTCTTGGTTTTGCGACCCGTGACCCATCACAAACCAACTCCATATTTTTACGGTTATAGAACACCGCTACATCCAATCTAGCCTTGATGTTGTCCATTGTCTTCCCCTTCACATCCATGACGGTGTTGAAAATGTTCTCAAACACGTTCTTTTCAATGAGCATGACGTCAAGGTTATGGCGGAGAAGAATGGTCTTCCAATAAGGAAGCTCCCAAAAGATACTTCGCTTCACCCAATTATGGGTCAAACTAAAACCAGGAAACTTCTGCTTACCTGATTAGAGACCAAACACAATTTCACCGTACTCGACACAACATCAAACAATTCTTCACCGGAAGACGCGGGGTGCAACATCATTTTCAACTCTACCAACAAAGAAATCCTTTCGTTCTTTCTGACACTGTGGTTATGTGGCAAGAAACGACGGTGGGGAAAAAAAAAAAAGCTTTCCCCGTTTGTTAGCGTGAATGCCTTGTTGTTCTCCATACAATATGGACATGCTAGCTTTCCATGCGTGCTCCAACCGAGAAACCATTCCATAAGCTGGGAAATCATTGATAGTCCACATCAAAGCCGCTCTCATAACAAAATTTTGTTTCCTCGAGATGTCATAAGTCAAAGCTCCAGAGGACCACAACTGCGTCAACTCATCAATCAACGGACGAAGACAAACATCTATATTCCGCCCGGACTGCTCGGACTGGTATGACCATAGACAAAAACATGTACTCCGGCCTCATACACATCCCCGGTGGCAAGTTATAAACCGTCGGTATGATCGGCCAACAAGAATAAGGAGCAAGCAAATGACCCGAAGGGGTTGAATCCGTCTGTACACAACCCAAGACGCACGTTCCTTGATTCAAATTGAAAAGGGAGGATGCATACTTGTTAAAGTGTTTCCAGGCTTCACCGTTAGAAGGATGAACCATCACTCCATCAACCGCATGGTGTGATTGGTGCCATGTCATGTGCTCGGCAGTCTTTGGTGACATGAATAACCTCTGCGAGTCTAGGTGTGATTGGGAAGTATCTAAGTTTTTTATATGCCACGAGAGTCTTCCCTCTACCGGTTCCGGGTTTGTAACGGGAATGCCCGCATGTCATGCACTCGGTCATCTCGGCATTTTCAAGGTAGTATAACATGCGAAGTTAGGGCATATATCAATTTTCGGTATCCTAAGCGAGGGGTTTCATCATGGACTTGGCAGCATAGAAGTTCTCTTTCGGCTGTTCCTTCGGGTAAAATGCTTCTCGCCCATTCAATAATCTTGTCATAACCGGCCTCACTCAACCCGTGATCGACTTGATGGTGAACACCTGTGCTACGGCTGATAATTTACTATGGTTCGTGCAGCCATCCCATAGTGGTTCGTCAGAATCTCTCAACAGATCAAAAAATCTTGTTGCATCTGCATTAGGTTCTTCTTCTACGATTGGACATTCCCTGACATTACCTTCACTCATTCTCATTGCATCCATAACCATGTTCCTGTAAGGATTCTTGTTCTCATTTCCAACTTCATGCATGTTGCTAGCACTAGAAGTTGACCCAACCACCTATTCTTCCATGCTCTCATCGGGAACAAATAGTTCTCCGTGAGCATACCAACACGAGTAATCTTCCATGAACCCTTTGGTTAGAAGATGCATCGTTACAACATCTTGATGCAGAAACTTTAAATTTTTACACTTCCCGCATGGACACCTAATACCGCCATCGGTAAAATTCCTCGGAATAGATGTTGCAAAATTAATAAAACCCTAGACACCGTTACAATAATCCATCCTCCGCAATCCTTGGGGTGAGTCCCGATACATCCATGAACGATCATCCATGACTTCTATTGAACCTCTATAAAACATAACAAAAATATTGGTTTTCCCCGACATTATCCAACAAACTAAAACAACACTACTTATGTTAAATATTCATTATCAATTATCAACTATCAACATTCATACATACAAATTTATACATATATAAATTTACGAAATCACAACTTCCAAATATAATTGATAACAATTAAACAAGACACTTAAACAAGCTATTAATTATTTATTTCATCACAACGACACATTTAATTCGGTGTAATTCAAACAAAATTTCAACAATTTACAAACAAATATAATTTGATAAAATCTAAAACAAACTATAACAACTACAAAAATATTATACAATATTCATACTACAAGTTTCTTTGATAAATAACAATTAAACAAGTACAAACGTTAACAAAATACATATACTAAAACAATAAAATTCACAATTAAATATTAAAACTAAAAAGGATAGATTTGCTTACAAAAAAATGATAAAATCTACAAGAAACGGATATTGTGACCACGTACAAGATATAAGAAACCTGAGTGCTCGTGTTGAGAATAGTGGAGAGTTTGGGATGGGTGTTTGGCTGCAATTTGGGAGGGGAGAGGTGGGATGGGAAAGAAGAAGAAGGAGAAACGAGAGGAAGAGAGTGTCGGGTGAGATGGGTCATATAATCGTTTGTTAGACGGAATCACCGACGGATTACATCCGACGGTGATTCCGTCGGTGATGTCGTCGGTGACTGCACCACGTCACTATACGGCTATCTCAGTTTGAATCCCTCGGTAATTTCCGTCGGTAAAATCGCCTGACGTCACCGCGCCGTTGCATTTTTCCAGACGAACTGTATACCCCGTCGGCGAAACCGTCGGTATATACCGACAGATTTTGAGACAGAATTATTTCCGTCGGTATAAATTACCGACGGAAAAATTCCGTCGGTAATTCCGTTGCTTTTCTCCGGTTTTACGGTAGTGACAGTTGTTGAGGCGCAAATTAAATGATCTGATAATTTTTTTTTTCAACAATCTTACACATTAATGTAAATTGACTAACCGGTATATGAAGATTTACAAAATTAAAGAAAGATAGTAAATTGATGGGTCACTTGTATCATAATATGTAGCTTCCGGTTTGAATCTTTCTAGTTAAGTATTATCGGATTTAATTAGTAAATATAATGTTTTGAACTATATTTAATTAGTAAATATAGTGGATTTTGAGTCTTTAATATGCCTCAAATATAATAGGATACCCAGTATAGTTAGTTTATGGTCCAAACCTAGATTATCGATAAATATACTTTGTTTTATAACTAAATATGTGATATTTAGTCTTGTGCATCTTATAATATACATCAAGCTTTTAATAATTTTTTTCAACTCTATGTAAAATACCGACGGGTTATAGTCCGTCGGTGTATCCATCGGTGATTGTGGCATAATCCCGTATTTTTTTTTCAACTCTCGTGAAATACGAGACGTGTTATAGTCCGTCGGTGAAACCGTCAATATTTTTATTTTTTGTCTATCCCCTTCACAAAATCTTGAATTGCAAACTTATAGCACACACAACATAATAACAAGAGCTAACAATTAAAGAAGAATAAATATTTCATGTTCCAAAATATTACATTATAAAAATAAGGTTTTACAACATGTTTAGTTAGTCATAATTTTCATCTTCGTCCTCAATTGAATTGTTATCATCAGCTTCATCGCACTCTTCAATGTGGTTATCATCTTCTTCAACAACATTCTCTTTTCCACTAGTAGAGCTCAAAACAACATTCAACTCCTCTACGTCAACATCAACAAGACTATCGTTGAAAACACGAAAATTCAAATTTTCTTCTAAGTCAATCAAAGGAGCAACTCGGTATGGTTCAACCAACTCACTAGCTTGAAAGACTTCATCTATCACATTTCTGTCTTCGTTCTCTTCCTGAACAACCTCGACATGACCCTTGGGTTTTGTTTTTAAAATGGATAACCAATCAACTCTTGATCAGTCCTTTCTAAAGACGTCATTTACGTTGCGGTGTCTAGCTTTTGAGTTGATTTCAACGAGACCATAATGAGGATCTACTCTGATTCCTCTGTTAGTTGTGTCATACCAATAATATTTGAATAAAAACACTTTATTTTGCTCGCTATGATATTGCAGTTCGATGACCTCTTCCAATCTACCGTAGTAGTCAACTTCAAACTCACTAGAAGTCGATCCTTTAATACAAACACCGTTGTTGTATGTCTTTCTTCCATGCTCGTATTCTTCGAGTATGAAAGACATATCCATTGACAAAATACTCGTTATAGCACTTGACTTTTCTTTCAGGGCCTAGGCTTAGTAAAGACAGTGAAATAACAGCACTACCTCCCATTTGATAAACCTTGTAAATTAAATACAACAATAATAAATAAATGGATATTATGTAATATTGACGTATAATTAATTACATTGCAAGAGATAATGAGTTTTTGATAGGACTTATATGTGTTCTAAACCATGTGGCAAATTGTTCATCTTGTAATTGAAAGATCTCGGGATTCGGTCAAGTGCGTTATTGGATGATAAGTATCGTTGATGTTGCCTGCAAGGTTGTTCCAAATTATATTAGTTTATGGTATCACAAAACATAAATAGTACACTCTTGACAAAGTTTAAGTCGAACATCTACTTACTTAATAAAAGGTCTCAGCTCATCACAGTTAAATAGGACATAATTGTGTGCTTGTCTGAACTCTATTTCAGACAAATATCTTCCCCTCATGACATTTTTAGGTGTGGGTCGTCCAGGATTGGAGAATATTGACAAGTTCCCACTTGAAGGCACTTTACCACCATCATCATGTCGTGGAACACGGTTGATCCTCGTTCTCAAATGAGGTTCGAAATAATATGAGATAAATGTTGAGATCTCCTCAACAATATAAGCCTCACATATTGACGCCTTAACATGCTCCTTGTTTTTAACCTTTTTTTTAAGATTGAACAAGTACTTGCATATGTGTGTGTGTGTATATATATATATAATTAATTAAAAAAAATTATCAATTAAAAAAAACAAAAACAAAACATTTAATTATGAATTACATAGCTCCTATAATATCTAACCTCTCGAATGAATACATCCATCTGTACTGGACCGGTCCTCCAACTTTTACCTCAAACGGTAAATGTACGGGTAGATGCTCCATTGAGTCAAAAAATGATGGAGGGAATATCATCTCAAGTTTGTATATTGTCTCGATGATATTCGTTTCAAGCCTTTCAATGTGATCAACATTCAACTTGCTGGAGCATATATCTCTGAAGAAATGATTGATCTCCGTTAGTGCATCCCATATCCCCTTTGATAACAAATCACGAAAAGCTAATGGGATGAGTGTTTGCATAAACACGTGGCAGTCATGACTCTTCATTCCGTATAATCTGCATTCCTCCATATTAACCAGCCTTGATATGTTCGAGGCATGTCTATCGAGGAAACGCAGACTCTTAAGCCATTTATAGACTAGTAGTTGTGCGTTTTTCTCTAACACGAAGCTTGCTCTTGGTTTTGCGACCCATGACCCATCACAAACCAACTCCATATTTTTACGGTTATAGAACACCGCTACATCCAATCTAGCCTTGATGTTGTCCATTGTCTTCCCCTTCACATCCATGACGGTGTTGAAAATGTTCTCAAACACGTTCTTTTCAATGAGCATGACGTCAAGGTTATGGCGGAGAAGAATGGTCTTCCAATAAGGAAGCTCCCAAAAGATACTTCGCTTCACCCAATTATGGGTCAAACTAAAACCAGGAAACTTCGCTTACTCCGATTAGAGACCAAACACAATGTCACCGTACTTTGACACAACATCAAACAATTCTTCATAGGAAAGACGCGGGGTGCAACATCCTTTTCAACTCGCCAACAAATAAATCATTTTTGTTCTTTCGTACTTGTGATTCGGCGGCAAGAAATGACGTTGACAGATCAAAAAAGAAGCTTTACCCCGTTTATTAGCATGAATGCCTTGTTGTTCTCCATACAGTATGGACATGCCAGCTTTCCATGCGTGCTCTAACCAGAAACCATTCCATAAGCTGGGAAATCATTGATAGTCCACATCAAAGCCGCTCTCATAACAAATTTCTATTTCCTCGAGATGTCATAAGTCAAAGCTCTTGAGGACCATAACTGCGTCAACTCATCAATCAACGGACAAAGACAAACATCTATATTCCGCCCCGGACTGCTCGGGCCTGGTATGACATAGATAAAAACATGAACTCCGGCCTCATACACATCCCTAGTGGCAAGTTATAAACTGTCAGTATGACCGGCCAATAAGAATAAGGAGCAGCAAATGACCCGAATGGGTTGAATCCATCTGTACACAACCCAAGATGCACGTTCCTTGATTCAGCCGAAAAGTGAGGATGCACACTGTTAAAGTGTTTCCAGGCTTCACTGTCAGAAGGATGCACCATTACTCCATCAACCGCATGATGTGATTGGTGCCATGCCATGTGCTCAGTAGTCCTTGGTGACATGAATAACCTCTGCAGTCTAGGTGTGATTTAGAAGTATCTAAGTTTTTTATATGCCACGAGAGTCTTCTCTCTACCAGTTCTGGGTTTGTAATGGGAATGCCCACATCTCATGCACTCGGTCAGCTCAACATTTTCAAGGTAGTATAACATGCAGAAGTTAGGGCATATGTCAATTTTACGGTATCCTAAACCGAGGGGTTTCATCATGGACTTGGCAGCATAGAAGTTCTCTTTTAGCTTGTTCCCTTCAGGTAAAATGCTTCTCGCCCATTCGATAATCTTGTCATAACTGGCCTCACTCAACCCGTGATATGACTTGATGGTGAACACCTGTCTTTGCGGGCGATAATTTACCGTGGTTCGTGCGGCCATCCCATAATGGTTCGTCGAATCTTTCAACAGAGCAAAAAACCTTCTTTGCATCGCATTAGGTTCTTCTTCTACGATTGGACATTCCACGACATTACCTTCACTCATTCTCATTGCATCCATAACCATATTCCTGTAAGGATTACTTGTTCTCATTTCCAACTTCATGCATGTTGCTAGCACTAGAAGTTGACCCAACCACCTGTTCTTCCATGCTCTCATCAGGAATAAATAGTTCTCCGTGAGCATACCAACACAGGTAATCCTCCATGAACCCTTTGGTTAGAAGATGCATCATTACAACATCTTGATGCAGAAACTTTAAATTTTTACACTTCCTGCATGGACACCTAATACCGCCATTAGTAAAATTCCTCGGAATAGATGTTGCGAAATTAATAAAACCCTGAACACCGTTACAATAATCCATCCTTCGTAATCCTTGGGGTGAGTCCCGATACATCCATGAACGATCATCCATGACTTCTATTCAACCTCTATAAAACATAACAAAAATATTGGTTTTCCCTGACATTATCGATCCAACAAACTAAAAAAACACTTATGTTAAAGATTCCATCGGTGATTCCGATGGTGAAAGTGCCATGTCAGTGTACGACTAACTCATTTTGAATTCCTCGGTCATTCTGTCGGTAAAATCGTTTGAAAAAAATCCACGTCACCACACCATTGCAACTTTCCAAACAAACTATATAGGCCGTTGGCGATACGGTCGATATATATCGATGGACGTATTCCGTCGGTATATACCGACCGTATCGCTGATGGCTTTATTCTGTCGGTATATACCGATAAAGTTGGAGACAGAATTATTTTCATCAGTAATTTTGTTGGTCTTCATCGGTTTTCTGGTAGTGAACCAGCAGCTCTCTCAATGCCCATCCAACAACAAAGAGGCTGGATAATGGGGTGCATAACGTGTTCAGCGTCTTCTTGCTTTCTCTCGAGAGCGTTATTTGCTTTACTTTATAGAAAGAGTTGTTTCTTTCTCGCAAGCTCAGTGATCGGCAGACAGCATGGAATGGAAGAGCTTACTTACCGAGTTTTCTAGATGAATCGAGAAGACGCTTTCAAATTATACGAGCGAGCCAAACACTACTAAAAAAAGGGACTATTAGCATCTGATTTTAGCAATGGATAATTCCGTTGCTAAATTCAGGAATGGATTTGCAACGGATTGTATATTTATTAATTTTTTAATATTAGGAACAGACTTTAGCAACAGAAAATCCATTGCTAAAAACAACATTAAATTTGCAACGGATTATCCGTTGCTGATTGAAAAAATAAATATTTAAATCTTAATCTAAAACTAAAATTACACAGACCGTTGATGAAGTATTTAGCTTTGACAATCTCAACTGTTAATTAGCAATCCTGAACTTACACTCTCTCCCCTTCAGAAACATAAACAGAGCAAATAAACAAACAACCCATAAAATGCTAATTAACTTGCAATGAATCTCTTCATCCCCTTCGTCCCCAAATCATAACATCCATGACAGTAGAAAAACAATTAACTTAGCACTCTCTCTTCATCGATCTGATTTTCCTTTGTCCCTAACATTTCTCTTCATCTTCTTCTCATTCGTCTCCAACATCTCTAATGATTCAATCTTTCTTCATAAACCACCGGAAACACAAACCCATGGCAACATCCCACTATACCCATCATTATCACCATCGAACATCCGATTTACCCCCACTCTTTGTATATGGGTTGGGTTTTGCATTCTTTTCTTCAATAATTTAGGTAATTAATTTTAGGATTTATTTGTTTCTCTGTTGCAATTAAACTTACACTTAAAAGTTTTTACCTAACTTTCCCAATCTCAGGTGTTCTTATGCCGTGTAGATTGCATCTTGCTCACCCAGAACTCAAGAACACAAGTAACAAATTTTTTTGATCGCTAATTTGAATAATGGTTTTAGGCTATTCATTCGATAAAATAAGGGTTTATGAACGGTAGTCAGTGCAAATCTATTTATGAACACAAGTTAATCAATAGGTTTCTTGAATCTTTAACAGACTGAAGAAACTTAAACATTTCAAATATTTGCAAATATGAACTTAAACATAAATATAGGTTACTCTTTGTTATTTTTTTAATTTATCCTTTGGAATCAAATTACGGATAGTCGGTGCCCGATTTTTATGTTTTGAATTTCTTTTCGATATGTAGACCAAGAGAACCAAGAAGGCTGGTATTGTCGGGAAATATAGTATGCTTTTCTTAACATAGTTTTGTCTTGTGTGTTTTTATTATGAAATGAAAACACAAATAATTGCTTCCATGATTATATTAGCTTACCGTGCATACAAGTGAACTTAGAAAAAGAAGTTGAATAGATAAGATATGTCCTTTCCTTTACCATGAAGATGACTCTGATTGTTTTACAAATCATTTGTCTATTTGGTCTCTGTATGGTGGATTAGTTTTTCTTAATCTCCCTTTAATCTGAATACAGCTTACTTGTTTTTATGCACATAAACTATTTGTGCTCATATTTGTAAATATAGTTATCAATACAAAACCAGTTAATCAATAGGTAGAAAGACCAAAATGTTGAGGTCAGAAAATTAAACATTTCAAAACAATGGAAAAGAAAAGTAGTATAAAAAACTCTCAACTTACAAAAGATCTCTACAATAAAAGCAAAAGAATGCAAAACACACTCTTAAGAAATACAAGCCAGTGTAAGAATATTATAAAGCATAAGTGAATGGGAGTAACCAGGCACACAAGGAAACTTCAATTGTCAATTTGCTTTGCCATGCTAAAGATTCAATTAGATGAACCATAGGTACAAGCATTGATATCATTGCAAGAGCAAATTAATGGTACGATTAATTTCATATACCCTCGATTAGTAGTAATACAAAAGCACAATCCCCCCCCCCACATCAACCACAACATTAAAATCTAACCAACCAGAATAAAGAAGAATGATATCAATGCTTAAAACGAAAACATTATAAATTATTATAATGAAATTAAAAACAAAAATGCTTAAAAAAAAAGAGAGATTGATTTGTGTTTTCTCTATTGCTACATGCTAAAAGTCTGAGCATATTTATTTATTTATTTTTATTTTTATTTTAATAATATTACTGTTCTATCTACCGCCTAGAAATCAAGAACGCTAGTTTCATTTAAAAGATTCTAAAGTTCATATTTAGATAAATTAGCAGAAAGGACGAAAACACAACAAATCATACCCAGAGAAGCAAAAGCCAGAAACAAGCTACCTCAATTCTTGCTTCACCTGGCTAAGAAATGCAGCGTGCCCACTTGGAATTACACATCATCCAAATTCCATGGCAAATAATTGGTTGGAATTGTTTCCTGAGGAGTCATTTCAAAATTTGAAAATAAAAACAGAAAATAGATCTAGCAAATGATTCCAAATATCTTCTAAAAAGAACAATGAAGTATGTTTTTTTGTTTACTGTAAGGAAAGATATTAATGAAAAAAAAAAAATCAATTTAAAAAATATATAATAAGTCAAAATCTAGATTTAAAATCTAACTCGTATCAGGTTCCTAGTTGAATTGAATAATTGAATAAGAAGTTTGAACAATGTGTATGATTATTTTATAAAAAGGGTGTTGAAATACTTCCTAAAATAGAAGGACGTTGTGGTTTATGCTTTCTTTTGGTTTTGGGATCTTTATAATTAATATGCCAATGTCCAATCTTGATTGTTCCATTTTGACTGCTCTGTGAAAATGCCAGATCCTTGATTATTTGGTTTTGATGCACAATTATGTTAGTAGTTCAATGGAGAGGAATTCATTAATTCTTTCAGCCACTTGACTGCAAGCACCTTTAGAGGTAATCTAAAGGTATTAGAATACGTTATTCTCCTAGTTGTCATTTTCTTTTCAGTAGGCTGTCTTCTCCTCGTTTTGATGCATAGTCTTTCTAATAGAATTTCTTTCTTTACATGAAAATAATTATTACCCTTATTTGCATAGTGAATGCTGAGTGTCTGCAAATACAGAGCATTTTAAAGGTAATCAGAGTTTTTTTATATAAAAAAATATAGAGAAATAATCATTTAAATGATAATTAGATATCAATATGATAATGATAACACATAGATTTGAGCTTGAGCATAAATATAACATGTGAAAATAAATCATACACATGGTTCAAATAATCATACACCAATAAGAAGTATTTCAATCAGGTTCCTAGTTGAAAGTATAATCCACATTATTAAAAAAAAAAAACTCTATTTTCCATGTATAATTGGCTTAGCAAAACCCCAGAGAGAAAGAGAGAGAGAGATAAAAAACCAAAAAAATGAAATAAAGAAAAAAGAAAAGGAAAAAAATTATAATATATTTGATAAGAAATAAAGATATCTCGATGAAAATTGATGCTAAGCATACAAAGATATAGTATTGCCAAGGGTTTCTCGAATAAAAGAAGGAAACACATGAAAAGAAATAAAGTTTGTGTTAATATGACTATTTTTAGTATATTATTTTTAATATTAATTTCAAGATAGATTAATGTGGTAAATCAAAGTTAAATATTAAAGTTTGTTTATGTGGTACATATTTTATTTTAAATGATTGTTTAAGTACCGGTTGTTAAGGAAGTATGCTTATTTTTAAAATGGTTATTGGTGTTATCATGTTAATTAGATTAATATGGATGATCGATCGTGGATATATCGTCGTCTTATGAATGGTCGTCTTCATCTTGAATACATTACGGGTGTTAGAAGATTTATCAATTTTGTGTTTTCAATTGATAAAAATATATCCGGGGAAAAATTAGATGTCCTTGTGTGAGGTGCAAAAATCAAAAGTTTTTAAAGGAAGATGATGTTTGTAAGCACCTATTGACAAAAGGTTTTTTACCTTGTTATGAAAATTGGACTGTACATGGGGAGCCTTATGTCGCAAAACCAGTATTGGCTGGACCTTCATCGGTTGGAATTAGTCATGTTGTGAATGATGTTTGTCTAGAAAATCCATATAGGAATCTGGTTATGGATGCAATGGGGGTTGGTGATGCATATGTGTCTAGTCCTGTGATAGCAGAGGAACTTCCAAATTCGGAGGCAACTAAGTTTTATAAACTTTTGAAAGCTGCGGAGGAGCCTTTGTGGGATGGGTGTACCAAGCAATCCAAATTATCTGCTTGTGTACAATTGCTTAATATGAAGTCAACTTTAAATTTGACTCAGTGAGCCTTCAACAACTTTATTGATTTTACAAAAAGTTGCATGCCTAATGATGAAAATTTGGTATCAAATTTTTATGATGCCAAGAAATTTATGCCGCCACTTGGACTTGGTTATGAGAAATATGATGTGTGTCCTAATTACTGCATGTTGTACTATGGGGCGGATGCAATGAAAATAAATTGTGATTTTTGTGGAAGTTCACGATACAAACCTAGAAATCCGACTAGTAAAGGTTCCAAGAAGGCGGAGAAGCAACTCCGATACTTTCCCTTGACACCAAGGCTTCAAAAACTATTCATGTCTCCATATCATGCCAAAGATATGACATGGCATCATTTTCATAAGTCAGATAATGAGGTTATGGTGCACCCATCTGATGGGGAGGCATGGAAGGAGTTTAATCGTGTCCACTTAAGCTTTGCGTCAGATCCGAGAAATATTCGGTTAGGGTTATGCACTGATGGGTTTTGTCCATTTGACATGTCTTCAAATACATACTCTTGTTGGCCGTAATTGTGATCGTTTATAATTTGCCTCCGTGGAAATGCATGACTAGACCATTCATGTTTTTGTCAATGATGATTCCGGGCCAAAGAATCCGGGAAAAAGCTTGATGTTTTCCTAAGACCTTTGATTGATGAGTTAAATAATTTGTGGTCTGTTGGTGTTGAAACATATGATGTTTATAGAAAGGAAAATTTTCAATTAAGGGCAGCTTTGATGTGGACCATTAGTGACTTTCCAGCATATGGCATGTTATCGGGTTGGAGTACTCATGGCAATCTGTCTTGTCGTTATTGTATGGAGCATAGCAAAGCCTTTAGATTAAAAAATGGAGGAAAAACTATATTTTTTTTATTGTCATCGACGATTCCTACCTATGAACCACCCATATAGATGTCAATTAGATAAGTTTTTGAAATGAGCAATTGAAAGGCTCCCTCCTTTACCTCGTGCATCTGGTTTGGAAATGTTAAACAAAGTGTCCAAGTTTACTGATGGACATAATGGAAGTTCCTCACATAATGCTAAAATCCCCGGCTTTGGTGTTGAACACAATTGGGTGAAGAAGAGCATTTTCTCGGGAGCTTCCATATTGGCATACAAATTTGATTCGTCATAATCTTGATGTCATGCATATTGAGAAAAATGTCTTTGACAATATTTTTTATACAGTAATGGATTGTCCTAATAGAAGCAAGGATAATTTAAAGGCTAGGTTGGATATTTAGTTGTATTGTAATAAGCCAAATTTACATTTGCAACAAGATACGAGTGGTCGGGTTTACAAACCTAAAGGCACTTATTATCTACACAAGAAACAACAACAAGAAGTTTTGTCATGGATAAAGGAATTATCATTTCCTGATGGTTATGCTTCAAACATTTCATGAAGTGTGAAAGAGGTACAATGTAAGGTTTCGGGGATGAAGAGTCATGATTTCCATGTCTTCATTCAAAGACTTCTTCCAACTGCTTTCCGACCTTACTTACCTAGGCCACTGTGGGAGGCATTAACTGAACTGTCCGTATTTTTTCGAGATATTTGTACTACAAGTTTAAATGTCCAACACATGGAGTTAATGCAGATGAATATAATTGAAATAATTTGCAAACTTGAAAGGATTTTTCCTCCATCCTTCTTTGACTCCATGGAACACTTGACGAGATACATCTACCTTATGAGGCAAAAGTTGGTGGACCTGTTCAATATCGATGGATGTATCCATTTGAACGGTATGTTTTGATACTATGTAAATTTTATTCCCTTTTTATTTTAAAAAGTAAACTAACTGACATAAATGATATAGGTATATGTTTTATTTGAAGAAGAAAGTGACCAATAAAGCTAAAGTTGAGGGTTCCATATGTGAAGCATACTTGATTGATGAAATTACCAATTTTGCATCTCATTACTTTGGTGATGACATGCAAACAATTTGGAATCAAGTTCCAGGAAATGATGATGGTGGCCTTAAAAGTCTAGATGGATATCTCTCTATTTTTTTCTATCCAGGAAAAAAATTATCCAAAAGATTTTATAGAAGACAGGTTGTCACATGTTGAAATGCAAATTGCGCATAACTATGTGATATTCAATTGTCAAGAATTGAAGCCTTATTTAGACTAAGTATGAAATATTATTTTGTACTTAATTTATGATAATTTATTATTAACTTTAACATTTTAAAATTTTAGGCAATGTTGTCAAGAGTTAAAGTCACAACAACCACATGCGAGTGATGTTGAAATTGAAAAATTATGCGAAGAGATCTTTCCAAATTGGTTAAAAAATAATGTAAGTATTTTCATAAAATTAATTTATATTTATGTCAATTAGTTACTTTAAAAAATTTACTAATCTCTTTTAAAACAATATTTCTTATGGAGTTAACTATTATGCTAGGTGAAATATCAATCTAACGGAATTGAAAATCAACTCTTTGGACTTGCTATGGGCCCTTCAACTTCAGTGAAATGTTATAATGGGTATTATGTGAATGGTTTTAAATTTCATACTCAAAGTTATGGTCGTTTTGAAAAGACAATGAATAGTGGAGTTTGTGTGAAAGGAAGTTGCTATGATGATAATGAACGTGATTATTATGGAATGCTTAAAGAAGTTGTTCGGCTAAAATATTTGGGGGAGCAAATGCAAGTTATTTTTGTTTAAATGTAATTGGTATGATACAAAACGAGGGATTAGAGTGCATCGTTCGAATGGTTTGGTTGAAATCAAGCATACATCTCGACTACATGGAAATGAAGATTTTGTGTTAGCACAACAATGTCAACAAGTCTACTATACATATCCACCCGATAATAAATCCTCTGAATGGTGGACAGTTATTAAGACAACTGCTAGAAGTCGTTATAATGTTGACATGGGTGAATTTATTGAAGACGAAAACAATGTGAGATCATTTGACATTGATCAATCGGATCAAATTTCTCAACCATGTCGTGTCCTTCCTACTCAAACACTTGATGATCCAAATATACTTGTTGAATCATCTTATTATGAAGAAATCAGTCAACATGAATTGCTTCAGCTTGACGTAAATTGGGGAAAAGAAGATGAAAGGGTTGCGGAAGAAGAAGAAGATGATGGTGGTGGTGGTGGTGATGGTGGTGGTGGTGATAACGACGACATGGTTTTGTGTGATGATGATGACATGGTTAGGAGTGATGATAATAATGAGTAGCATGAGTTAACTATATTTTGTAGTATATGTAATGAATTATCTTTATTATATGTATGGATGATTTCATATTATTTCCTCATATTACTTGACAAGTTTAGGCTTTCAATGTTATTTATTTGCTATTTTATTTAAGTGTGTGTTATGGATCAGATTACATATATCATTTTCATTGACCTTTGAAACCATTTCTAATAAACTTGAAGCACAAGTTCGTTCTTCTTCCGATTCCTACGAACATAGTTGTTCCCGCTTCCCATTGTAAGTCCACTCTTTGGTATATTTTGCAGCAGAGGTCTTTGAGATGTTTCTGGATAGCACTGGATACAAAGAAGTAAGAATTTTTGTTCCTACTTACAGGCTTGTTCCTGCTTCCCCAATTATAATTTTTTTTATTTTTTAAATGGATAACATGATATTAATAATATTATCGATTATCATTAAAAACATTAACTAGAATATTTATTAGATTATGATAGTTTCAGCTTCTAATCTTTCTAAGAATATAGGGGTCTTGTATGCGGAATTTAAATGTGTGTGTTGAATATCATTGAATAAAAGCTTGAGTGATTTAAATGTTTGAGTGTTTAATATTTTCAACCATTAGTATAGTAGCATGGAATTAGTATTTTTTATAATTGTTACTTGGAGCATAGGTTCATTGTATGATTGTTGGACCCAACTGGCCATCAAATGGTTTGCAATTGGATTAATGGATAACCATATAGTATTGAGTTAAATTCCTGTAAATGTCACTATGTGTTTCTTATATGGATATGCATAGATTGTCGAGGTTCACTAAAAAAGGTGTGGTAACCAACCAAACAAATTTTTTCGATTGGATTTGTTTGACTCGATTACATATTGGAAGCAAGGTGAAAAGTTTATGGGTATATGGGATGATATTCGGCATTTCACTAGCTTTAAAATGGTGTGTTTTGTTTCAGTGCATAACGGTTGGTGCTAATACATTGGTGGATGAATTCACCGTTATTTTGTCCCATTCCATGTAGAGATACATGATTGCCACACCACTAATTAATTCATGCTGTTTTTATTTTTATGCTTAGCTTCTATCCATGCCTGCTTCTTCAATGATATATATGTACCTGGATGAAGAACAAAGGAAACAATTTTGCATTCCTTCTTTGATATAATTGTGTAGCTTGGTTGGTTTTATATTTTCTCAACTCAATAATTATTGATAGTAATGCATATATTTTTTCTGGTTTTTAGCATGCCTCAACGAGGATCCATATTAGATTCTAGGAGTGACAGGTCCACTTCATCCAAATCATTTCAAACTCCATCAAGGAGTAATAACAAAGGATCCACGTTTCAGCAACCTGTGTATTAGACCTCGAAGGAGTATTATATACCTACTTTGGGGAGTACACATCCTCCTCAACATGATTATGGGAGGGTTGATGCATATCAATTTTGTGAGGGCTTTTGCTTTCAAGATTTACTTCAAACTCAAGGAGGTTTCTCTCGAGATAACCAACTTGTTTATGGAGGACATAATGCATATAGGAGTTATGAGAGAGTTGAGGGTGATGATGGTGATCCCGATGATGATGCGAACATTAGAGATGAAGATGAGGGAGACGGTAGTAATGAGAGAGGTGTATGTGATGAGAGAGCTGGTAGTAATGAGAGAGGTGTATATGATGAGGATCAAGATGGTGTCCCATCAAACCACGATTCAACCTGTTCTCCATACAATTATGATCGAAGTGTTAAAAGGAAGGGTTTTGACACATAAATAGATCCAATAACAAGAAAAAAAGAGCTTTGTTTGTATGGAACAACAGAGTAAGTTGAAACTTCTAAAATCTAACTTATTAAGGTTATATTTTCAGGTATGAAAACAATTACTTATTATTGTGTAATTATTTGTTTAATAAAAGTTTGTTATTATATTTTTCGGGTTCAATAACACATCGTGTGGACGTGCAATCGGAGATATTTTGAGGTCTAATTTTAAGGGAGCATGGCACTCTTGGGAAAAAGTAGATTCAATGTGCAGGGATGAACTCTTTAAAGAGTTCAAGGTAAGAACCAACACTAATTGGCATATTCTTTTTTTTGCACTGTTTATAATATTCTTGTAAATTGTTTGTGTTTGGGTTCAAAAGGAAATATATTCGCTTTTTCATTGAGACTATTTTATTGATGTGTTGGGGTATTGATTTTTGAACTTGCATGTGAAATGGAAAATCTTGTTAGGATTCATTTGCTTTATATTCCTTTTTCTTTTATCTGTGGGGTGTTTAGTTTATGTAGTTTCTTTGAATCAATAAGATATGGATTAAGGAGTTGTCATATTCCTCTCATTTTTTTATTTACGAATAACCATAAATATGCATCTCTTCTCCAACATAGGTATTGTAGCAGGGATTGATTTGTGTTCTAATTTGTTCTTATTTCTTATTTACTTTTTAATATCATTTAATTTCTTCAGTTATTACATAATCTTGCAAATTCTGAACAAGATAACACAATATGATTAATCATTTTCATACTTTGAAATTTTATGCACTCTTTTTACTTGGTGTATATATATATTATTTAGTACAAAAAATATTCCTTCCATGAGGAAAATGAGTCGATTGTTCGTAATATTTGGGAAGATAAGGCTAGGATTGCTTTGAATCAACAATTGACACGAGCTCGCAAGAAAGCCATGTCAAATGAAAACACTACAAATATTATAGATTGCCTTGATAAAGGTCCGCTTGGATAAACAATGACGATTGGAATCAAATGATCAAAGATGTTTGGTCCACCCCTGAATTTCAAAGGAGGTCCGAATCGCTAGGAGGAATCGATTAACCAAAACAGAGATGGCAAAATAAGCACTCATTCTGAAGGAACAGTGTCATTTGCATCATATCGAGCTAACATAGTGATGATTTTTTTTATGCTTAAGATAATGAATTAAAATTTATATATTTATCTTGTATAATATTTATTAATCTTGAAAGCAAGAGGAAGTGGTGGAAAAGAACCTCCATGGGATGATGTCTTTTCGGGTTTGCATCAAAGTACTAAGCGATCTGGTAGCTTCGTCGACAACAAGTCTAAAAAAGTGGTTGTATGTATTTTTATTTGATTATTTCTTAATATAACTTAAGTATTATTTAACATTCAAATGAATTTATTGTTGCATGTATTTTATTTGTAGGAAAATTATAAAATGGAGATGATTTCAAAGTATGGAACTAATCGGGAAAATCATCCTTCATTTGATAGAGCAGCTTAGTGTGTGGCTTCAGAAGGAGTTACAAAGGGTAGGGTATATGATGCACCTCGTATGCCAAAATCTATAGTTAGTACAAGCTCTTCATCACATTCCTACTCGGTAGAGTCATCATATCCCAGTTCATCGTTAAGAGCATTGCAAAAGGAGATAAAGAATAAAGAATAAAGAAGAGGAGATAAAGAAAAAAGATGATTTTATTCTTAAAATGAAACGGCAGATGGATTCCATGAAAGAATATCTTGTGAACAATCTTGGATACCATGGGAGGACATCAAATATTGGCCAATGTATACCACCACCTTTGACCCCATCAATGCCGCCACCTATGGCTCCCCAGATAATGACACCTATGGGTCTCACATCTCAACTAATTTATCGACCAACACCTCGACCACTATATCTTGATCCATCATGTGTCGATCCACAATATCATGGTTCGTCTTCGCAACCAGCACCATGATTGTATCTTTTGTTGTTTCTTTTTATTGTATTTTGACTTTTTTGTATTAATGCAAGTTTAACTAAATTTTTATAATATGAATATTATTTTTATTCCATTTTTTATTAGTGATACAATTATTTTTAATATTAATTTATGTTGGTTACATATATTCTACAACTTTTAAAATATTCATAAATAATTAATTAAACAAATTAAAAGTTATTTTAATAAATAAAAAAATTAATTTAATGAAATTAATATACTCAGCAACGGAGAACTCAGCAACGGATTCTCCGTTGCATATATTAGAAACGAAAATCCGTTGCTGATTGTAAGCAACGAAATTTTCGTTGTCTGCCAAATCAAGAACGGATAAATCCATTGCTAAAAAATCAGCAACGACAAATCTACACCCGAGATTTGCCGTTGCTGATTCCGTTACTAAATTGTTTTAGCAACGGATTTAAGTATTTTTTGCAACGGAGTAGCTGCTAATTCCTATATTTTTTAGTAGTGGAATAATAGGACGCCACTATTGAAATCTACAATGGATTTCTCTCTATGTGCACACGAGAACAATAATTTCACTAGATAGATTATTATTATTATTATTATTATTATTATTATAAGGTCATACTTTGCTTAAGTTACTAAGAGTAATTAAGTCCTTTATATCGATAATTTCTCTTTTTTTTTTGTGTGTTAGTATTCTTTAAAAGTGAAAATGTATTAGTGCGTTAAAGCCATCTATGTTGTATATCACTTTTCATGGAAAATACTACAGTTCACTACCAGAAATTCGCTAAATAGCAACGGATTTACCGACAGAATATTTCTGTCGGTAATTTGAGGTCGAAATTACCGACGGATAACATTTCGTTCGTAATTCAGTCGGTAACTACCGACGGACAAGTTTCGTCGGTAGTTACCGACTGAATTACGGACGGAAAAGTTTCCATCGTAAAAAAAAAACGTGTCGCCGATGTGGAGGTTTTGGCGGGTTATTTTTTCGAGATGGAATCATCGACGGATTCAAAAAGACAACCCGCACGCACGACCGCCGTTTATATTGCCGACGGAATTACCGACGGATTTGAAATGGCAGATCCATACGGTGACGTGTCGATTGTTCCGTTAGAATCATCGACGGTTTCACCGACGGAGTTTCCGTCGGTGAAACCGTCGGAAAAGTTAATATATATCCACTCTACCGACCCTCTCCTCCCCTATTTCTCCTTCTTCTTCCTAATCCCAACTCTCCCCATCCGCAAACAACCAGCCCCCCTCCCCCCCCAAACAAAAATCTCCCTCATATCAAGACAACAAGTTATATTTCTTGAAGTTTTGTGGTCACATGACATCCGTGTTTTGATTTACCGACGGATTTTATCAATTTTTGTAAGTAATTCTATCTTTTTAAATTTTAACATTTAATTAAATGTCAATTTTATTGTTTTTTTAGTATATCTATTTTGTTAGTACATGTACATGTTTTATTGTTATTTCTCAAACAAACTTGTAGTATATGAATGTATAATTCTATACCTGTTATGGTTTGTTTTAGATTTTGTAAGATTGTATTTGTTTGTAAATTGTTAAAACTTTATGGAACTACCGAAGTACATGTCTTTGTTTTGAAATAATTAATAGCTTTCTTAATGGATCCGTTTAAAGTTTTATCAATGGTATTGCAAAGTGGTAATTTCCGTAAATTTATATATTTTAATTTGTATGGACGTTGATAAATGATAATGAATATTTAATATTTATGAGAAGTTGTGATTGGTTTGTTGGATAATCTCGAGGTAAAGTTATGAGAGTTGATCCGCACTATGGTCTGGTCAAAATGAACTCAAAAGCTAAACTCCGCAACATAAACGATGTCTTTTTTTTCGCAAAGCAATGTCAACAAGTTTATTACACATACACCATTTCATTTAGAAAGGATCGATCAAGAGTTGATTGGTTGTCCGTTTTAAAAACAAAACCCCGGGGTCGTGTCGAGGTTGTTCAGGATGAGAACAAAGACGAAGTGTGCGAGATGAAGTCTTTCAAGTTAGTGAGCTGGTTGAACCATATCGAGTTGCTCCTTCGATTGAATTGGAAGAAAATTCAAATTTTTGTATCTTCGATGATAGTCTTGTTGATGTTGACGCAGAGGAGTTGAATGTTGTTTTGAGCTCTAGTGGACAAGAAAATGTGGATGAAGAAGACGATATCAATATTGAAGATTGCGATGAGGGTGATGACAATTCAATTGATGACGAAGAAGAAGAAAATTCTTACTAACAATCAAATTTAAGCCGTGTAAAACCCTTTTTTTCATGTAATTTAGATTATGGATGATATATTTTGTAACATGAAATATTTATTACTTGAAATGCCACAATCATGAAATAATTACTTGAAATAATTATAGATCATGGATGATATATTTTGTAACATGAAAATACCACAATCACTGACGTCAGTACCGACGGATATATGTCCGTCGGCATTTCACAGAGAGTTCAAAAATAATCACTTGAAATGCCACAATCACCGATGCCTATACCTACGAACTTAGTCCGTCGGCGTTTCACAGAGAGTTCGAAAATAATTACTTGAAATGCCACCATCACCGACGACCGTTCTAACGGATATAAGTACGTCGGCAAGTTGTCGACGGGTCAATTTTACCGACGACATTACCGACGGACCGCGCGAATTCCAAAGGGTTGTGCATTGAATGCATCTTTGACCTCGTCAGATCTCCGACGAAATTACCGACGGACCACGAAAAATATGGAGGGTCATTAAAAAATTTGGTGTGAAATTCAAAGACTACCGACGGATTTTTGACACGTTACCGACGGAATAAATTAAAATAATAATTAATTTTATATCCGTCGGTAAAACTGCCATATAAGTTCCAACGACCACCCCTTCAGTTCATTTTTTCTTCCTCCTCAGTTTTTCACCTTAAATTTCGATTCTTTTCCTCTCCGTTCTTCAAAGTTTTCACCTGCAATCTCTAGCAAGTTTTCTTGTGAATCTTCATCAGTTTAAAAGGTATGTGTTTCTTCTATTTCATTTTATTTTAAGGGTTTTTTTTTGCTATTTTTTTTGTTATGTTTTTTGTTTTGGTGTATTTTTTGTTACGTAGATAAAGTATTGAATTCAACACATTATTAAAGTAAGCATATTTCATTGCTAAAGTCTATAGTTTTTTTTTTGAATTTTTTGAATATTTTTTATTGTTGTATTGACATAATTATTATTAGTTAATTTGTTGAATATTTATTGTTAATGTTGAATTTACCATAGAATTAGTAATTGAATATGTTTGAATAATTATTAATTTTACTCTATTATTGCATGATTTGTGTTTAATGTTTTGCATTTATTTTGATTGTTATTCTAGAGTTTTTTATTTATTTATTGTTTTGTTGTATTGGTATAATTATTGAATAATTTTTTGAATTGTAATTGTTAATGTTGAATTTACCTTAGTATTAGTAATTGAATATTTTGGAATAATTGTTAATTTTACTCTATTATTGCATGATTTATGTTTAATTTTTTTCAATTAATTTTAATTGTTAGTCTACATTTTTTTTTTTTTTATTGAATATATTTTATTGTTCTATTGGCATAATTATTGAATAATTTGTTGAATTGTAATTCTTAATGTTGAATTTACCTTAGGATTAGTAATTGAATATGTTGGAATAATTAGTATAGATTGGATCAATTGGTTGTGGCTTTTGTTAATATGTGCAGGTTTGTGGATTTGGGTAGTATCCGGTATAGGGGAGTAGTATCCGGTATATGGGAGGTGCTGTCGAATTTTTTTTTAACATTTGAATTTAATTATATAATTATTTGTATAAAATTGTGGAGATGCGTAGAATGAAAACCAGAGCTGGTCACTCAAGTACGGTCGCTGACTAGTTCGTCTAGTAGCAATGATGATATTTCCTTAGGTGCCTCTCAAGAAGAGGCACCTACACCACCTGCGCCGTCAACCGATGCTGCCTCTTCAAGTGGTACTTCACAGCGCAAAGGCAGCGTGCCTTTGCAACGGAATCAATTTACCCGCGAGTATGAGGCACAGTGGAAGAACGACCTTTCAATGTAAGTTTGTTAAGGTTTAATTTTTTTTTTAAATTACAAAATCATTTATGAAGTAATCACTATTTAATTTATTTTATTTATTTTCAGGTTCACAAACATTGAGGCCGCTCGAGTAATATCATCGGCGTTTAAATCGTCGATGGAGATTCCATTGTTTCAATGAAGTCGGATATCCAAGCATCTGAATGGATACCTCAAATCAATGCATGGTTTGAAAGATTTCAGGTTGGTGTTAATTTATAATTTTGAGCTTATTTCTAATAAATTATTAATATAATTTATATAAATTATTGGTTTTATTTAAACTTGTTTATTTATACACAACATAAATTCTGATGGGACAGTGAGCATAACACTTGTTGTGAGGAGGGTGTGGGAAAATCACGCGGCAACTAGGTAAGATAAAAAAAAATACAAGATTTTTTTAGACTAAAATTTATGTTTCGAAATGTAATTTTTGGTTGCGTGAAGTAAGTTGCGTGATTTTTGGTATAAAGCACAGAAAAGGGCAAAAAAAACCGCGAGGGATAGGGGTTTCCAAGGCTGGAACAATGTTGCGGTTTGGAGGGATTTCAAACCAATATACATCCTGGAAGATATATGGCTGCACTATCTTGAGCACGTGACGTCTGAGCGGTTCACACGACGCTCACAGTCCAGTGCTGGCAACCGGAATCGGCCAATTAATGGCTCGATGACAACGCACACCTTTGGCGGCTCCGTTCCGTTTCTTTGTACATGCGAAACGGATGGTAAGATTAATTTAAATGAAATATATCGTTAAATTAAGTTGTTGTTAATATATCTTTTTTCATTATAGGCTGCGTCTCTTAGACATGAGTCGAGCCCGATGGAGCTGTTTGTGAAGACGCACGTGCGGAGTCAAGACCGCCAAAAGGGGGCACAACAGTTCGTTGATAACCATGCTCAACATTTCATGGTATGTTTGTTCGACCATTTTATTTTGTAAGTTATTATGTAAGTTATTATGTTTATTGAATTGAATATGATGATTACTTTTTTTTTTATTTTCAGGAGACCTATAATAATCGGTCGAGGGAGAGATACGGGGACGATATTTTGACCCATTTGGAATTCGATCTGGATTTGTGGATGGAGGTTGGCTCGTCAGGTGAACCCGATAAAAATCGGGTTTACGGGCTCTCCAACATTACGGCCGACAACTTGCGGTCGACCTATAGTGTTTCAACCGTTGGGAGCTCCCAATCAATATCGAGCTCCCAATCTAAGGAGTTTGTGGCCTTACAGCAACACACGGCTCAGCTCACCGAAAAATACGACCACCTATCGGCGGAGTACGCGCAACTCAAAGCGTCTCATGTAGAACAAAGAGCGGAGTCTCGCACAACAAAAAGCAGCTTATGAACAGTTTCGCGAAATGGTCATGAACATGGCAACATAGAGTGGAACATGTGCGCCTAATCCTTTTTGGCCGTATAACCACCAGCCTCCTCCTCCAGGATCTCCTCCTCCTCCTCCAGCTCCACCTTTATATTAATTTGTAATAAACGTTATTTATCTTTAAAACTTCATTTAATATTTTTTTTGAAACATATTCAGTTTGGAATGAATATTATTTAACTTTGTTTTTTTTATGTTTAATATAAATTTTATTTGCATAATTGGTTTGTATTACAATTAATTTATATAGTTTTATATTATATATCCTAAATAATTTTTTAAAAACAAATTTAGAAAAAAAACTATTAATTACCAAGGATTTTACCGACGGATTCATTCGGTCGGTATTTTAAACGATCACCGACAGACTTACCGACAGAATTAATTCGTCGGTATTTAACAGTAGCTGCCACACTTACCGACGAATTTACAGATGGATATATTCGGTTGGTATTTCATACTCACCGACATCACGATATCACCGACAGAATAAAAATCAGTCGGTATATTTCAAGCGGGAATCTTTTTTTTTTTGCGCGCAAATTCCGTTTGTAAAACCATCGGCAAATGGTTTTTTGTTTTGCCGACCAATATAGCGACGAAATGGAGAATCACCGACGAAAGAAAAGCCAACCGATGTAATCCGTCGGTGATGACTTCGGTAAAAAAATCACCGACGAACTTCTAATCACACATCGACGGAATGTTTCTGTCGGTAAAACTGTGAAATCTTGTAGTGGTTGTCAGGTACCCCTCCAAGAAAATGATCTCTCTTGGAAAGTTATGAGAATCTGAGGCATATAATACATTATATCTTAATTTTAACACATGAACCCCTGTGGTGGGATCAGAACCCATTTTCCTATTGTTATTAACAAAAGGGAAAGCCACAACTAATTGTTTGTACTATAATATTACAGAATCTAGCACATCCTTAAATTAAGTGCCCTCACTGATTATTTTGCATTAATGAGTAGGACACATCTTTAATGGTTGTTAACTAGTAATTCTTTTTTTGTTGAATTCACTTAGAAATACGGAACTTGTTCTTGATATTTGAAATACAGAATTTATTCTAGTAGTGCAAGTAGACTTGCTGTAGACCAGTGCTTGTATTGCATCAACAGTCAAACTAACAACAGTGTGTCTGACTGGATAGATTGGTATGCTTGTGGACATGGAATCAGATAAAGTGTAGAACCCCATATCTTTTGAAAGCCTCTGTTGATTGTGATGGGTCCAAAAAGCAGGAAGCTAGCTACAAGCTGCCTGCTTTCTGCACATATATATAGCGCTTCCCCTATGACTTATTTTGTACCAAGGCAAACAATATTCCAGTGTTAATTGTTCTTTGAATTATATTGTGTTATTTGCACTTATGGCACCTCAGGAAGATCGCCTCACAAGGATAGGAATCCAAAGCTCTGCTCTGATCGAGGATAGCCATGGTGGGCGGCCTTACATTTCTAGAAGGCCTGGAAGACTCCCCTTAACTCAGGTACACGAACATCATCTATACCAACATCAGGAAAGATTTATTTACCATGGAGCTCAAATTTCCACTGTGCGGATGCCAGAAATCACTAGTAATGAGGTAGTTCCATACCGTGGAACCATGGTGAAGGAGCCTGTTATAGCTATCCCATACCGTCGAGCCATGGTGAAGGAGCCTGTTATAGCTATCCCATACCGTGGAGCCATGGTGAAGGAGCCTATTATTGCCAGGAATGAGGCAGCTCAAAATTATGGTGGTCTGGAGAAACAGCCTGTTATCACTAGCGACGAGGCAGCTAAGTACTATGGTGGCTTTGTAATAGTGGAGCATGGTAGGAAGAAACAATTTCGTTCAGCTTATTAGGGTTCATATAATATAAGTTACAAAACGTACTTCTTGTCATATATGGAAGTATATAAATCTGAGACGAATGGTCTTTGAATCTCCAGGCCGGTCTCTTACCCGTATAGCTAAAGTACATGTGCTCAAGGTGGCCTCCAAAAGAACCTTGTAATTTCTATCTTTAGGGCTCCTGTTGTCACTTACATAGTTTTCTTATCTATATAATGCAATCTGCTTTGCCATACTCTCTCTCTCTCTCTCTCTCTCTCTCTCTGTGTTTGTTAGCGTGTGTGTGTGTTGTGGTGATCTTTTTTACTTCAGATAAGCCTAATGAGAACAAGGCACGCCTTAATCGGAAAACAGCAGCTAACAAAAGGAGAAAAGAACGAGGGGAAGGAAAATACAAACACATACAGAAATGAAAAACAGAAAAGAAAAGCCTTCAATATCCATCCACAGAAAGCATAAATGCAGGAATGCAAACCCAGCTAGTCCTTCACAGCCAAAGCATATAGTTTTGCTTTTTTGCATACAGAATTGTTCCCTGAGGATGGTAAAGGGTCATTCCTTGTGCTGAGGAGGCCATTCATGTTTGTTGTGGCGATAATTGTAGGCCATTCATAATTTGGAGATTCTTCCTCCTCCATATACTCAACAGTGGAGACTCTATTAAAGAGTAATGGATATGGGAGAAGTTAGTTATAGAGATTTTGACTTGAAGAAAACCTAATTTGAGGTGTTACACTATCCAAGCTGGTAGATCCAAATGATCAATGAATTTTCTAAATTGGAAGATTATGTCAAAGAAAATGGATATAGAAGAATTAGTTAAAGAAGTTTCTGTTTATACGTATATGTGGTTACCTGTAATTTATGATTGTTCTGCAAACATGGGATTAATAAATATTGGAAAAGCGTGGTAGAATTTATACATGAGATTTTGATATGCTTTTTACTTGATTTAAAAAAAAAACAATGTAAATCTAAATATCTTATAGTTTCACCATTGAAATAAAATATAAATAGAACACTTATAAATGAATTTAAAAGAAATGTTAATAAAAAAAAAATCATAAGGTTTTATATGTTAGAGAATAATATAAATCATATCTTGACACTTTACTTAACAACTTAAGCTATTAGGTTAAAATAGTTCTTTGACATGGTATCAGAGTCTTGATAATCAAGTGGTCGCAAGTTCGAATCTCACCACTCTCATTTATTTGATAAAAATCAAGCATAAGGTAATATGAGTTTGTGCAAGTTTTAAGCTCAAATGACTTTCACTTAAAAAGGACCTTACCTATCAGTTTAAGTTATTGAATTAAGATGATTCTTTGACATTATATGGACTTGCCTCTAATAATAGAAAAATTGCATGTAATTGGATTTTTTTTTTATTAAAAAAAACCAGCCAAAAAAAATGATAGCTAACAATATATATTCTTTCCTTCTCTCTCTCTCTCTATGATATATATATATATATATATATATATATATATATATATATATATATCCAAATTCTATTCCGTATCTTGGATTATATTTTGAATGAAAATGAAATGAAATATGCTTTCACATGGATGAGCTAGAATATTGGAAGTAAAAGCATCGAACAATTCTCATCTGCCTTGCCACCCCCATGACATTAAATACCTTTACCTAACCCATCTATTGACCAGAATATTTCAAGCTTACACAACTTTAAATATATATAGCAACAGAACTTTTTTCAGAACACGAAAAATTGGTAGAAACAGAACTTTTTTTTTCCTGGTCCCTGAGGATCCATTTTGGAGCATCTTGTGGTTTATTCCATAGGTCACTCTTAGTCTTCACACTCCATGCAAAAGGAAATAATTTAAATATTCGAGCTAATTTGGCAACAGATAGATATTGTGGAGGGGGGGGGGAATATATTAGAATCTTCCCTTGAAAGAAAGAACCATCTCAACGTTAAATGTTCAAAATTACTCTCAACTATATCATAAAGAAATATAAGAAACTAAACTATCATGCTAATAAACAATTTATGAACAAATTAAATCACACTTGTTGAGGCGCAAATTAAATGATACAGTAAAAGGAGATGAATGTTGTTTAATTGTTTGTTTTATTCAAAAAATAATATTTTTACCTGTTAATTTATGTAAGTGATAAGTGCAAATTACCTCCTATGATTCAACGATCGTACTACTTATAACTTCAACACTAAAACTAAGCAAACTTGAAAAACTGGCTCACTCTCGAAAACTTGAATTACAACAAAAAACAACAAATAGAGAAAAATAATTTAGAAATAATATTTTCTTTTTAATGATTTTAAATAAACCAACGAAAGCCCGTATATATAGACCTTGGAAGAGAAAATAAACAACCCTTATCAATACCGTATAAAGCTTTATGGTTGAATTTTATTTTAGTTTTTTATTTCTACCAATTTCACTAATGGGTTTTTTAGATTACTTTTTTATTCATCCTAAATCGGTTTTAGACATTTTAATTAGATATGTTACCAATTTCACTAATGCATTTCATTTTTAATTTTACTCCAAATATACTCAATAATCTTTTTTTCAACAATCTTACACATTAATGTAAATTGACTAACCGGTATATGAAGATTTACAAAATTAAAGAAAGATAATAAATTGATGGATCACTATATCATAATATGTAGCTTTCGGGTTTAAATCTTGCTAGTGAAGTATTATCGGATTTAATTAGTAAATATAATGTTTTGAACTATATTTAATTAGTAAATATAGTGGATTTTGAGTCTTTAATATCCCTCAAATATCATAGGATACCCAGTATAGTTTAGTCCATGGTCCAAACCTGGATTATCGATATGTATACTTTGTTTTATAACTAAATATGTGATATTTAGTCTTGTGCATCTTATAATATACATCAAGCTTTTAATAATTTTTTTCAACTCTCTGTGAAATACCGACGGGTTATAGTCCATCGGTGATTGTGGCACAATCCCGTAATTTTTTTTCAACTCTCTGTGAAATACCGACGGGTTATAATCTGTCGGTGAAACCGTCAATATTTTTTATTTTTTGTCTATCCCCTTCACAAAATCTTGAATTGCAAACTTACAGCACACACAACATAATAACAAGAGCTAACAATTAAAGAAGAATAAATATTTCATGTTCCAAAATATTACATTATAAAAATAAGGCTTTACAACATGTTTAGTTAGTCATAATTTTCATCTTCGTCCTCAATTGAATTGTTATCATCAGCTTCATCGCACTCTTCAATGTGGTTATCATCTTCTTCAACAACATTCTCTTTTCCACTAGTAAAGCTCAAAACAACATTCAACTCCTCTGCGTCAACATCAACAAGACTATCGTTGAAAACACGAAAATTCAAATTTTCTTCTAAGTCAATCAAAGGAGCAACTCGGTATGGTTCAACCAACTCACTAGCTTGAAAGACTTCATCTAATAAACAATATATGTAAGTGATAAACAATATATGAACAAATTAAATCACACTTGTTGAGGCGCAAATTAAATTCAAAAAATAATATTTTTACCTGTCAATTTATGTAAGTGATAAAAGCAAATTACCTGATATGATTCAACTATCATACTACTTATAACTTCAACACTAAAACTAAACAAATTTAAAAAATTGGCTCACTCTCGAAAACTTGAATAACAACGTAAAACAACAAATAAAGAAAAATAATTTAGAAATAATACTTTCTTTTTAATGGTTTTAAATAAACCAACAAAAGCCTGTATATATAGACCTTGGAAGAGAAAATAAACAACCCTTATCAACACCGTATAAAGCTTTATGGTTGAATTTTATTTTATTTTTTATTTCTACCAATTTCACTAATGGGTTTTTTAGATTAATTTTTTATTTATCTCAAATCGGTTTTAGACATTTTAATTAGATATGTTAGTTGGAGAACTTTCTCAACAAAGCTTTAACCCCAAAAAATAGATGAATTTCATTTTTAATTTGGCTCCGAAAGTACTCAATAATCTTTTTTTCAACAATCTTACACATTAATGTAAATTGACTAACCGGTATATGAAGATTTACAAAATTAAAAAAAGATAGTAAATTGATGGGTCACTATATCATAATATATAGCTTTCGGTTTGAATCTTTCTAGTGAAGTATTATTGGATTCCATTAGAGTATCAATTCACCTTTATTTTTAGATAGGTACTAGTTAGGTGACCCGCGTTATGCTGCGGACAAATTTTCTTTCAATAAAAAATATATATATAAAAAAAGATTCAAAAGCGTTGAGTATGGCTGCAATGCCAGACCCACCAATAATATTTATAATATTAATAATAATATTTAACTTGTCTGCCCTAATTCTTATATTTTTTAATCTTTAAAAAAATTTATGGTTTTTCTTCTATAGTAATAATAATTTTATTTTTTAATTTACTAATAAAAATATTTATAATACTTTTAATTATAATAAAAATAAAAATATTTATAATAAAAATAAATTTATAATAAAAATAATTATATTTAGAAACCTAAAAGCCAAAAACCTTGGGTTTTAACGCCGTACCCAAGAAAATTGGGTGCTAGCGCAGAATCCATTAGCCTTGGGTCCTGCTGCCACATGTCTGCAGCTTGGGGCCTGCAGTCTTACCATGCCCCATCAAATAATAAAAATAATAATATTTATAACACAAATAATACTATTTTTTATATTAATACTTTTAATTATAATACAAATAATTATATTTAGAAACCTAAAAGCCAAGAACCTTGGGTTCAATGTCGTACCCAAGAGAATTGGGTGCTGACGCATGACCCATTAGCCTTGGGTCCTGACGCCATGTGTCTGTAGCTTGGGGCATGCAGCCTTACCATGCCTCATCCATCAATTTTCTTCCCAACCATCCATTCAATGCCAAATACATCCCAATGAAAAGACAACCTCACCCTCCCTTTGTAATCTTTGCAACTCTCTATGGCAAGGGCAGCTCTGCCATTACACCAATCAATAGTGTTTTGTGTCTAGAAAAACAGTAACAGGGGCACTATGTCCTTTGGCGGCCCAACGCCAAGTGTCAGCAGCCTGGGGCTTGCAACCCCACCATGCCTCTCCAAATCGAAACTGATGATTTTCTCTCAAACCATCCCTTCAATGCCAAATGCATCCCAATAAAAAGACAACTCCACCCTTTCCTTGCAATCTTTGCAACTCTCTGTGACAAGGGAAGCTCTAACATTACATTACTCCAATCTATAGTATTTTGTATTTAGGTAAACAGCAACAAGGGCACTAAGCCCTTTTAGTATATTGTACTAGTTAGGTGGTTCGCGCTACACTGCGAGCCAACCTTTTATTTTCATAAAAAAATATCAAAAAAAATATAGGACCCAAGAACGTAGAGTTTGATTGCAACGCCGGACCCAAGAATGTCGAGTCTGGCTGCAATGCCAAACCCAACAATAGTATTTATAATATAAATAATAATATTTAACTTGTCTGCTTAATTTCTTATATTTTTTAATCTTTTTAAAAAAATATATGTTTTTTCTTCAATAGTAATAATAGTATTTTTCAAAACTTTTATTAATGATAATAATAATAATAATAATTTTTATTATTTTACCATTCAAATCAAATTTATGGTTATTTTTTAATATTGATGATAAATTTTTTTCAAAATTTTTAATTATTTTATTAATAATATTAATTATAATAAAAAAATAATAATAATTTTAATACAAATAATAATATTTCTAATATTAATACTATTAATTATAATAAAAAAAATAATATTTATAACACAAATAATAATATTGTTTATATTAATATTTTTAATTATAATAAAAATAACAATATTTATAACACAAATAATAATATTTAGAAACCTAAGACCCATTAGTGTTGGGACCTGACACCGGACTCAAGAGAATTGGGTCCTGACGCAGGTCCCAATGGAATTGGGTCCTGAAGTAGGACCCATTACCATTTGGTTATGATGTTGGACCCAAGAGAGTTGAGTCCTGATGCAGGACCCATCAACCTTAAGTTCTGAAGCTGGACCCAAGAGAATTGGGTCCTAATGCAAGTCCCAAGAAAGTTGCGTCCTGACACAGGACCCATTAGCGTTAGGTCCTGACGCTGGACCCAATAGAATTGAGTCCTAACAGACAACCCAAGAGATTTGATCTCTTAGGAATAAAAAAGAAATTTAGTGTAGGTTATGTTTTTTGTGGAGGGAGTTAAAAATTAATCTCACCTATTTCCTCATGATGATAGACCTTCAAGTAAGCCTAAATGAATATGCATTGAAGGGACAACTGGAAAAGGACCCATTACACTTGGGTTCTGACGCCGGACCCAAGAGAATTGGGTCGTGACTTAGGACTCATTACCCTTGTGTCCTGAAGCCAGACCCAAGATAATTGGGTCCTGACGCCGTACAAAAAAGAATTGGATTATGACATGGGACCCATTAACCTTGGGTCCGAACCTGGCTACATTGCCAATGGATCCAGACGTTGGACACAACAACCTTGGGTCCGAGCACGAACCCTAGAGCCTTGGTTCAAACAAGCTACAATTGATTTGGGTCTATACCTCTGCTAAACCCAAGCAACTTGGGTTAGGCGCCTCTTTCCAGTCCCAAGTTTCTTGGGTTCGAAAAGGGATGCTTGACCCAAGTTAATAATAATAATAATAACAATAATAATTGATTTTACTCTTAAAATCAAATCTATGTTTTTTTTCAATAGTAATAATATTTATTTTAATTTTAATAATATTAATGAATTGAATAATATTTATAATAATATTTAACTTGTTTGCCCAAGTTCTTATATTTTTTAATTTATTTTAAAAACATTTATGGGCGGATACATTACCAATGGGTCTAGACACCGAACACAACAACCTTAGATCCAAACACGGGCCCTAGAGCCTTGGGTTAGACGGGGCTACAAGACTGAAGCAATTTGGATTTACGCCTCTGCCAAACCTAAGCAACTTGGGTGAGGCACCCTTTCCCAACCACAAGTTTCTTGGGTCTAGAAGGGGATGCCTGACCTAAGTTAATAATAATAATAATAATAATAATAATATATTTTACCCTTAAAATCAAATCTATATTTTTTTATAGTAATAATATTTATTTTAATTTTAATAATATTAATCAATTGAATAATATTAATTATAATATTTAACTTGTCTGTCTAAGTTCTTCTATTTTTTAATTTCTTTTTAAAAAATTTATGGTTTTTCTTTTATGGTAATAATTGTTTTTAAAATTTACTAGTAGTAGTAATAATAATAATAATAATTCTTAATTTTACCCTTCAAATCAAATCTATTATTGTTTTTTAATATTTATAATATATTTTACAAATTTATTAATTATTATATTGATAATATTAATTATAATCAAAATAATAATATTTTTAACACAAATAATAATATTTTTAATATTAATACTTTTAATTATTATAATAATAATATTTATAATACAAATAATAATATTTATCATATTAATAATAATATTAAACTTGTCTGGCCCAAATTTTTATAGTAATAATTTTTTTAAAAAAAAATTATCACCGATAATAATAACAACAATAATAATAATTGTTATTATATTTTTTTTTCATTATTCTTCTCTACAGGGTCTACAGACCCAACCGTATGAGTCTGCATCCAGTGCGCGGGTCTGCAGATCTAGCATGTGGGTCTGGCCGTAGCGCTAGGTGTCCGTAGCCTGGGGCCTGTAGCCCCACCAAAATCAACACTGACCGTTTTCTCCTCAACCATGCCTTCAATGCTAAATGCATCCCAATGAAAAGACAACCCCACCCTCCCCATACAATCTTTGCAATTCTCTTTGGCAAGGGCAGCTCTGCCACTACACGGCTCCAATCCATAGTGCTCTGTGTCTAGGTAAACAACAACAAGGGCACTGAGCCCTTTTAGTATATTGTATAAAATACACTTGTCACTTGTCGCACATGCCCGCGTGGTGTCGAAGGTGGTTTCGTCGTTGTTTTTTTTGTTTTTGGGAGTCTTCATCTAATATTTGGTTCAAGGTAATAGGAAACCCGGGTATACTGGTCTTTGTCAGAGATTCGAGGGTAAAGGACTAGTTGTGGTTAGGGAAGGTATTAGCACCCGTAGCGCACCCTCCTTGAGATAAGCAGCTTTGCGATTTGAAGTGGTTTAAAGATTTTGTAATTGTCTTGTCAGTGGTCTAAGGTTTAAGAAAAGTCTTTCTTGGTGAGGAAATCCTTATTTTATCAAGTAAAACCTAATCGTTCTAATGTCAATAATAATAATAATAATAAGAACTATCTTTTTAATATTGGGAATACGTCTTATGTATAAGTTCATAATTCTAGTTATTAAAAGAAGACAAAATAATTTTTGTAATTTTTGAAATGTTGGCCTAGTTCTCATGACTTTAATAAACTGATTATTAAAACTAAAAATGATGATAATACATGTTTTTGAATTTTTTGTTATATGAAAATATGATTTGAAAATTTCTTATAAGATTTGAGAAGCTTGGCTATATGCATGAAAACAAAATATTTTTTTATTATTTTAATTTTTTTTAGGAGAAAACCAGGTATTTTAATACCAGATTTGTATCTTTACAATATAAAAATACAAACTGATATTAAGCAAAATTGATAGAAAAATACACGAGAAAAACACAATTTTTTTAAAGGAATTTTTTTAAAAAAATGATTTTGTTTTAATATATAATATAATATTAAAATATTATAATTAAATATATGGGTTGGGCCGTCATCGGCCCAATAGATCTGGGCTCCTCCTTTTCTTTTTTTTTTCTCCTATATATTTTTTTTGGACTGGGATGGAACAAGTCTGGCCCATACCTGGGGGGGTTAATTATTTTGCCCCCAACACCCTGCATGCAGAACGATATATTCGTTCTGCATGCAGGACGAGGGGAGGATGAAGGAGAAGAGGGAGGTGAGAGGGGATTACCTAGCATGGGGAAAGCCGGGTTGTGAAAGCCTGATTGTGACAAGGAGGTTCGGCCGGTGGCTCAGGAGGCTTCGGTGGAGGGAATGGTGGCCGGTGTCGGTTCTTTGGTGAAGGAAGAAGAAAAGTTTGCAAAGGAGAGAGAGAGAGGCTCGGCGACGCACTCACTACTTAAGGTGTTCAAGGCGACGCTTGTGATGGAGAAGGTGTTGGTGGCTAAAGGTCGCGGTGGAGAAAGAGAGAGAGGAGAGAAAGGTTCGACTAGCAGCAGAAATGAGGGGGGGTCTGGTTTTCTTGTCTATTTTGGACCCAATTTCCTCCTCCCTCAGACCATGGAAATCAAATCTATTTATAAGCGAGGGAAGAGGGACACTTTGTCTCTTGTGGTGCCAAATCTTGGCCCTTGATTCAACCCGAAAGCATCCCAGCCATTGGTTGAAAGTAGTAATGAAAATGGTTGGTCGGGTTGGCCACTTTAGGGCAGTGTCATCACCTTTGAAGCCGCGATCAACCTAAACAGTATACACTGATGTGTAGTCAGGTGTCAGGGGATCGTTTGCATGTAAGTTTCATCCAATTTAGTTAAGCAAAGAAACTTTAAATGCCTCAGAAAGGTGGTCACTCAAGCAACCTCGCTGAAGAAGAAGATAAACAGTCATCTTCCAAACAATGTTGTTTTGGCCAATTACACTTTAGTCCTTTAATTTGTAATTTTTTTTTCTAATTACACCCCTAATTGGATTCAATCTTTCAATTTTGTTCAATTTTACCCTGGACAAACTTCAATTCAAGCCCTAGATTTCAATGCCTCTTTTTCTTTCTTTGGTCCTTGTGACACGATCAAAAGATTGATGTCTTATCCCAAGTGCAAGAGTGTCAAAGTACCCGGCAAGACTGTGGTCGAACCATACGAAGGAGAACTATATAAAATTATAAACAATAAATGAAAAGGAGTTGAAGAGAACTTTTGAGATGTGATATTAATGTAAGGATTAAACAAGGATAAAACAATTGTTAAGGTTAGAGGATCCACTAATGGTATTTCAAATAAGTATAGTATAAACTCTTTTTATTACTCAACTGGAAACCACACACAAAGGAGGTTCCAATTGGATTATAAATTATTAACATGATTATATTAATTATCTTATTTGAGTAATGTCAATACTTGTAAATGTGGTCAGGTATTCATGGTGATAATTTATGTTAACAACAAATCAAGTTCCTTTCATAGCATAAGTGTCGGTTATACCATACAGTAGGCTATGAAAGTGCCAAGTATTTGTTGTACCAAGGGTTGTACAATAAAAATCTAGTTTAACCATTTAACAAGCAAGGTATTAAGAGTGAGTAAGATAACAAATACAAAACATGTGAGTATCAAACATTAAAGTTCATGTTGAGTTTATATTATACTTATTCTTACACCATTAGTGTATCATTTTCCCCTTGACACAATTAACTTAGCTAAACATCATGAAGAAGAAAAACATAAATAAACAATATAAGAACATAAACATGATATAAGTTAACTAAGTATAGTAAAAGAAATTAAAAGCATAAACAAGAAATTAATATAACATAAAATAAAACTTGAACATTACAAAATATAAAGAGAGAGAGTAAGAGCAAGATCTTGATCTGAACACCAAGATGTCTAAATGTATAGCAAATGCCTTCTTTTATAGGCTAAAATTCAGAACTGTTGATTTGATGACTAATTATTGAGTGCGTGGTCACCTCTTGACTTGGTGACAACTATTATCTTCTTGTCTAAACAAAACATCTTTGCTAACATCAGAATTTGAACAGATAGTCTTCATGAAAGTTCTAGGCATTTGTCTGAGCTTTCCAACAAAACACAAATGAGCTCATTTGGACTTCTAGAACTTAAGATATGGGCTGAACACTGAACAATGTCTAGGCTATAGGACAGATTCCGACTTCTCTTTTGTTGCTACAAGTTGAACTTAAAAACGGTCGTTTTGAATCTTGGACTCTTCACAAAAGTTTTAGGTCTATGTCTTAACTTTCCATCCATATAAACCAGACCTAAATCTATGTTCTAAAGCTCTAGTTATGATCCAATAACCGAATGATGTTCCAGTTTAAAATGAACTAGCATCTTTTCTTTAAGCTTAGCTCTCTCTTTGTCTTTTCACTTTCAATAGTTAAACACATCAATCAATCCTTTAAATTATGAACATGCCTGCATTCAAAATGAGTATTTACCATAAATTAAAGATATCTTATGTTATCATACTTGTTATTATAAAGCATGCTTAAGTTAGGGAATTTAATGATATATTAAGTGTAATATGATGATATAAAACCTGATTCGGTCAATTTTAGTTCCTCTATTGACGTGCCTTTTCCAGTTTGGTCCTTTATTTTGGATTTCTTCAATCAAGTCCTTAATTGGCCATCAAACTTCAATATTGATGCAATTAAGCCCCTGATTTGAACAAATCAACTCTTAAAATTATAATTTAACCCCTGAACTTTAATTTCTTCCAATTAAACCCAAATTGACTTAAAAAACATTTTTTCTTGCAATCAAACCCACCATAAATTCAATTAAACCTTCAATAAAATTTAATTGAGTCCTTAAACATCTAATTTTGGACATTTCTCTCCTCAAATTAAATTTTCTTTGTTAATAGGGCCTTTATCACTAAAACATATACTGTTAAATTTTAATTTTTGAATTTTTGAGCTTCCTCAACCAATACTTGGCCATTTTCTTGGTGCTCTAGCATCCTCTTCTCACTGCTATTATTTTTTGTTCCAAATATTTTTTTATGTATTTTCAACTTTTTTATGTGAGGACCCAAAAATGGACAACAACAGATGCCCTCTCTTTACAATACTTATGGAGCAAATATTGATTAAGTGCTTTGCATAGTAAGTTTTGTAAAGATAAACAAAATGTTTTTTCGAAATTGATCTTCTCAAAACTTTAGTTCGGTTGATCTGAAACTCTAATATTTGTAGCAATCTCCTTCAACCAGAAGTAATCAAAACTATATAGATCTTGGTTATCTTGAGATCTCGATCCAGCGATCCTCTAAATTCTATCTTTGGTTGGGTTAACCTGAAATCCCATTTGGTGATTCCCTTTAAACAGAACCTAAAAAATATTCTGCCTGATGGCAGGGTTTGAACTTACTTCTTTCTTTTGAGAATTTCCTAATGGTAGGGTTTTTCTCACTTTTTCTTCCAATTCTAAGATAATGTTGGTGGCTTGATCAACCTGAGATCTCATCCAACGATCTTCTTTAATCAGAACCAAAGTCTTCTTTAGTGAGGTGGGGTGTTACACTTTGTATAACTCGGTCAACCTAAAATCCCATCTAGCGACTCCCTTTAACCAAAGCTAAATTTTGTGTGTGGTTTGGTTACCATGAAATCCCATCTAGCGATTTCCTTTAACAAGAACCTAAAAATGTTCTTCCTGATGGCAGGGTTTGAACTTTCTACTTTCTTTTTGAGATTTTTCTAATGGTAGGGTTTTTCTCACTTTTTCTTCTAATGCTAAGATAATATTGGTGGCTCAGTCAACTTGAGATCCCATTCGGTGATCTCCTTTAATTAGAACCAAAGTCTTTGTGTAGCTCGGTCAACCTGAAATCTCATCTGGCGACTTCCTTTAACCAAAGCTAAATTCTGTGTGTGGTTGGGTCAACCTGAGATCCCATCTGGCTATCTCTTTTAACCAGAACCAAAATATATCTATGTGTAGCTCAGTCAACCTAAAATCCCATATGGTGATTCCCTTTAACCAAAGCTAAATTATATATGTTCTTCCTGATGACAGGGTTCAAACTCGCTTTTTTCTTTTTGAGAATTTTCTAATGGTATGGTTCGATCAAGTTTTTCACTTGATGATTTTTTTCTTTTTTTTTTTACTTTTGTGATTTTGCAGGATTATCATTGGTCTTTCCTGATTGCAGGTTTGACCTGAAGACTCTTCCTAATAACAAGGTTGATCTTCTCATTTCTTTATTTCATCTTTCTTGACGATTGGCTTTTCTTGTTCTTCCTAATGACAGGGTTTAAACTTATATGAGAATTTCCTAATAGTAAGGTTCTTCTCACTTTTTCTTCTTGATTACAAGGTTTGAAAATAGGACTTCTAATGGCTAGGTTGAGAACTTGGTGCTTCTTGATTCTGAGGTTGACCTGATAATTCTTGATTGCGGGGTCTGAAACTCTGTGCTTCCTGATTACAGGGTTGACCTGAAGACTCTTCCTAATGATAAGGTTGATCCTTTTTTTTTATCTCATCTTTCTTGATGGTTGGCTCTTCTTGTTCTTCCTGATGACAGGGTTTGAACTTATCTTGTTCTTTGAGAATTTCCTAATAGTAAGGTTCTTCTTATCATCTTCTCGTTCCAAGGTCAAAACTTTGATTCTTTGTTATCATTAACTCAATAATTCTTTCTTTGTCCACATTCTTGCTGGACTTCATTGAGGATTTTTCCTGTAATAATTCAGAAATTTTTGCAATGCTTTAAGGTTAGATGGTATGCATGCATCCTTACCTAGTTTGAAATATAGGCCCCCTCTTCGATGCTCCATCATCATAGGGTGCCTTTGTTTGCATTCCAAATCCTTTTTTGTTATTCTGATTTGCCGGCTCATTTGTGTGCTAACCCTTTACTCAGATGTAAGTGCAGTGCCTATCCTAGCTGTCCGTGACGATTACTGCTTTCGCTGTTTATCAAGCTTGACAATGCCCCCAAGTGTGGTGTTGCTTGATTCATCATGAAGGAGCTTAACAAATCATTCATCTCCTGAATTCTATCAAAACTTGTTCTTTGATTAGTTTTGTGCATCCTACCAAAACCCATCAAGAGGTTTTCTAATGTCGACCTCATCTTAGATTACTAATTAGCCCCGGACCTGCCTCTAGTTGAAACAATACTCTTCAAGTATATGTTATCATCAAACTTCATGGAACTGCCGAGTTGTCCATACATGCATCTCATAACTTGCAATAAAAGGCTCATTATTGTATGCTTAGTGTTCTTCTCAATGGATTCCTCTCAGCTTGTCAAATTAGATTATGAAAAGAAGTGCATTAGTATCATTAATGATGTTCATTGCATCACCTATAATCATGCGGGGAAGTTCACATTTGGGCTTTAAAACAGATGGTCCCATAGTCAGTCTTAATGTTGTGCATTGTTCCGACATTCATTCAAAAGCAGTTGTGCGATCATATCTGTCAAGAGTCATAGCTATGTTTTAGAGGATAAACCAAGATGATGATATGAAAATGTCCTTCAAGTGCAGCATTGTCCTATAATTAGTCTTGGTGGTGTGTATCCTTCCAACATTCATTAAAAAACAATCATGTGATAACATCTTTTAGGAGTCATAGCCATGTTTCAAAGGGTAACCCAAGTGAAGATATAAAATGTCCTTCAGGTGTAGCATCATTCATCAATTGCTGCTGAAGTTCACTTAGATCATGGACTGTCTTTGAACAACATCGCCCTCAGTTGATCTGAATGTGCTCGTTCTTTTATCTACCATTAAAAGACATTTGTTATTGCCAAATGCTAAACATAACATTCATTGATTTCATTAATTCATTATTTAAGTCTTTCTTTTCCCCCAACTGATCTGAATATTGTTTGTTTTCCTTTTCAGGGTCCATTATATTGCCCCCAAGTGGTTAACTTTTCAAGGAGTGTCGAGAAGTGTTGATGTCATTTCTGTCTAGGATTTTACAAACTCTATCAATGTTCTTCTTGTTTGACAATCTTTCTTGTTCTGAAATCAAATTGCACATTTCAAAGATTATGTCTGTTCAAGTATAATTGTTGAAATGAAATCAGAGAGATGTCAATTTTTGAAAGTATATTAAAAAATCAAGTTTTTTTATCAAAGACCCAATACACGCCATTCAACATATGTAGTCCTTTGATTGTCTTGTATTTTGAAAAAACAATTTAGTCGTTGTAAGATTAAAATTGCTTTTTCTATGATTTTTTGTATCAATTTTAATCTCTGGTCTTGAGTACATCATTTGATGGCACGTGATGAGATGACTTTATGTGAATTTCAAAGAAACATGATGCTCAAGTCAAAACTCGAGGCTTTATCATGAAAAATTGTTTCTTTTTTAGCACTTATTTTATTAGCATACATAATAACTAGTAACTTAATTCATGAAGTTATGACCCTTTTGGAAAAGCTCTTCAAGTTTTAAGAACATCATTTATCGGTTCAGATTGCTTACTTTATCAAGTAATGTAGGCTATGATTTATGGCTATGAAAAAAAAGGAAATTCACAGGCTCAAAAGGTTTTTGAGGGTTTCAAAGACCTAGGATCAATATCAAGTATTCATCAACTCTCTTTCTATTATTGTCTTTGTAGAAGAATGACATATAATCATGTTAATTTCAAAAATCAGAATTCTCTTAACATAAGCCATGATGCAAATCCAACTTTTCATTTATGAATAACCAATCTAAATCATTAAAGACATGAGAGGCAATAAAAAAATCATGATCAAAATCAAGCATGCCAAAACAAAAACAGATCAATAACAATAGCTTAACTTGTGACTAAAAAACATTCATCGAAGAACAATACATAACTTTAAACGTCCATGTAGTATTGGTAGCATAAGGAAGCTAAAACATCCTTAAAAGTTTGAGAAAATACACATGACAAATCAACCATAGCCTTCATAGACCTTTTAAATCCTAGTCGTGCCAAGACAACCTCAGCCAACTTGGACAATGAAGGGGGAAAGGGCATTACAATAAGAAGCATGAACAAACCAGGAAATAAACAAACAAAAGTAATAGCATTGAATCACAAAAAAAAACGGCAAGTGAATACACAACAATGAAACAAAGAGGAAAGACTAAAACCACACTTCTAAGCCAACCTCTCAAAAAAAATTTGTTAAATCTTCTCTAACATGTCCCCATCATGGATGACATGAAAGAATAGGAAAGAATAATAAAGTATAGTATCCTCCCAGCCTATAAAAAACATGCCCAAAAGTCCGCCACTGAAATGACATTATTAAAAAGGTGACATGTGAAAACTTAAAAAATAAAAATAAACATAACCAGAAGGCACTACTTATCTGGTTTCATGCCAACTGAACATGAATGAGAGCTAGAGAAAGCAACAAAGTGGCAAGAGAAACAATTTGTCCCAAACCAACAGAACACCGAATCAACCTTATGGACCAAAGATTTATTAATCTTTTATAAAACAAAATACTTTTAATTGGCCCAAACCTATAATAAACTTTGAAAACATGGTTTGGACCCACTATGGTTGTGGGCCCATACCTGGCTCCCCTGTGGATTTGGGTGTGAGGCCTAGGCAGCACCCCATGGGCTTGGGTAGCATGCCCGAACCCAGACTTTTTGGGCTCAGGTGTGGAGTTTCATCCCGGGCACTAGGCATGTTCCCAGCTCATAGTGGGCTTGAGCAACGCACCTGAACCTAGGTACTAATTTTTTTAAATTGTAAATTTTAGTGATGCATCCAATTCACCTCCTCTTAGGTGTTAAGTTACCTTAATCCATGAACAACATTGAAAGTAATAATTTTTCTAAGAAACTTTTAATAAATTAGCATTCAAAATAAATTAGGCGTGATACTTGTGTGTTTTTAAGGATTGTTATATTAATCTAATTTTTAATATTTAGTTTTATTAACAAAAAAATATATTTAAGATTTTTCAGTGGCCAAGAAATAACTCACTCCCCTATTTCTAGACCTAAATACATGAAAAACAAAATTCCAAAATTTTTCTAGGTCCAATAATATTTTTGGTTATTTTTTAATTTTATAAATTAAAATATCATAAAAATAATTTTTTAATTTTAAAAAAATAAACTTAAAACTACAAACAAAAAAACATTCTACACATCAAACAATGAAGAGTAGTCAAAATAGTGTCAAAAATTGATATTCTTGTAAGCTCTATGCACCGAACACGCAAGCAGACACTTTGTTTTTTTTAAAAAAAAAAAAACAAATCGATCCATTTACTTTAATTGCCCTTTCTTAGACCTTTCCCTTGTGAAAGCACAAAGAGAGGGAGACTTGCTTTTACTTGAACATGTATTCTTCAACTTCTGAAATCACTAAAACAAATTAGAATTTCAAGTTTAACTGGCTTACCTTGAAGTCTTATATCTCACTCACCTTAACTTCTATTCATATAACCTACTTTGATATATTATATATCACTCGCCATATCTTTATTTCTAATGATCTTAGACTCTTTGAAAAGCTAAGGTGGCAAAATACACTTATCAAGAAGAGCTAGACATCAATGCATAAGTATATGTAAATTACAAGCACTAAAATAAATCAAACAACCATTATTGCAAAAAATTTAAATGCAAAAAACTCACAATTTTAAGGTACAAATAATACCAAGATTTTCAAATTTATTCCACATTCTAAGTTGAATGTTTGGTGCATATTTCATGTCATCTTGTATTATCTACATGAAATTGTAAATTATGAATATAAAACGAGTTTAAACACTACAATAGTTATTTCTCACTACATAAATTGTCTTTTAATCTATAATTTTAAATATAAATTACCCTATTATAGAGGAAAAAAAACATATTAAAATCTTGTCGTTTGGTATGCCTTTTATAATGAGTTTTCATTGATGATCATGATTTTATTTTATATCAAAAACTCATATAAATAACCACGAAAATAACAAGAAAGATCTAATACCATTACAAAGAAATCAAAATCAAATCATTATCTCTACTCCAAGTCATAGAGTGTACAGAAGCCCTGGACATTTTTCATTCCTATTGTTCTAGGATTAAGATAATAATAACAATAATATAGATAAATAATGCAATGTAATTCAATTAAACACAATTAACACAATAATCAACACTATAATTAAAGTGTTTAAAATAAATAGGTAAGGGATATAAATTACAAACTCGGTTTTTAATGTGGTTTAGCAAGCCTACATCTACACGTCAAGCACAAACTAATTTTGAGTATTATATTCTTTCACTAGTCCAAGTTTAAGATTACAATTGTCTTTCGATGAATCCACACCAAGATTTTTCTCACTCGAGGATATGACCTCTTCAAGATCTTTTCTTGGTGAAATTCTCTCACTAAGACTAAGAGTTTTATCCTAATACAATTAAAACTTGTATTTCTATAACTCACTTAATTGCACTTAGATGATTTATAAGTGTTTAAGTGTAGTGAGTATGATTATAAATACTCTAGAGCTAGAATATGAAGGTTCAATTTAGCACAACTTTAGAGTATGATAGGATTGATGATTTCATGTTGGTTTCTTTCTTAAAATAGCTTCTATATTATATATGTTTAGAATCCCCTTTTCTTTTTTACAAGAATAAGAGTTATTTATATATTTAAAAAAAAAACCTAGTCATTTCTAGCTATTGAACCCAACTGATGGTTAAAGCAGTCGACTAGTTTAGAGTGGTCAAGTCAATCTATTGACCAGTTCCTGCAGATTTTCAGGTGTTCATCCTTGATAAACAAGAGGTTGATCATTTCACTTGGTATCACCAAGTGGTCAACCAGTTCAACATAAGTTCTAGATTTTAACAGTTTGATCCTGGTGAATCTTGAACTGATTAATCAATCCTATATACATATAGAGTCAAATGTGTAAATTCATTTTATTTGTGCTATCAAAATAAGATATAAAGATTTACACATTACACTAAAATGAATACTTAATTCTAAATCTTCACTTGCTTCCTTCTTGAACTTCTTTCTATTTTGCTCGTCGATATATTCTTCGAATAAATCTATTTAAACTTATTCTCAATAAGACAAATATTAGTCCAATTTTCATTTAATTTTTATCATCAAAATATATAATAGTATGAATATGTGACCTAAAGGTCAACAATTTCATGTGCCCAAACAATCTGTGTGTAATCATAGAAGGAAAATACATACTTTCGATACTTAAAATGCAAGAACTTTTTTAATTGAGAGATTTTCTAATTTTCTTGAAAAGAACTTATTCTCACTTTTGTTATAATTCTCATTTAGTTTATAAACTGATGTATTTTAATAATTACAAATAGAAATCATTAGATCAATTACTCGTGTTATGCTATGGGCTAGCAAAAAAAAAATTAAGCATACAAAAGTAATGCTTAGATGACAACAATAATTTTAAAGAAGTAAGAAAAGTTTGTTATTAACTCGATTCGATCCAATAAGATCAAGTAATTTAATAATATGATTTAAACTATAGAAAACATAGTAGGTGAACTTTAAAAAAAAAGCATTTGGTAGTAATTAACTAACACAAGTGAGTCATTAATATCATTCCCAAAAGGAAAAGAAAAAAAAACAAGTAAAAAATGGACACTCAGGACCAGAAAGGGAAAAAAGTTAGGAAAAGGAAGATATGTACGGATGGAAATTTCATTTTACTCAACAGGTATCCGTGGCTGCCATACGACTTGTTTGAATCGGATTTTTATTCAATTTGAATGAAGTCAAATAAAAAACAAGTAAAATTTGATGCTCTTTAACTAGAATGGATGCAAATGTAGGTGAGAAAGCCGCCCAACCCCACCCCCGTAATTTTATTTTTGCAACATAATGAAGGGATGAATTTTTATAATTTTATACATGGATTTGAAGTTTGGATTTATGAATGAAAATATATATTGTTTTTAAGCCGATGTTTCTTCAAATTATTTTTAAAAAAAATAAAAAATCAAATATTGTTTTTGATGAGTAACACCAAATAACAAAAGCATTCGTCTAATCTAATCTAATCTAATCTTATGTGATTGAGAACGAACCATAAATAATTTTAAAATTTTAAAATCAAGAATAAATGAAGCAAAATTTGATTACAATCGCATATATACGCGACATTATTTTAGCAGTTCTTACTAGCTCTATTGTTAGCGTTTCACACAAGATATAAAATATTATAGTATATTAATGCAAAAATTGCTTGTTTTTTAAGGTAGATGAAAGACAATAACTAGTTACTATTGTCTAAATTATTTGAAATGCAACTTGTAAACCCTAGGATATAATTAAAAATAATAATAATATAGAAATTTGGGGTGTAATGAAATGATAAAAAGAGAGAGAGAGAAAGAGTTAAGAAGATAAAAATATGACAAGATATGGTCGAAATTACCTAGTTTATTAGTAGGGAAAATGATCTAGTTATTTTGAGAAACAACTAGATTTATTTAATGAATCGGTCAGACCATTTCTCAAAATGGTCAGATCATTTTGGCTTTTGCCACTTTAAAACTGACGGGGTGCTGTCATGAGAGAAAAGATAGCATTTTAATTTCTTCTTCATGAAGGGCTAGAGAACAATGGTTAGGAGTGAAAAGAAAGGATTTTGAGAACGAAAAACACAATTAGATTAGAAATTAAAATGGATCAACAAAGTTGTCGCGGGTTCGCGACGTCGCGGCGATCGTCCACCCTCAAATGTGTAATGGGGGGATATATATCTGGTAAATATGGGGAGACAAGGAATTCTTTGTCTCTTAGCAATGAAAAATGGTGTGGGAGTCGCCACCTAGTATTTTGGTTACTAGGAACCCTAACTGGTCTCAGAGATCGGGCACGGGGACTGGTTGCGTAAAGGGAAGGTATTAGCACCCCAAATACGCCCTACCTAAGGTAAGCTGCATTGTTTATTTGTCTGATAAAATTCAAGGTCTCGTTGTGTTTCCTAGTTGTTGGTCTGTCTATGGTTCAAGAAAAGTCCTCCTCAATAAGAAGGTCCTTATCTTATCGGGTAAAACCTAACCGTTCTAACGTCTATGTATGTTGGTCCGTCTATGGTTCAAGAAAAGTCCTCCTCAATAAGGAGGTCCTTATCTTATCGGGTAAAACCTAACCGTTCTAATGTCTATATATGTTGGTCCGTCTATGGTTCAAGAAAAGTCCTCCTCAATAAGGAGGTCCTTATCTTATCAGGTAAAACTTAACCGTTCTAATGTCTATGTAAAAAAACCATATTTTTAATATCAGGAATACGTTTTATGTATAAATATTCGTAATCCCATATACTAAAATAAAACAAAAAGATTTTTTAGAATTTTTGAAATATTGGCCTAGTTCTCATGGCTTGAATAAACTTGTTATTAAAGCCAAAATGCATGCTAATACATATATTGTTTTGAAATTTTCTTTGTTGTATGAAAAATATGATGTTATAATATTTATATATATATATATTTGGAGAGACTAGGCCGTATGCATGAAAACAAAATATTTTTTGAAAACTTGAGAAAAACCGGGTATTTTAATACCGGACTTGTATCTTTACAGTATAAAAATACAAACCGACATTGATCAAAATACAGTAATAAAATTACAGAAAATCATATATTTTTTTGAAATAATTTTTGAATAATTTTTGTTCGAACGGGCCAGACCCGGCTCGAAAGGAAACTGGGCTGCAATTAGCCCAAAAATAAATTGGGCCTATTTTCTACAGGGCTGAACTCAGCCCAGCCCAAAACCACATGTTCACTATACAGTAACCGGGGTTACTATGCAGGTGAACAGTACCCCCGTTAATTAATTAGCCGGATACTGTGCACACAGTAACCGGGTAATTATTTTCTGGCTTCGAACGTGCACGGTGCGCGTTCCGCATGCAAGACGATGAACCGTAAACAGAGATAAGGGTCGGAGGGCGACCTATGGTGGCTCGAAGGCGATCTCCGGTGGTTCTGACCGGAGGATGGCCGGGAGGGTGGTTGGTGGTGGGGAGCCCGATGACAAGAAATTCTTTCTTCTTCTTTCCCTGTGCGAGGTGCCCACCTCTCGGGGTTTTTTTTTTTCCTTTTTCACGTCCGCTTTTATTCTACTCTCTCGTCTTGTCTTTGTTTCATCTCCCTTGTCCCAAAGTCTTCTCTCCTTCTGGTCCGTTTTACTCCAGTTTCTCTCCTCTCTTTCTCCTCTGTTCGCCCCTGTTTTGTCTTCTCCTTCCGTTGCCGACGGTGTTTTCTACCGTCAACAATGTTCTTCCTTCTCCGCAACGTCCTCGTAGAGGTGCCGGGTGGCAGGGCATAGCTGGGATGAAGAGGCAGTCCGGTGTGGGAGCTGGAGAGGATAAGGGGAAGACCGGCTGTGGGTTTTGTGAGGAAAGAAAAAAAAGGCTGGTGTTCTGTCGAGTTAATGTCGCGGAATGGCTGTTGAGAGGGGTCGGTGGCTGAGGGAGCCCGGTGAGAGAATCTGTTCTTTCCTCTCTCGCAATGCCTCCCTCCCTTCCGTTTTTTGCTTTCTTTCCTCTTTCTGGTGTTTCCCTCTGTCAACGGTTCAGGGGAGGTGGGAAGGTGAAGGTAACAAATCAATGGTGTTGGTAGTGTTGGTGTATTTGTTCTGTTTCAAAGCTTCCCCCGTTTTCTCCCCTTGTTTTCCTATCTCGTTTCCTCTCTTCCTCTGTTTTTTCCCCTGTTTTTTCTTTCCTCTGTTTTTTTCTTTCTCCCTCTTTCGGGTCTCCTGCCTCCCGGTCCCCTCCTCTCAGCGTTCTTGGGCTCTATTTATAGAGGCCAAGGGCGCCGCTTTACGAGCTCTCATGGGGGAGCAAAGGCCATTGGTTGGCCATTGGGCGCGACTGCCAAGGTTCGGCGGGTGGTGCGCGGCGGGTGGTCGGCCAGTGTGTTCGGTCGGTGGGCTCCAAGCGAGAGAGGGCCCGACAAAATTCAAACAAAAGCCCTTTTTTCCTTCTTCCCCGCTGCATGTTCGGGGCAAGAAGAAAGAGGAACAGTATTTCGGTCTCCGCCCCCAATAGTTGGCCGCGTGTTTCACTTCAGTCCTTGGTCTCTGATTTATGCAATTTGACCCTCAATTGATCAATAAACTTCCAATTTCTTCAATTAGGCCCCTGAATCAATTAATTGCAGCCCCTCTATTTACGCGCCTCTTCCAATTTGGTCCCTGATTTCAGATTTTTTCAATTAAGTCCCCAATTGGCCCTTAAACTTCAATATTTCTGCAATTAAGCCCCTGATTTGACCTAATAAATTCCTAAAAAATATATTTTGGCCCCAGAACTTAAATTTCTTCTAATTAAAGCCCAAATTGACTTAAAAATCAATTTTTCTTTCCATCAAATTCCCTATAAATTCATTTAAAAATCCAATTAAGTCCATAAACATCCAAATTTGGGCTTTTCTCCTCAAATTTCAAATTTTCCTTCTTAACAGGGCTCTCCTCCTTCAAGAATATACTGTCAAAAATCCAATCTTTGTATTTTTATCCTCATTGACCAATTTTCCGACCATTTTCTGAGTGCTTCTGCCTCCCCGTTATTTTTTTCTTAACCTTCTTTGGCTATATATATATTTTATACATATATATATATATATATATATATTGTGGGGACCCAAAAATGGATTACAACAAAAGTGAAGAGTGAAGAGGAAAGGAGAGAAGATTAGGAAAAATCTTGACAAATCGACTTTCAAAATATGATTAACAACTGGGTAAGGTGTTCGAAACCCCTTTATATCGATTTGAACAAGTGTTTAATGATTTGATACAAGATTTTAGCAAAATTTCAATTAGGGTTCTTGAGATGAAATTTGCAAGAAATTGAAATTAGTTATTAATTATTGTTATGGATGGTTAAATGACTAGAGAAAGTAAAAAATTTGTTAAATTAAATCAAAATTTGGATAGGTAATGAAGTCTAAGAGCTGACCATGGAGAGTAAAAAAGGGAGGTTTGATGAACTTGTATTATTTTTGCAAATTGTGTTGAAATTTTGATAGCTAAACATGTGGGTAATAGTTTGGCTAATTGATCCTATTCTACATGGTAAATGTGAATTTTTCTATTTTAGGAATTTAATGCTTTCGTGAAATTGATGAAATTAAAGTGAACTTTACTTGTGTTAATGTTTGTAGTGTTATAGTGAAGGGTTGATTGTTAAATTGATGAGGAAATTGAGGTTAATTGGAAAGAAAACATACCCCTCATAGAAAAGAAACATTCGACCAATTGAAGAAAATAGAAAGTGTGATTTTGTTTGAATAAATTGATATTTAAAAAGGGTAAAATTGCAATGAATTAATCATAGGATGATTAATTAGATTTAAGAATTTTAAGAAGAAAATATATCCTTATCATTGTGGTATCTTCGGCCAAAAGATAAATGAATGGTATTGTAATGATAAGTGTTTATGTATTGACTTTTTGAGTAAAAATGAAGTTGATGCAAGAATATAAGACTTTTAACATGGGCTGTTAAAATTTCAGGAGAGATTGTTGAGGGGTACCAAGACTCTTACACATAAAGCTCAAATGTCAGGTAGGTGTTCGACACCTTATCAATTCTACTTTATTTAAAATTGTTAAAATATCATAGATTTTTTTTTTATTATTCAATCAAGTTAATATCTGATATGAGCTTGTTACCCTATTCTGGACTAGATGATTAGTTCTTGACTAAAGAACTAATGCCCTGCTCCAAGGTTGTCAAAAATATATTTTTGACACGGCACGGAAAATATAAAATAAATTCAGATCGTAAAATCATAAGGAAATTTTTTTTCGTATAGAGTTCAAGCACCTTAAAATGCATGGTTCAAATAAAAATTCATTCAAATAAAAATTCATGCATAGTTTAAATACCCTAAAATTCATGGTTCAAGTATAAATTCTTAAATAATTTAAGCAACTTTTCATTAACTAATAATTAATAAATTTAAAACAAACAATCTGCTGGTGTGGAAGCAATTCAAGAACCAACTCAAATCAATCTTATAATCAATCCAAACATTTAATATTTTTTTATTTTATAAAATTTATTTTTAATATCAACATATTAAAACAATAAAAAAAAACTAAAAAATAAATTTAAAATAAAAAAATAAACTCCCAAAAAAAAGATTATTAGATACAAAAGATTATTGATATTAAGTAATTGTTTGACATTATAATAATAATTATTTTTTAAAATATTTTAATATCAATGTATCAAAATAAAAAAAATAAAAAATATATTCTACTTGTTACCGCTCCTAACAGAGAGAGAGAGATGCCTGGGATTATGTTTTACCAAAAGCTGAGAGAAGGGAAACAGAAGTAGAAAAAAAAGGACAAGAAAAGAGAGAAAATAAATACATGGTAATAAAAAAAAACAACAAAAACAAATAGCAGAAAGAGAGGGGAAAAGAGCGGGTGTTGTTCTCTTCAACATCTAGTCATTTTGAGGGAGACAACTGTTATGAAAGGCAGTAAGGCACAACCACACAATTGTTAATTTTGTCAAACTCAGTAAACTTGGTTCGAGTTTACCAAGTTTAACCGAGTTTGACCGAGTTTGTTGGTTTTCGAGTTTTTTACCTGATTTCACATGTTATATATGTCTTGACTCGTAAAATCGTATGATTTTACGAGTCAACTTGCGAGTTTGACAACCATGTCCTACTCTAGGCTAGATGATTAGTTCTAGGTTGAACTAATGCCCTGTTCTGGGTTGGATGATTAATCTCTAGGTTGAAGAACTAATGCCTTGTTCTGGGCCGAATGATTAGTTGTTTGTTTAAGAACCGATACTCTATTCTGGGTTGGATGACTAGTTCTTTGGTTTAAGATTAGTGCCCTGTCCTGGGTTGTGAAACTAGACACTCTAAATAGGTTAAATGCCCTAATTCTAGGTAGCAGAGATGTCACCCTGAATGAGGATTTATAAACCAGGTCCGGATTAAAAGGAAAATCCCTTAGATGATTGTAGGACTTTTGTAATTACTAAGAAAAGGAACTAAGTTAATTACTAACTTAATTCCTAATAGATGCGTGCAATTTAGTTATTTCGTACATAGATAAAATTGGATTGAAAAGCCTTTGCTATATTAATTAATTAGTTAATTATGGTATAAAATAAATTTTAGGATGCTCATAGCTTCGTCGAGATCAATAGATTATGAAGGCATGCATTTTGTGTTTTATAAGAATATAAATGATGTTATATATTTTGTGTAGTTTTTGGGATAATAACATAAATGTTAAATATTTTATTGTAATATAGATTTTAAGATTTTCATGAGATGTTAGACTTAAATATTTTTAAAATCCATTTACCTAATGTAGATTGTAGTATGATGATGCTTGTATTAAATTCTGAATGTAACAGTTAAGTAATTCTTAGTTTAAATTATATAATGCAAGTTTCAAATATTGTGTTAATGATTCAATTGAATCATGTTGACATGTGACAAATATGTTGAGTTGTGATGTGATGAGTCCTGGATGATTGAATAATGAATGTAATATGAATTGACTTAATATTGAAGTGTAATAGGTCTTTAGTTGATAACTTAGGATCTTCCGGTATAGTAGATTTCTAAATTTCAAATCACAACAACTATTTTCGAATTTGTTACATGGAAAATGGTATCCAAATATTAGGGATGTTATAGTTGGTATCAAAGCCCTGGTCTGGGTTCAGGATTTGAAATGGAATTTGATTTATGTTAGAATGGTTCTTACTTGAAAAGGTGCAATGATTGGTCCTTCTTAAACACGAAGAACATCATAAGATACTGATTATGTGGAAGTGCATAGGGAGGCTCCTATAGATGACATTGCCTGATATATATCATCATTGTCTCATAAGTCAAGACTAGGGGAGTCATATGGAATCCATGTTGATGCTGATTCTAGACAGGCTGGGTTGTCATAGCTAGAGGGATCATGTTTTCAGGGATAAAGGGGTGTGCCCCCACTTATGGTATCTATAATATTGGAGACGTCGACAACATCTATAGGCGCTCCTTCACCCTATGTGAACCCCATTTTTCTTGCTTAATTAATGAGAGTTGTTATTGAAAGGATGCCAGGTGCCTTGGATCCCACAGCGCCAGCCAGACCAAGAGTACCTATAGTTGCAACTACTATAGACAATGTTATTACTTTGGAACAAATAGTATGAGGTATGATGGAATTAAGATATGAGTCATTTTTGGGAGAGGCAAATGATGAGGTTATAGGGAGACGACTTAGCAAGGTCAAAGACATTATGGATCAAATTTAGGTTACATAAGAGTTACGTGTAGACTATACCACCCAGCTACTTTTTTTAATTAGGCACGGTCTTAATGGTACACAATGAGGTCTAGGAAGCTTATTTAGCTTATAACCCGATTTAGGGGGCGTGGATTTAGCTGATTTCAGAGCTCGATTTGAGAGCCAGTTTTATTCCACTTATCACCTTAAGTGAAGCAACAAGAGTTTCTAGTACTGGTTCAAGGTGATATGATCATGCTTGAGTATGAGAGGAGGTTTAATGACCTCTCAAAGTTTGCTCCTCTGTTTGTCTCAGCTAAACACTCTATTATTGAAAGGTTGCGGGATAGTTTACGATAAGAGTTAAGATAGGGGTTGATTGCTATTAAGTTCGATACTACTAAAGAGTTAATAGAGGCATTAGAGGCCTTGAAGGTCTGTATGAGTGAAGGTCAGTAGGACCAGTCCGCATAGAGCAAATGGAAGGATGTTGATTTTTTTTGCAGGCAAACCTCCTCATTCTAAAGAAAAGTATAAGACAATATAGTTAGTTTAGAAAGGGAGGAGGGGCCGTATTAGGTTAAGTTTAGAATGGGGTTGTGGGATCGACCACTAGAAAGTCGAACCCTAAAGATAATTCTGCGAGGGGAACATCTAATCAAAAGACTGCTACTTATCCTCAGTGTGCTTAGTGTGGGAGGAAACACCTAGAAGACTATTTTGTGACACCAAAATGGTGTTATATATGTAGAGAAGAGCACAGGTGGCGGGAGTGTCTGCATTTAGGCTGAGGATGTTATTACTGTAATGGCCAGAGGCAATTTTAGAGGAATTACCCGAGAAGGGGCGAGTTTATAAAAGGGACAATAATTATCAGCTCAGAGCAAAAAGTAGTTAGTTACTATAGATAGGCCATCTAGGCAGACCTAGTTTGGAACTAGTGGTAATAAGGGTCAGGGAAGAGGTCAGGGAGACAAGAGCCTAATTAGAGTCTTCCATATGACTTAAGAGGAGGTTAGAGCTGCCCAAGATGTGGTAGCATGTATGTTACTGTTAAATTCCATAGATGATATTTTTATGTATTTAAATTCACATTTGGAGAATGAACAACATCTGAGGCAACTGTTGCAAACCTTGAGAGAGTATCGTTTATATGCCAAGTTGAGTAAATGTGAATGGTGGTTGAAGAAAATGGCTTTTTTGGAGTATATGATTTTCGCAAAAGGTATAATTATGGATCCCTTGAAAGTGGAAGCTGTGATAAAATAGGAAAGGACTGCTAATGTGATCAAAATTCATAGTTTTCTTGGGTTAGCAAGATATTAGAGATGATTTATTGAGGGGTTTTGCACATTAGCTATTCCCATGACCCACCTAACCTAGAAGGAAATGAAGTGAGAATGGACCTAATAGTGTGAAAAAGAGCTTCTAATAGCTGAAAAAGAGACTCATATTATCCTTACCTTCGAGGATTGAAGGGTTTGTGATTTATAGTGATGCTTTGAAGAAGGGTTTTGGATGTATATTAATGCAACATGGAAATGTGATTGCCTACGTATCAAGACAATTAAATCTTCATAATGTCAATTACCCAGTGCATGATCTCGAGTTAGTTGTTGTAGTTTTTGTTTTAAGGGTATGAAGACATTATCTATAGGGTCTTAAATCCAGATTTTTATGAATCACAAGAGTTTGAGATACTTGATGACGCAAAAGAACTTGAACATGTAGCAAAAACGATGGGTGAAGCTGATTAAGGATTATGATTATATGATCGAATACTACCTTGGAAAAGCAAACGTTGTGATAGATGCTCTTAATTGTAAGAATAGAGTAGTGGACACCAAACTAGATGGTTGTGATGAAAGGGAGCTATTAGAGTTAAGGAAGATTGGTGTTAGAATAGAGGTTGGACCTGAGGGCTCTTTACTGGCTTTGATAAGGGTAAAGTCAATATTCCAAGAAAAAGTACTAGAAGCTCAGTAAAGGGTTAGTAAGTTTAGAGATAAAGTGTTGTTGAGAGATGAGGCTCTTTTTATTTTTTAGAATATGGTCTAGTTATAGGGGAAATACAAATGTATTTACTGGAAGACAGGACTTTGAAGAATGAAGTGTTGAGTGAGGCCAATAGGTCGAGGCTCACATTACATCCCGGGAGCAATAAATTGTATAAAAACGTAAAAGAGTTTTATTGGTGGTCGAAAATGAAAAGGCAAATAGTCAAATATATAGCCGGTTATATTGTGTGTCAACAAGTGGATAGAGAACATCAAAGGCCGAGAAGACCTATACAGTTGTTATTAATACCTCAATGGAAGTGAGAGGATATTACCATGGAGTTTGTGTCGGGATTACCAAGAGGAAAGAAAGGGAGTGATGTTATTTGAGTAATCGTAGATATACTTACTAAGTCTGCCTTCTTTTTACCTATAAAAATGACCAACTCAATGGATAAATTAGCTAAGTTGTATGTCAATGAAATGGTGAGACTGCATGGAGTACCGATTACCATCGTGTCAGATAGAGACCCCAAGTTTACATCTTGGTTGTGGCCAAGTATTCAGAATTCTTTTGGGACGAGATTAAACCTGAGTATAGCCTTTCTTCATCAAATAGATGGATAGTCTGAAAGAACTATTCAAACCTTAGAGGATTTGTTAAGAGTTTATATATTGGAATTCAGGGGAAACTAGGAGGATCATTTGCCGCTTGTAGAATTTGCCTACAATAATAGTTAGTAGGCCTATAGGAATGGCTTTGTATGAAGCATTGTATGGTAGAAAGTGTCGAACACCAGTGTGTTAGGCAGAAATAGGTGATAGGAAACTAATTGAGCCTGAAATCGTTAAGATCACATTAGAGAAAGTGAGGGTTATGCTAATCTTTGAAGGAGACCTCTAGAGTTTGAAGTGGGGGATCATGTTTATTGAAAGGTTGTACCGTGGAAACACATGCTAAGATTTGGTATGAAGGGAAAATTAGCACTGAGATACATAGGACCTTTAAAAGTGTAAAAAGAATTGGGCCTGTAGCATATTGGTTGGCTTTACCTCTGCACTTAGCAAACACACATGATGTATTCCATATGTTAATGTTATGGAAAGTCAAGTAAATTTGTCACAGAAGTGTTGCCCCGGGTTCTTATAGAAATTGAAGAAAACCTAACCTTAAAGGTGAAACTAGTGAAGATGTTACACCATAGTGAGAAAAAACTTAGGAATAAGAAGATTCCTATGGTTAAAGTTTTATAAAGAAGCTCTCAAATTAAGGAAAAACCTCGAGTAAGAGAATATAAGATATAGAAGAAACATCTAGAATTATTCTTAGATACAAGTATTGAAATCCAAATTTCAAGGATGAAATTTATTATATGGAAGGGAGAATGTAAACCCTGGATATAATTAAAAGTAATATAGAAATTTAGGGTGTAATAAAATGAAAAAAAGAAAGAGAGAGAGAGAGTTCAGAAGATAAAAAGAAGACAAGTCATGGCCAAAACTGTCTAGTTTTCCAGTAGGGAAAACGGTCTAGCCATTTTGAGAAATGGCTAGACCAATTTAATAAATCAATCAAATCATTTCTCAAAATGGTTAGACGACCATTTTGGCTTCTGCCACATTAAAAGTGATGGGGAGTTGTCAAGGGAGAAAGATAACATTTTAATTTCTTCTTCATTTCTTTCACTTTGAAGGGCTAGAGAACGATGATTAAGAGTGAAAAGAGAGGATTTTGAGAATGAAAAACACAATTAGATTAGAAATTAAGATGGTCAATAAAGTGAAGAGCGAAGAGGAAATGAGAGAAGCTTGGGAAAAATCTTGATGGATCGACTTTCGAAATACGATTAACAACGGGGTAAGGTGTTCAAAACCCCTTTATATCGATTTGAAAAAGTGTTTAATGATTTGATGCAAGATTTAGCAAAAATTCAATTTGGGTTCTTGAGATGATATTTGGAGGAAATTGAAATTAGTTATTAATTATTGTTATGGATGCTTAAATGACTAGAGAAAGTAAGAAATTTGTTAAATTGAATCAAAATTTGGATAGGTAATTAAATCAAAATTGAACTTGTATTATTCTTACAAATTGTGTTGAAATTATGATAACTAAACATGTGAGTAATAGAATAGATGATTGATCATATTTCTACATGGTAAATATGAATTTTGATGTTTTAGGAATTTAATGCTTTTGAGAAATTGACAGAATTAAAATGAACTTTACTTGTGTTAATGTTTATAGTGTTATAGTGAAGGGTTGATTGTTAAATTTATGAGGAGACCAGGGTTAATTGGAAAGAAAACATACCCTTCATAAAAAAGAAACATTCAGCCAATGAAAGAAAATAAAAGGGGTTGGTTTGTTTGAATAAATTTATATTTGAAAATGGTAGAATTGCAATGAATTAATCATGGGATGATTAATGGGATTTAAGAATTTTAAGAAGAAAAAGTATCCTTATCTTTTCGGTATCTTCAACCAAAATATAAGCGGATGGTATTATAGTAATAAGTGTTTATGTATTGACTGGTTGAGTAAAAATGAAGTTAATGCAAAAATATGAGACATTTAATAGGAGCTGTTAAAATTATAGAAGAGATTGTTGAGGGGGTACCGAATAAATATCTTACGCATTAAGCTCAAACGTTAGATAGGTGTGTCAACACCTTATCAATTCTATTCTATTTAGAATTGTTAAAATATCAAAGTATATTTTTTATTATTCAGTTGTGTTAATATCTTATATGACTGGGCTATATAATTAGTTCTTGATTGAAGGATTAATTCCTTTTTATCGATTGGATGCTTAATTCTTGGTTGAAGAACTAATGTCTTATTCTGGGTTGGATGATTAGTTTTAGTTTGAAGAACTAATGACCTGTTATGGGCTACATTATTAATTTATGATTGAAGAACTAATGTCCTATTCTGAGCTGATTGATTATTTCTAAGTTGAAGGACTAATGCCCTGTTCTAAACCAAATGATTAGTTTTTGCTTTAAGAACGAATGCTGTGTTCTGGGCTGAAAGACTAATTTCTTGGTTAAAGGATTAGTGCCTTGTTCTGGGCTTTGAAACTGGACACTCTGAATAGATTTAATGCCCTGTTTCCTTGTAGTAGAAATGTCATCTTGAATGAGGGTTTATAACCCGGGTCCGAGTTATAAGGAAAATCCCTTGGTTGATCGCAGGACTATTATAATTAGTAAGAAGAGGAATTAAGTTAATAATGGATGTGTATAATTTAGTTATTCCATAAATTGATTAAATTGGATTTAAAAACCTTTTGTTATATTAATTAATTAATTAATTATGGTATAAAATAAATTTCAAGATCTTTGCAATTCATCGGGATCAGTAAATTAAGATGCCGTTGCATTTTATGTTTTATAAGAATATAAATGATGTTGTATATTTTGTATAGTTTTTGGGATAATAACATAAATGTTATATATTTTATTGTAATATAGATTTTATGATTTTCATGAGATGTTATACTTAAATATTTATTAAATCCATTTATCTAATGTATATTTTACTATGATGATGATTGTATTAAATTTTGAATGTAGAAGTTAAGTAATTCTTAGTTTAAATTATATAATGCATGTTCCAAATATTGTGTTAATGATTCAATTGAACCATGTTGACATGTGATGAATGTGTTGAGTTATGATGTGATGAGTCCTAGATGATTGGACAATGAATGTAATATGAATTGACTGAATATTAAAGTGAAACAGGTTTTTCATCGATAACTTGGTATCTCCTAGTATATGGGAGACTCTGCTAAAGTTCCAGTAGATTTCTAAATTTCAAATTCACAATAAAAAAAAATTACAATAATTTTTTATTTATTACATGGAAAAATGGTGCCCAAATATTAGGGATGTTACAGTTGGTATCAAAGTCCTGGTTTGGGTTCAGGATTTGAAATGGAACTTGATTTATGTTGAAAATGAGTCATGGTGGTAGTACTAGAAGGGGTGCAATGATTGGTCCCTCTTCAACATGGGCAAGGTCCTAGGATACCGATTCTGAGGAAGCGTATAGGGAGGCTCATATAGATGACACAACCTCATATGCATTGCCACTATCTCATTAGTCAAAACCAGGGGAGTTATCTAAAATCAATGTTGATGTTGATTCTAGACAGGTTGGGTTGTCATATCTAGAGGGATCAGGTTTTCAAGGACAAAGAGGTGTGCCCTCACATGTGGCACTTGCAATATTGGAGGCGTTGACATCGTCTACTTCGCCCTATATGAACCCCACCTTTTTGCTCAGTTAATAAGAGTTGTTATTGAGGGGATGTCAGGTGCCTCGCCTCCCACAATACCAATCGCACTAGCAGTACCTACAGTTGCAACTACTACAGACAATGTTGCTACTTTGGTACGAAGAGTACATAATAGGATGGAATTAAGATATGAGCCATTCTTGGGAGAGGCAGATGCTGAGGTTGTAGGGAGATGACTTTGTAAGGTCAAGACACTATGGATCAGATTCAAGTGGCACATGAGTTACATGTATTTCACCCAGCTGCTTTCTGATTAGGCACAATCTTGGTGTGACTTAGTAAGGTCTAGGAAGACAATGAAGGCATGGAGTTAGGCTAATTTTAGAACCTGATTTGAGAGTCAGTTTTATTCCATATATCACCTTAAGGTTAAGCAACATGAGTTTCTAGTGCTTGTTCAGGGTGATATGATCGTGCTTAAGTATGAGAGGAGGTTTAATAACCTCTCAATGTTTGATCTTCCACTTGTCTCTACTGAACACTCTATTATTAAGATGTTGTTGGATGGTTTGCGACAGGAGTTAAGACAGGGGTTGATTTCAATTAAGTTCGATATTGCTAGAGAGTTGATAGAGGTAGCAAAGGCTTTGGAGACCTGTATAAGTGAAGGTTAGTAGGGCTGGTCTACGCAGGGCAAACAGAACGATGTTGATTTTTCCTACAGGCAGATCTCCTATTCCAAAAAAGAGTTAGGGACAGTATAATCAGTTTAGAAAGGTAGGAGGAGCTGCACTAGATTCAATTTAGAGTGGGGTTATGGGATCGACTACTAGATAGTCGAACCCTATTGATAACTTTACAAGGGGAACATCTAATCAAAAGACTACTACTTTTCCTTAGTGTGCTTAATGTGGGAGGAAACACCCAGAGGACTATTTTGTGACACCAGAACAGTGTGATATATATAGAGGTGAGCACAGGAGGCATGAGTGTCCGTATTTTGGTTGAAGATGTTATTACCATAGTGTTTAGGGTCACTTTAAGAGAATTTTCCCCGTGAGGGGCAAGTTTATACAAGGACAATAACCCTTACTTCAGAGTAAACAATAGTCAGTTACTGTAGATAGGCCATCCAGGCTAACCCAGTCTGGAGCTAATGGTAATAAGGGTCGAGGAAGAGGTCAGGGAGACAGGACCCAAGGTAGAGTCTTTCATATGACTCAGGAGGAGGTTAGAGCTGACCCAGATGTAATAACAGGTATGTTATAGTTAAATTATATGCATGTACATGTATTAATTGATCTTAGGGCTACACATTCTTTTGTTGCAAATAGAATAGTTAGGAAGTTGGGGGAAAATGCAAGAATGGTAGAAAAGGGATTTATTATAGGTACTCCTTTAAGTGAAATTGTAAATGTTAATTTTATACTTAAAGGGGTGAAAATAAATATAAAGGGATGCGAGATGAGAGTAGATCTTATACCTTTAGAGTTACAAGACTTTGACATGGATTGGTTGGGTATAAATAAGGCTCAAATGGACTACTTTGCAAAGGTAATAATTCTTCAAAGACTAAATGGTAGGAAGATAATATTTAGAGGTGAGAGGAATGTCGTACTAAATTGTCTTATTTCAACTATGACTGCTAATAAAATGGTGAGGAAGGGGTGTGAAGCTTATTTGGCTTTTGTAATAGATTCAAAGAGGTGGATTGATGAATTGACAAATTTTCATATCGTACAAGAATTTCCCGATATGTTTCCAGAGGAATTATCGGGATTGCCTCTTGAGAGGGAAATATAAGTTTCTATTGATATACTATTTGGTACATCCCCTATGGTACAATCACCTTATCGGATAGCTCTGGTGGATGGCAAAGTTATAGGTGCAATTGCAGGAATTGTTGGATAAAGGGTTTATATGCCTTATTAATTCACTTTAGGGAGCCCCGATGCTATTTGTGAAAAAAGAAGAAGGATGGGACTCTCTGCCTTTGCATTGACTACCGTCAATTGAACAGAATGACAGTAAAGAACAAATACTCGCTTCCACGAATAGATGATTTGTTTGACCAACGCGTAAGTGCTAGATGTTTTTCAAAATTAATTTGATGTTAGGTTACTATTAGTTAAGGATTAGAGAATAAGATACATCAAAGACTGTATTCAGAACCTGATATGAGCATTATGGATTTTTGATAATGCCTTTTGGTTGAAAAATGCTCATGCAATGTTTGTGGATATGATGAATTAAGTCTTTTAACCCTATCTGGACAAGTTTGTAGTGATATTTATAGATGATATTTTTGTTTATTTAAATTCACATTTGAAGCATTAACAACATTTGAGGCAAGTGTTGCAAACCTTGAGAGGGCATCAGTTATATGCCAAGTTAAGTAAATATGAATTATGGTTTAAGAAAGGTGTTTTTCTGGAGCATTTTGTGTTTTATAAAGAATATAAATGATGTTGTATATTTTGTGTAGGTTTTAGGATAATAACATAAATGTAAAATATTTTCTTGTAATTATTATTTTAGGACTTTCATAAGAAGTTAGACTTGAAAATTTACTAAATTCATTTACCTAATGTAGATTTTACTATGATGATGCTTGTATTGAATTCTGAATATAGTAATTAAGTAATTCTTAATTTAAATTATATAATGCATATTCAAATATTGTGTGAATGATTCAATTGAACCATATTGACATATGACGAATGTGTTGAGTTGTGATGTGATAAGTCCAAGATGATTGGATAATAGGTTTTTAGTTGATAACTTGAGATTTCCTGGTATATGAAAGACTTTGTCGAAATTTTAATAGATTTTTAAATTTCAAATCCTAATAAAAAAATTACATTGTTTTCAGATTTATTACATGGAAAAATGGTACCTAAATTTTAAAGGATGTTACAAAACCCTTTTTTTCTATAATATTTTTCTAATGAATTATTCACCTCAATTTTCATCATTAATATTTTATTTACATAATGGACTCAATTATATCTAAAAATCAATAATATTGATAGCAAACCTAGATTAGATAAAGGAATGACTAATTAATAAATTAAAAGGGAATGAGTAATTACTATTGATAGCATACTAATTCCCTATACACCCAACAATTGGGATGGACACACCCATAAATTATAGTTTCTTTCTTAAATTTTATTTCACAAAATTAATACTTAATTCATAACTAGAGCATCTCTCATACTTTATATATGTTAAAGAATATAAATAAGAAGAAATTCCAATATATAAAACCATGCTAAATGTAACTGGCAAGGATAAAGTTGTAATTAAAAAAGTTTTAGCTTGAAATATGAAATGATAAAATAATAAGGACCAAACAACATATAAACCAAAAGATATAGAGAGCATAGTGAAAGTCTTCATGCCAATATCATAACAAGGCCTATTTTGTTTTGATTGTTAAATTTAGTCATTCTTCTTCTAATTTCTGTGTTTAACTACAAACAAATTTTTATTTTCAAAAATTGTTCTTCAATTCATCACCAAAATATGCCTCAATACTTTTTATGTATGAGAAAATATAAATTAAAAGACATCTCAATATATAAAACTACGCTAATGCAACTTGGAATGATGGAATTGCAATTTAAAAGTTCGATAATCAAAACGAAAAAAAAAACTTATTGTTCATATAAAACCATACTAATTCAACTTGAGATTATAAAATCACAATTTAAAAAGTTTGATGATCAAAATAAAATAAAAAAGTTAATGTTCACACAAACAATAACAATTCCAAATCTTTTAGTATATTTAATAATAATGTTAATGGGTTCAATGCTAGTTGGTTGTAAATTGTTTTTATCTTTTTAGTCTAATCCTTAGCGGTTGCTTTTTAAAATTCTTTTCGCTCATAAATGAATTAAAATAATATTTTTTTTATTTTTTAAAATTTATTTTTAACATCAACACATCAAAATGATTTTAAAATATAAAAAGTAATTTCAAGCAATTTTTTTTAAAATTTTGCCAACCTCGTTTGGACCACACCTCCAAATGAGGGCTTAGTCCATTTCAAACATGTGCCTAAGTTTGAGCATCGAACAAGCTATTAAAAAATTTAGATGTAATTTTTAAACTTCGCTATCAATAACTACTTTCATATATAAGATATGAGAGGGATTTTAAATACGTGATTTTACTTTATTTTATTTGTTTACTTTTATTTCAATGATATTAATTAATGCAATAGTATAATTGAAAAATGAAGGTTTCTTATTTGAGAGTTATTTTAAATAAAAATAAATTTATTAAAAATTATGATTTTATTTTACTTCGTTGCAGTCAACACGCTTTCCGCAGCGAATGATAATTCGCTGCAAACAACTCAATTTCAGCAATGAGTCACAATTTCGCTACAGACAACACAACTTCGACAGCGAATGCTGATTTGCTGCAGACAACTCAATTTTGGCAGCAAATCATAAATTCGCTACAGAACACACAATTCGGCAGCGAATGCTAATTCGTTGCAAACAACTCAATTTCGGCAGCGAATTGTAATTCGCTGCAGACAATACAACTTTGACAACGAATCTCCAATTCGCTGCAGAACACAGAATTTGACAGTGAATCCCAAATTCGCTACAAAACACATAATTTGGCTACGAATGTTAATTCGCTGCAAACAACTCAATTTCGGCAGCGAATTGTAATTCGCTGCAGACAATACAACTTCGACAGCAAATCCCAAATGCACTGCAGAACACATAATTCGGCAGTGAATTCTAATGCGTTGCAAACAACTCAATTTCGGGAGCGAATTACAATTCACTGCAAACAATACAACTTCGACAGCGAATCACAAAACACACACACACATGCAATAATCTGTCATAAAAGTCCAATAGATTACACACATGCAATAATCAATTCCAGCATATAATCTTTCATCAAATCCCAGCAGAACACACACACACATGCAATAATCTGTCACAAAAGTCCAACAGATTACACACATGCAATAATCAATTCCAGCATATAATCTTTCATCAAATTCCAGCAGAACACACACACACACACATGCAATAATCAATCTCGGAACATAATCTGCCACAAAAGTCCAACAGATTACACACATGCAATAATCAATTCCAACATATAATCTTTCATCGAATTCAAGCAAAACACACGCGCACACATGCATTTTGGTCAACCCCATAGCTAAGGCCAACCCTCTACCATGTTTTGTTCTTTCTGTTTTATACATTTTTCTTTGTTAGATGTTATGGAAATTGGCCTTATTTCGTCTCTGTTTCCTTGTCCTTTTGGTTGGTTTCTGTTTTCTTTACAGTTAGCTTAGTCGTCTTAAGTCAATTTTTCTTAGGGACTCCTTTATTATTTTCAGTTCTGGGTCTCAAGAACAAGGGGGAGGAGACTACATGACCCATACCTTTCGAATCTAGGTTTATCTGGACAGTTTGGTAGAATTCCTTCTCTCCTTCTCCCGGTTCTCCTTCTCTTTTTCTCTCTCTCGGTTCTCTTTCTTCTATCAGTTTCTTCCCACTCGTTCCAACCCCTTTTCCCTTCCCTTTAAGCAGTTGTTCAGCCTTCACTCAAGATCTCAACTCTCTCTTTCTCTCACACATTCAAAGAGGTACTATTTGCTAGTTTTGGTTCAAGTTTCCGTTGGGAAAGAAGAAGAGAAGGGAAGCATGCAGCTAGACATGCAGTTGCTGCTAGCAGACTTTGGGAAGAGGAAGGGTCACCTTCTCTCTCTCCTTATATTTATACTTCACATTAAATAAGGTGGGGTGTTTGGGGTTGGTTTAGATGTGTTCTTATCCCTGTTTTGGCTTGTTTTAAATCGATTTTACCCCTTCCTTTTAGCTCCTTAAGACAACCTGCTTGACTCATAAACTTTCAATTAGATTGAGTTGCTGCCGTTTCAGAAATCAGCAGCGAAAACTATGTAGCTGCCAATTCGGAAATCGACAGCGAAAACTGCGCCGCTACCGATCCAAAAATCGACAGCGGTGATGGGGTTGTTTGGACTTTTATTTTTTATTTTGGGTGTTTACATATAAGATATGAGAGGGATTTTAAATAGTGATTTTACTTTATTTTACCTTATTTTTTTACTTTTATTTCAATGATATTAATTAATGCAATAGTATTATTGAAAAAGGAAGGTTTCTTATTTGAGAGTTATTTTAAATAAAAATAAACTTATTAAAAATTATGATTTTATTACTTTTTTTTTTATAAAAAAATTATAACTGGAAGCATGCATGATATCACTATCTATAAGTAAAGAACTGGTCTATTTTTTATTAAATAAAAAGGGATAACTAACAACAATTAAATTTTGATAAAGAAGGAATAAAATTATTATGAATACTTTTCATAACCATATAGTGATCATCATACTAATTTAAATTTTAGATATTCGAAGTTATTTATACTTGTATAAGTAAAGAAAATATAAAATAAATAAAATATAAAATAACAGGTTATATCTTCCATAACCATGTTCTTTTATATTTAATTGATCATTTGTGTTTAACACATAAAATTTTAAAATTTTAATATAATTTCCGGTTATTATATTCTAAATTTGTAAGAATTATGTTAGAAAAAAAATTGTAAGAATTCTTGTATGTCGTTCTACCTGTATCAAATATTATTATGTAATATATCTATTTATATTCTTTATCATTTATATACTTTTTTCAAATAATAAGTGGAGTAATTAATCCCTACGATATTATTTTGAATTTAAACCTAAAAGAAGTGCATACAATATAGATTTCTTTCATGAAATTCGTATATAAACTTGTCCAATTGGGAATTCAATCTCTTGATACATTTTAGTTTGAAATGGAAAAGAAAAAGAAAAGAGAAAAAGGAAATTGCAAGATTGTAATTTATGTCCAAAAGGTGTATTAATACGTACGTCGTTCCATAATCATAGTGCGTTCCGCCTACTTTATTTTTAACAGCTGCATGAAAAAACTCGCCGCAGTTCACTGAGCCGATCAGAACCGGCAAAAGTCATCCACTTTGGAACCATCTTCACAAGTTTTTTTTTTAAGTAATTTCCATGGTTGTTTTTTTTAAAAATAAATTTAAAAAAATATAATTAAATATGATTAGTTGAATTTAAATATGTATTTGGTAAAAATTTTATTTAAGATTTATATATAATAAAAAATATATGTATAAAATGTTTTGTATTTAAAAATATAGTTATGATTATTTTTTAAAATATTTTTTATTTAGAAATATATCAAAATATTTTATTTTTTTAAAATAATTATTTTAATATTAATATATTAAAATAATTTTAAAAAATAAAATAATATATATAAATATTATTTTATAAAAACTACTTTTCAAACTCAATTTGTTTTTACTGATACGTTATACAAAACGAAATTTCATTTGTTACCCAACATTTTGCTACATTTGTTGCACTGCTCACACAAAAACAGTTGCAAAACCAAGGCAGCCTAAGTTACCAAGTTCTTCCATTCTTTGATGAGTCTGAAGCACAGAAGGAATCATATTCCAGCTCTCTAATGTGATAATGGCATTTCTACTTCTTCAGTCGAAGAAGTGGGGAAAGAATGTGCCAAGTTCTATCAGCAACTCCTTGGAACTTCTATACACTCTACTCCCTGATGTCAATGTTGTGCAAAGCAGTCCCTGCTTTGGTGACGATTTCCTCTCCCTCCTTCTTGCTCCAGTCTCCATTGACATCAAGAAGGCTCTTTTCTCCATTGGGAATGACAAAGCCCCAGGGCCTGATGGCTTCTCCTCTCTTTTCTTCAAAAATTCATGGGATGTGGTAGGAGGGGATTTTGTGCTGCTGTTCAGGACTTCTTTTCTTCTGGAAAGTTGCTGAAGCAGGTCAACCACTCTGTTATTACTCTAGTGCCTAAGTCTGCCAATATCTCCACAGCAAAGACTTCAGGCCTCTCGCATGCTGCAATGTTACGTATAAGGTCATTTCCAAAATTCTAGCTGGCAGACTGGTTACTGCTCTTGATTTCATCATTAGTCCAGTTCAGAATGCCTTCCTTAGTGGTAGGAAGATGGCTGACAATTAATATTTTCCTGGTTCAGGAACTTCTTAGAGAGTATGAAAGGAAGAGGTCTTCCCCAAGATGCCTTATCAAGATTGACTTTAGGAAAGCCTTTGATTCTTTTCAATGACATTTTCTAAGACAGTTGCTCCTATTGCTGGGTTTCCTTGCTCGTTTTGTCTGCTTAATCATGGAATGTGTTGAAAGAGCCTCTTTTTCGGAGGCTGTCAATGGTAATATATATGGCTTCTTCCCTAGCAAATGTGGAGTCAGACAGGGAGACCCTCTTTCTCCTTTTTTATTTATCTGTTGTATGGAGTACTTCTCTCGCTTGCTAAATCTTGCCTCTCTGCATCCTGCTTTTCACTATCATCCAAAGTGTAGAGTCCATGGCATTCATCACCTTTGCTGATGACATTCTGCTTCTTTCTAGTGGAGACTTATCCTCTGTGATGATTTTCCTCCAGCAGCTGAATCTCTTTGCTAGAACCTCAGGTCTGATAGTAAATCCTGAGAAATGCTCCATTTATTTTGGAGGTGTGAGTGCTTGTACAAAGGAAGTCATCTTACAAGCTACCAATTTTAAAGTAGGTTCTTTCCCATTCAAATATCTCGGGGTGCCTTTTAGTCCTCAGAGACTCTTGGCCAGTCAATTCTCCCCACTTCTTCATAAGCTTGAATCTACTATACAGTGCTGGATGGGGAAGCACTTATCTTATGTTGGTTGCCTTGAGCTGCTTATGTCTGTCTTGCATGGTATGGTTCTATTTTGGCTTGCCATCTTCCCTCTCCCTGCCACTATCATCAATCACATTTCCTGCATCTGTAGAAATTTTCTGTGGTCTGGCAATATCTCGGGCAATAAATCTGTTATGGTGGTCTCGAAGACAGAAGGAGGGTTGGGTCTGGTCGACATCAAGGCTAGGAATATAAGTTATTTGGCAAAACTTCTCTGGAACATTCATCTGAAAACTGACTCCCTGTAGTTCCAATGGGTTCATCATTTTAATCTTCGCAATCAATATGTTTGGAATGATGGGTTTAAGAAATATTCTTCTCCTCTTTGGAAATCTATCCTCTTCCTTAAGGACCAGCTAGTGCAGGAGTGTGGGGGACACTCTCAGGTTATATCTCTGATGCAAAATTGGCAGAATAATGCTAATTCTTATACTGCCAATGATTTTGAGCATCTTCGACCTAAAGGTACTCCTGTTTCATGGAGAAAAATCGTGTGGGAACATTGGTCCTTGCCCAGGTGCAACTTTGTTTTATGGCTGGCTTTATTGGGGAAGTTGAAAACCAAAGATAGACTTGTCTATGCTCAATTATATACTTGTTGTGTTTTCTGTTCCCAAACAGATGAGTCCCATGCTCACCTCTTCTTTACTTGCACTTGGATATCTACTCTATGGGGAAAAATAAAATCATGGCTGCGCATCAATAGGCATATGAATTCCCTTTGTAGTGCTGTCAGGGGTTTGAAAGCAAGGTGGGAAGAGTCTTGAAACTAGAATGCGGAGACTATCCTTAGGCCTGGTGGTTTACTTGATCTGGAAGGAAAGAAACAGGACGATCTTTGAACACACGGCTACATCAGTAGACCTTTTGTTTCGCCAATTTCAGATCACGTTCTACACTATCTTATATTTTCATGATAAGAATCCTTATGCTTTTAATGTTTATGATTGAGATGGCTTTGTTGTTGGTTTTTGAGTAGTGGTGCTCAGGAAGGGGTGTCCCGTTGGCTGATGATGTGGACTGTAAAGGCCTGCTCCGTCCATGGCCTGGTGTTGACATCCTCATCTTTGTCCTGGTTCTCTTGGTTGCGGCTCTAGGCCTTCCTATCTATCTTCTGCTCATTTCAAGTGCAGGCTTCTGTTGTACTTGATGCATCTATCCTCTACTGGTTTTGCTGGGCTCATCGCAGGCCTTGCTCTCTTAATTCCTCCTAATGAGTGGCTGTGGATGGTAGTTATCTCTGTACTTGTTCGAGTTTATCCCTTCTTTTTGCGTGTTGGTTAGGTTGGGCACCTTCTTACTAAACAGGTTCCTGGCTTAACCAATGCTGGCTGACTTTCTCTAGGCCCTGCGTGGCCTGTTTTTCTAGGGAGTTTGTTCCTTGATAGTTTTGGTTGTACATGGTTAGGGAGGCCTTGTTTTTCGTTGGCTCTGATGTAATTAGCTCTGTTGGTTACCTGTTCCCTCAGGTTTCTTTCTTTTTGTGCAAATTTACATGTATATTGTAACTTGCTGGTTATACAGCCTTGTTTCTTTCTTTTGATCTATAATACCATCTTACATTTTGATAATAAAAAAATGCCCTTATGTGATCCTCACACCTTAGCTAAGCTCCGCATCGTTTTTTTTAGGTTTTTAGCACAATGAAAAAAGTAAAAGGTAAAGTAAAAATAGCACAACTTAATAAGTTGTAGACAAGTTGCAAATTGAATCCTTGACATGCAAGTTGCATATGACATCTTCAACTTCATATGAAATTAAAACTCAGAGTTCATTTCTTCCCTTTTCTCCTTTTCTTCCCCCCTCTCTCCCCACAACTAATCACCCCTCCCTTCTCTCTGCCTTTCACTACTAAAAACAGGGGGCATTTGCATCTGAATTTAGCAACGGAATTATCCGTTGCTAAATTCAGTAACGGATTTGCAACGGATTACACATATATTATTTTTTTAATATTAGCAACGGACTTTAGCAACGGATAATCCGTTGCAAAATTTACGTTGAATTTAGCAACGGATTTTCCGTTGCTAATTGAAAAAAATAAATTAAAATGTTAATATAAAACTAAAATTATGTAGACCGTTGATTGCATAAAATCTGAACCGTTTATTTTCACTCTCTCCCCCACACCGAAATACAGATCCAACAACCATTTACGCTAAAAATTAATTTACTTCCACTCTTCCAGTATCCTTCTTCGTCCCTAATAACATCGATTCCTAACTGTTCAAAAATCACCCTCTCTTCATCGATTTCATCTTCCTTTACCCGAAACTGTTCATCATCTTCGCACTCGTCTTCAGCAACCCTATTTTTTTTCTTCATCTTCTTCTCCTTCATCTTAACAGCTTCAATATTTCTCTCGCAAACCAACAAAAACAGAGACCCATGGCAACATCGCACAGATCCATCGATTTCACCATCGAACATCCTGTTTTACCCCTTCTCGTAAACGGGTTAGGTTTTGCACATCGTTTTCTTCGATAGCTCGTAATTAATTTATGGTTTTTGTTTTCTTTGTTTCAATTTAAGTTACACTAAACAGTTCTAACCTAGCTTTCCCAATCTCGGGTGTGATTCTCGTTGTGTTGATCCATCTCCCTCACCTGTAATCGAAGAACACGGGTAAGAATTTTTTTTCCCGATATCGTGAATAATGGTTTTAGGCTATTAATTCGAAAATATAAGGTTTATGAAATGTTTTTACCATGATTTATATCCTAATTATGCACGTTTAAGTGAAAATTTATGAAAACCCCCAAATTAATTTTTAGGGTTACGGTTCATAAATTGAATGCCGGCAATTCTTGTGTCCTGGAAGAGAGTGATTGATGGAAATTATGCATGTTTAATTGAAAATTTATCAAAATCCCCAATTTAATTTTTAACAATTAGTATTATTGATCTTGGGTGTTCTTTGATGTCCGCAAGTCTTTTTGTCCTCCCGTGTGCGTACACCTAGGTGTTTTGAATGTATTCATATGCTTATATATATATAAGGAAACTTGCTTGTTGATGTTGTGTTTTGTTAATAAGATTGCTGTTTTTATTTTTGTTTCTTCATTCATTATTTTTTTTCTTGTCTGTTTTACTTGTTATATATATAAGTAGCGTAATTGTGTAGTGAAAGAGGTTAGAATTCATGGTTGCCTCCTCCTTGCATGGTGATTAGTTAATTTCCCACATTAGCTATATATGTTGTCCGTTTTCATTTGATTGTCCCGTCTTGAGGTCAGCATGCATGATTTGGAAACGTTATTGATCACCAAATGGTTTAGGTGGCGTGCTTTTAATATGATAGTCACATTGAGAATTTAAAAAAGTTAGAGAAACAATGTAAGAAATGGGACATGATTTTTTAGTACATGAAATATAGTAATTTCACTATTTAATTTCATTTATTTTTTTTAATATTCTTTCTCTCGTTTTTAAAAATTTCCTTAATTTAACAATTTTCTTATTTTATTTTTTTCAACTCAAAGGCATTCTAGATATAATAGGGAGTTTGGAACTGGCTATATGACTCATCTATATATATGCTTCACTATTGAATTTTGGATAAAAATCAGAATATTTACTCATTTTGTTACAGTACCTAATGCTTGCTTTGTTATTTGGCTTTTTTTTTTTTTTTAATTTCTCGGGTTCGACATGACTTTGTTCAATATGATGGCTTAGGTTTTTAAGCGTGGCATCAAGTTATCTTCCTCAATAATTAATCGGCCTTTGGGTTCTTCTTGGCATGAAAGCGGTGTGTTGCGTTCTTACTATTATTTAATATGGTCTCCTTAATGCTTTGTCCTTTTGAGGTCTTGTGCTCTTATACTACATGTCATTTACATGGAATATCATTTAATGCATCCAGCCTTCCTTTGTTCATGCAATTTTTCTACATGTCATTTATTGTTTTTATACAACCTGTTACCATTTTCTCGGATCTCGCTACCATTGTTAATTAGAGTTAATTATAATTTAGTCTATGCATTTTTTGTGATTTTATAAGTTAGTCATTATGTTTTTGAAAACCATAAGTTAGTTCCTTGTTATAAATTAAATGCTAGTTATTTTAAAATTTCAAAATGAATCATGTTTAAGATTGAAATTTTTCGAGTTAGATCTTAGAAGAAAAAAATTGTGATGAGAAGACAAGTGCCAAAAAAATATTAAAAATTAATAGTTTAACTTGGATATCCTTTCCCGTTTTTCATAGTTTAACTTGGATTTGTTTTAAAAGACTAGCAAGTGTTATAACCGGATGGGTTTAAGATGTTATGCACAATTCCTTTACCTAAGATGTACACTAGTAGATTTATCAATGAATGTCTACTGGAATTTTGTTTGTTGAAGCTTATTTTAGAGTTAATTGTTATGATATTCCATTTCGCAACCGACCTCATGTGTCAGCTTATTAACTAAGAGGTGGAATTGTGTATTGTATCTTCTTGGCGAGAGCAAGTGGATTTCAAGTAGCATCCACTCATCGGCCATGTACAAAAGGAACCGCCATATTAGAGAACCGACCTTGATGGAACTCAGCATAATCTCTTATCGTTAGACGGTGAAGGAATAGATGCCTATGATCAAACAAGAAGTGCATTTACCTTATCAAGATGAACTGATGATTGTTGTCTGCTTTTATGTTTTAACGGTTCAAGAATTGATGAAATGGCTAGTAATAAATTTTATTAATTGAAGAATTTATTTTCTGTGATTCCTTCTTATTTATAATTTACACCATATCCTTTTTATATTCCCACACATCTGCTGTTTTGGATTATGCAGTAATTGTTGTTTTGGATTACCATCAATCTATTTAATAAGCTTATGAATACATGTACTAGAATAGTGTTATGAATCTACCAAGCAGCTTAGCACATTAATTACATGATATAATTGCATTTAGATATTGAAATCCTAGGTCCTGGTTGCTTGCTGCCACAGTAACCTCATCCTTCTTCTTCCCTTCTTTTTTGGGGCTTACCGACTTCCTTTTAGCAATTTCGTGTAAATGCTTCCTTGTATCAAATAATTAGGCCTCTCGTTGTGGCAATGCATGAGTTTCATCGTATGTTCCGTTATGTGAAAAGTCGGTACAAAAGAAGAACATTATTTAAACATCAACCTTTGAAATGGCACAAGTTCACTTCCCTGTCATTGTTGAGAAATACACATCCTTCTTCCTAAAATACCTAATCCAGCAGTTGTTACTTTGTGGTCTGGACCTTCAGACTCTGTCTGTAAATTATTCACACTTCCAGTTATTTCCTTTCCACATTCCATGTTTTAGATGACTCTGATTGTTGCATGAACTAAGTAGCAAATTGTTTGGAGCCAACTTGTGTAATTGCGAAACAATCGCATGTTTTTTAGCAAGGTGTTTGTCTCGTAATGATACATGTAAAATGCACCAGCATTGTGCAATGGTTCATTTTTTAGTCGGTTAGAATGAAGTTTCTCCGTGTGAATGATGCAAACCGATGGTGAAAATCTTTGCTTGCTTAGCCATTATCAGTGGATATAGGATCAGTTAACAAACTACAAGCAATCGCATGGGCTTGTTAGAATTATTTGTGGAAAAGGCTAGGGTCAAGTGCTGTGAGGTCACTGGACTTGACCATTTAAATTGTGAAATTGGAAATATTAGACACTCTTTTGCTGTTTTCGGTTCTCAAGGTCATGATCTTGTTTGGAATGAATATAAAAGATGGGATCTTGATGTTTACACCGTGAAGTCGGTTCTAGCAAAGCACTAATTAGTATAGATCCATTTCCAATCACACAAAGGATAAAGGATTAGAGAGGAAAGCACTAATTTGTTTTAAAGACTAGCAATTGTTATAACTACATGTGTGTAACATACTGTTTATGTTTTTTATTTTTCCAAAGAATATGAATGGCTTATTGGATCACAATATGCTACATCGATTGGGTTGCAATAAGAAAACCTCCACCTTGTGCCATTGATTCTTGGGGCTTAGGTAAGTCTATTTTGCTCCATTTTTACATGGTTGCTTAATTATATCGTGCGTAATTTTTATGTTGGGCATGCTTATTGTAATCTTTTCAAGTAGTTGGAACTTTGCCTTTCATTGGGACAATATTGACAGTTTGTATAAGAAAACTAATGGAATGATTTTCTTTCATTACATCCTATATTGAGTACAATCAAACTCTCAAAAACATGATTACACATTTAGGTGTGTGGTAAATAACAATACTTACATTACAATGATGGAAAAGTTGATTCCTTTTACTATATGCACAACATAATTGATAAAATAAGAATTCGTTGAAACTGACTTGAAATATGTTGAATTTGATATTGAATTTTGTTGATCGGATTTTGAGGGAGAGATGGGAGAAATGGGTGAGAGATATTGATGTTTGAAGGAAATGTTTAAATTGTTATTCAACACTTTGGAAAATGCAAAACCACTTTTAGGAGTTTTACGGAAAAGTAAGTATTCTTTAAATTCGGTAATTGCAATTATAATTACGCGTGGAAAACATGTATACCCACGCAAATTAAATAATGTCGTGTGATTTTTAATTGAAATTATATTAAAATAAATTTTTATAATTTGTTTAACATTGTTATATTAAAATTATTTAAAAATATAAGAATATTAATTTGATATTCTTTTTTAAAATGTCATAATACAAAAACAAATCCTCATCCAAGAGAGTAATAGTATTCTTTAAATTCGGTGATTGCAATTATAATTACGCGTGGAAAACATGTATACCCACGCAAATTAAATAATGTCGTGTGATTTTTAATTGAAATTATATTAAAATAAATTTTTATAATTTGTTTAACATTGTTATATTAAAATTATTTAAAAATATAAGAATATTAATTTGATATTTTTTTTTAAAATGTCACAATACAAAAACAAATCCTCATCCAAGAGACTAATAGTATTCTTTAAATTTGGTGATTGCCTTAACCATAAATATTAACAATATTTATTGCTCGTCCGTGTAGAACTTGTAATCAACTAAATTGGATTGTGCCTAAAAAATTTATAAAACAAATGTATTTATATTTTCATCCACCAGTATTATAATTATTATTTAATTATTATTTCACTACGACATAAAAGATAGATACAATGTATATGATAAGAGACAGTTACAAATGTGAGTAACTATTGTAACACATAATAAATTATGTTTTTTTTATATTGCATTTTTTTCTTTTTTAAAAAATAAAAAAAATTCTTTAATCTTGTATTACCTCGCATGTTTCTGATTTTATTTACCATTTATTAGTTGAGCAAAAAATATCCGAATAAAAATAAAAAGTTTGATGGATCCAATAAAAATAAAATGATCCAAATAAAAAAAAACTACTTGAGGTGGTAACAAAAGTTAGAAGGACCAATAAAAAAAATGAACTCCAAAACTATTATAAAGATAAATTTATTTAATATTTGTTCAACTAAATATTTTTTTTCTTCGCCCATTTATGCTGTATAAAATACTAACCGAACATAATCTAAAAGTCTACTTTTGTCACTAGTTAGAAAATATAAATGAAAATATAAAATACTAACCGAACATATTTTATTTTAAAAGATTGTTTAAGTACTAGTAGTTAAAGAAGTATGCTTATTTCAAAAAATGCTTATTGGTGTTGTCATGTTAATTAGATTAACATGGATGATCGATCGTGGATGTATCGTCGTCTTATGGATGGTCGCCTTCGTCCGAATACATTACGGTGTTAGAAGATTTATCAATTTTGCATTTTCAATTGATAAAAATATATCGGGGGAAAAATTAGATGTCCTTGTGTGAGGTGCAAAAATCAAAAGTTTTTAAAGGAAGATGATGTTTGTAAACATCTATTGACAAAAGGTTTTTTACCTTATTATGAAAATTAGACTGTACATGGAGAGCCTTATGTTGCAGAACCAATATTGGCTGGACCTTCATCGATTGGAATGAGTCATGTTGTGAATGATGTTTGTCTAGAGAATCCATATAGGAATATGGTTATGGATGCGGTGGGGTTGGGTGATGCATTCTACAATGATAATGTGTCTAGTCCCGTGGTAGCAGGAGAAATTCCAAATCCGGATGCAACTAAATTTTTTAAGCTTTTGAAAGGCAGGAGGAGCCGTTGTGGGATGGGTGTACCAAGCAATCCAAATTATCTCGCTTGTGTACAATTGCTTAATATGAAGTCAACTTTAAATTTGACTCAGAATGCCTTCAACAATTTCATTGACTTTACAAAAAGTTGCATGCCTAATGATGAAAATTTGGTTTCAAATTTTTATGATGCCAAGAAATTTATGCGGCCACTTGGACTTGGTTATGAGAAATATGATGTGTGTCCTAATTACTGTATGCTATACTATGGGGTAGATGCAATGAAAATAAATTGTGATTTTTGTGGAAGTTCACGATACAAACCTAGAAATCCAACTAGTAAAGGTTCCAATAAGGCGGAGAAGCAACTCCGATACTTTCCTCTAACACCAAGGCTTCAGAGACTATTCATGTCTCCATATCATGCCAAAGATATGACATGGCATCATTTTCATAAGTCTGATAATGGGGTTATGGTGCACCCATCTGATGGGGAGGCATGGAAGGAGTTTAATCGTGTCCACTTAAGCTTTGCATCGGATCCAGAAATATTCGGTTAGGGTTGTGCACGATGGGTTTTGTCCATTTGACATGTCTTCAAATACATACTCTTGTTGGCCGTAATTGTGATTTGTTTATAATTTGCCTCCGTGGAAGTGCATGACTAGACCATTCATGTTTTTGACAATGATGATTCCTGGGCCAAAGAATCCGGGTAAAAAGCTTGATGTTTTTCTAAGACCTTTGATTGATGAGTTAAAGAATTTGTGGTTTTTTGGTGTTGAAACATATGATGTATACAGAAGGAAAATTTTCAATTAAGGGCGGCTTTGATGTGGACCATTAGTGACTTTCCAGCATATGGCATGTTATCGGGGTGGAGTACTCATGGAAATCTGTCTTGTCCTTATTGTATGGAGCATAACAAGGCTTTTAGATTAAAAAATGGGGGGAAAACTACATTTTTTGATTGCCATCGACGATTCCTACCCATGGACCACCCATATAGATTTCAATATGATAAGTTTTTGAAAGGAGTAATTGAAAGGCTTCCTCCTTTACCTCGTCCATCTGGTTTGGAAATGTTAAATGAAGTGTCCAAGTATCTTGAGGGACATAATGGAGGTTCATCATATAATGATAAAATTCCCGGCTTTGGTGTTAAGCACAATTGGGTGAAGAAGAGCATTTTCTCGGGAGCTTCCATATTGGCATACAAATTTGATTCGTCATAATCTTGATGTCATGCATATTGAGAAAAATGTCTTTGACAACATTTTTTATACGGTAATGGATTGTCCGAATAGAAGCAAGGACAATTTAAAGGCTAGGTTGGATATTCAATTGTATTGTCGGAAGTCAAATTTACATTTGCAACAAGATATGAGTGGTCGGCTTTACAAACCTAAAGGCACTTATTGTCTACACAAGAAACAACAACAAGAAGTTTTGTCATGGATGAAGGAATTATCATTTCCGATGGTTATGCTTCAAGCATTTCACGATGTGTGAAAGAGGCACAATGTAAGGTTTCGGGGATGAAGATCCATGATTGTCATGTCTTCATTCAAAGACTTCTTCCAACCGCTTCCGACCTTACTTACCTAGGCCCTTTGTGGGAGGCATTAAGCTGAATCGTCCGTATTTTTCCGAGATATTTGTTCAACAAATTTAAATGCTCAAGCACATGGAGTTAATACGAGATGAATATAATCGAAATAATTTGCAAACTTGAAAGGATTTTTCCTCCATCCTTCTTTGACTCCATGGAACACTTGACGATACATCTACCTTATGAGGCAAAAGTTGGTGGACCAGTTCAATATCGATGGATGTATCCATTTGAACGGTATGTTTTCATACTATGTTAATTTTATTCACTTTTTATTTTTTAAAAATAAACTAATTGGATGAAATGGTATAGGTATATGTTTTATTTGAAGAAGAAAGTGACCAATAAAGCTAAAGTTGAGGGTTCCATATGTGAAGCATACTTGATTGATGAAATTACCAATTTTGCATCTCATTATTTTGGTGATGACGTGCAAACAATTTGGAATCGAGTTCCACGGAATGATGATGGTGGCCTTAGAAGTGTAGATGGATGTCTCTCTATTTTTTCCTATCCAGGGAAAAAATTATCCAAAAGATTTTATAAAAGGCAGTTGTCACATGCTAAAATGCAAATTGCGCATAACTATGTGATATTCAATTGTCAAGAACTGAAGCCTTATTTAGAGTAAGTATGAAATATGAATTTGTACTAAATTTATAATAATTTATTATTAACTTTAACATTTTAAAATTTTAGGCAATGTCGACAAGAGCTAAAGTCACAACAACCACATGCGAGTGATGGTGAAATTGAAAAATTATGCGAAGTGATCTTTCCAAATTGGTTAAAAAATAATGTAAGTATTTTAGTAAAATTAATTTATATTTTATGTCAATTAGCTACTTTAAAAATATTATTAATCTCTTTTGAATCATTATTTCTTATGGAGTTAACTATTATGCTAGGTGGAATACCAATCTAATGGAATTGAAAATCAGCTCTTTGGACTTGCTATGGGCCCTTCAACTTCATTGAAATGTTATAATGGCTATTAGGTGAATGGTTTTAAATTTCATACTCAACGTTATGGTCGTTTTAAAAAGACAATGAATAGTGGAGTTTGTGTGAAAGGAAGTTGCTATGATGATAATGAACGTGATTATTATGGAATGCTTAAAGAAGTTGTTCGGCTAAAATACTTGGGGAGTCAGTGCAAGTTATTTATGTTTAAATGTAATTGGTATGATACAAAACGAGGGATTAGAGTGCATCCTTCGAATGGTTTTGTTGAAATCAAGCATACATCTCGACTACACGAAAATGATGATTTTGTGTTAGCACAACAATGTCAACAAGTCTACTATACATATCCACCTGGTAATAAATCATCTCGAATGGTGGACGGTTATTAAGACAAGCTGCTAGAAGTCGTTATAATGTTGACATGGGTGAATTTATTGAAGATGCCAACAATGTGAGATCATTTGATGTTGATCAATCAGATGAGATTTCTCAATCATGTCGTGTCCTTCCTACTCAAACACTTGATGATCCAAATATACTTGTTGAACCATCTTATTATGAAGAAATCGGGCAACATGAATTGATTCAACTTGACATGAATTGGGGAAACAAAGATGATGAAGATGAAGATGAAGATGAAGAAGAAGAAGAAGAAGATGATGGTGATGGTGATGGTGATGGTGAAGAAGAAGAAGAAGATGATGATGAGGATGATTGTTATGGTGGTGATGGTTAGGAATGATGATAATAATGAGTAGCACAAGTTAATTATATTTTGTAGTATATGTAATGAATTATCTTTATTATATGTATGAATGATTTCATATTATTTGACAATATTTAAAGGTTGTCAATGTTTTTTTTTTTTTTAATCAAGTGTGGGTTATGCATCACATTACATAAATCATTTTCATTCACCTTTGAAACCATTTATAACCTTTCAAGTATCAATCTTTAAATTGTGATTTCGATGTTATATTTTATTTTGTGATTCGTTTTCTTGCTTACATGAGATCTTTGAAGCGTGAAAGAAAGGGTTCTTCCTACTCAATGTTTTGATTTATAGGACCAAACATCAAGGTAAGCATACTCATAAATTTTGATTTTTGCTTAATTAATTATTTAGATTATTATTTTTATTATTGTTTGTGGTAATTGGCTTTTGACAATTTAAACTTCATGGCTGAGTTTTGTCAATGAGATTTAACAGTTTTTTTTCATTCTAGTTATGGCGAGTCTTGGGAAAATATCGTGTATTTTTTGTTCCGATAGTTTAACTATGAACTAATTTATTGTTATGTTGTATAGATTGCCATATTCTAAATGTTAGTTGTTTTTTCGGTTTTTAGCATGCCTCGACGAGGATCCATATTAGATTCTAGGAGTGACGGGTCCACTTCAAGGAGTGACAAGTCCACTTCATCCAAGTCATTTCAAACTACATCAAGGCATAATAACAAAGGATCCACATTTCATCAACTTTGTGTATCAGAACGCAAATGAGTATTATATACCTACTTTGGGGAGTACACATCCTCCTCAACATGATTATGGGAGGGTTGATGCATATCAATATTGTGAGGGCTTTCGTTTTCAAGATTTGCTTCAAACTCAAGGAGGTTTCTCTCGAGATAATCAACTTGTTTATGGAGGACATAATTTATATGGGAGTTATGGGAGAGTTGAAGGTAATGATGATGATGTGAACATTAGAAATGAAGATGAGGGAGACGGTAGTAATGAGAGAGGTGTATGTGATGAGGATCACGATGGTGTTCCATCATATCACGGTTCAACATCTTCTCCATACAATTATGATCAAAGTGTTAAAAGGAAGGGTTTTAACACGTCAATAGATCCAATAACAAGAAAAAAAGAGCTTTGTTTGTATGGAACAACCGAGTAAGTTCAAACTTTCAATAACTAACTTATTAAGGTTATATTTTCGGGTATGAAAAAAATTACTTATTATTGTGTAATTATTTGTTTAATATAAGTTTGTTATTATATATTTTCAGGTTCAATAATGCATCGTGTGGTCGTGCAATTGGAGATATTTTGAGGTCCAATTTTAAGGGAGCATGGCACTCTTGGGAAAAAGTAGATCCAATGTGCAGGGATGAACTCTTTAAAGAGTTTAAGGTAAGAACCAACACTAATTGTCATAATATTCTTTTTAATTTTGATCACTTTAATGTAGAATTATAAAAATTATCAACTAAATAGCTATGATTGATTTGTGTTATAATTTGTTCTTATTTCTTGTTTACTCTTTAATATCATTTAATTTCTTTAGTTATTACATCATCTTGCAAATTTGAACAAGATAACACAATATGATTAATTATTTATATAATTTGAAATTTTGTGCACTCTTTTTACTTGGTATATATATTATTTGGTAGAAAAAATATTCATTTCCTGAGGAAGATGAGTCGATTGTTCGTAATATTTGGGAAGATAAGGCTAGGATAGCTTTGAATCAACAATTAACCCGAGCTCGCAAGAAAGCCATGTCAAAAGAAAACACTACAAATATTATAGATTGTCTTGATAAAGGTCCTACTGGATAAACAATGATGGCTGGAATCAAATGATCAAAGATGTTTGGTCCACCCCTGAATTTCAAAGGAGATCTGAATCTGCTAGGAGGAATCGATTAACCAAAAGAGATGGCAAAATAAGCACTCATTCGGAGGAACAGTGTCATTTGCATCATATCGAGCTAACATGGTAAGGATTTTTTTTTAATGCTTAAGATAATAAATTAAAATTTGTATATTTATCTTTTATAATATTTATTAATCTTGAAAGCGAGAGGAAGTGGTGGAAAAGAACCTCCATGGGATGATGTCTTTACTGACTTTGCATCAAAGTACTAAGCAATCTGGTAGCTTTGTCGACAACAAGTCTAAAAAAGTGGTTGTATGTATTTTTATTTGATTATTTCTTAATATAACTTAAGTATTATTCAACATTCAAATTAATTTATTGTTGCATGTATTTTATTTGTAGGAAAATTATAAAATGGAGATGATTTCAAAGTATGGAACCGATCGGGAAAATCATCCTTCATTTGATGGAGCAACTTGGTGTGTGGCTTCAGGAGGAGTTACAAAGGGTAGGGTATATGGTGCACCTCGTATGCCAAAATCAAAAGTTAGTACAAGCTCTTCATCACATTCCTACTCGGTGGAGTCATCATATCCCAGTTCATCGTATCGAGCATTGCAAAAGGAGATAAAGGATAAAGAAGAGGAGATAAAGAAAAAAGATGATTTTATTCTTGAAATGAAACGAGATGGATTCCATGAAAGAATATCTTGTGAACAATCTTGGATACCATGGTGGGACATCAAATATTGATCAAGGTATGCCACCACCTTTGACTCCATCAATACCGCCACCTATGGCTCCTCGGATAATGACACCTATGGGTCCCGCATTTCAACCAATTTTTAGACCTACACCTCGACCTTTATATCCTGCTCAATCTTCGTTGATCCACAATATCATGGTTCGTTTTCCTCAACCAGCACCATGATTGTATTTTTTGTTGTTTTTTTTTATTGTATTTGAACTTAATTGTATTAATGCAAGTTTAACTAAATTTTTATAATATGAATATTATTTTTATTTTGTTTTTTATTAATGATATAATTATTTTTAATATTAATTAATTTATGTTGGTTATATATATTCTACAATTTTTAAATTATTGATAAATAATTAAATAAATAAATTAAAAGTGATTTTAATAAATAAATAAAAATTAATTTAATTAAAAAACAAATGCAATCACCAACGGATTCTCCGTTGGTGATTGCAACTTATGCATGAATCAAAGAACGGAGAATCCGTTCTTTGATTCATAAAATGAGCAACGGATTTATCCGTTGACTAAATGTCAGTAACGGATTTTTCGTTGCTGCCAAATCAGCAACGGACAAATCCGTTGCAAAAAAATCAGCAACGACAAATCTGCATCCGATTTGTGCCGTTGCTGATTCCGTTGCTAAATTGTTTTAGCAACGGATGTTAGTCTTATTTGCAACGGAATCGTCCGTTGCTAATTACTCCATTTTTAGTAGTGTTTAGCGACCTCCTTCTCTCCCTCTGCCCACCACAAAACATATCAAAAACACCATGAGATCACCACTCTATCTCTCTCTCTCCACTGCCTGTCAAATTATTTCCGGCTAAAATTATCCACCAATAGTCACCACCACCACCTATATTTTATAATTAGAGGTATATTCAACACTTCCCCTTTACCCCATTTGATGTAATTTTTGTTGGTGCGTGTTAATTTAATTTAAAAAATGTTAGGGTTTAGAATTAAGGATTTTTTTTTGAAAAAATTAGGGTTTTTTATAATTAGGTTAATTAGATATGATACGAGTTGATAATTAGGTTATTTTGTAAAATAATCAATGATTTTGGGTTGTTGTTAATTGTGAATTGAGGTTAGAGTTAGTTTTTATTTAGGTTAAATTAGGAATTATACCAAATTACATATAAAATAAGATAATTAACTTTGAAATACATTAATTGGGTTGATAATGTTGTTATGATAGCAAATTTGATGAATTAAGGCATTCACCAATTAATTTGATGAATTTAGGTTTTCGCCAATTATATTACCGTTATGGTTTTTTGATAAATTATATATTTTGATTAACCCCAAGATATTAATAAATTAGAATTGTGTTTTGTTGTGTTGTTGGCAAAATATCTTATAATTTAGGAATAATATGCTTCCATGGTGGTACCATTGTCAATACCGACGATGGTATCATTTATAATGGAGGAAGCTATGAGTTCCTAACTTCTACATTAGATATATCTCTTTACGAGTTATCTAGAATGTTATGTGAACAACTTGGCTAGAATATATTTGGAATAGAAGTTAAAATAACTTGCAGGATGTTGCAAATCAGGGTTAGTCAAGCTCGTTATATCGGTGTCCTAATTTGTAGTGACAGAAGCATGAGTTCAATGTTTGGGTTCGCAAGGATTAATAAGATTAATATGCTAGAGCTCTACTTTAATAGTAGACCTGGACGAGGAAACTCTTCTAGTATGAAGTTAACCTAGTTTCTTAATAACTCTTACAGAACCACACAAACATCATGAGTAGCTGGTCCATCTAGGTTAGGTGGTAGTGCAAGATTAATGAGATTAATATGATAGAGCTTTATTTAAATAGTAGATTTAGACAAGAAAACCCTTCTAGTATGAAGTTAACCCAATATAGAACCACACAAGCATCATAAATAGCTGGTCCATCTACATTAAGTGGCAATGTAAGGAGATCAATATCGGTACAAGAAATTATTAATATGGAACATCAGTTGGGTATGAAATCCATTCCATATTACTATGAAGAATCCAAACCAAGTAACAAAAAATATGATCGTCACATTAATAGATACAATGACTGAGTACATGACACCTCTTACTCTTGAATTTGAGTTTGTAAGTGGGGATGACTAATACAGATACAATGACTGAGCTAATAGTCATAGGCATTCAGGCTTATCAATTGATGAATTGGAGGTTGGAGAAACAATTAGAGATAAGTTTGAATGTATTACTACAGTTAAGCGGTGATATATAAACAATTCATTGTAGTATAAGGTCCATCATTTAACTAAAACTTATGTTCAATTTCAATACATTCAGGAATTCAGATGTAGATGGTATTTGTATAAGGGATTTCACTAAAGGTCTAATTCATGAGAAATTCCAAAAATTAAAGGGTCACCCATAGATTGGAACCCCCTTGTTCAACACCATTATTAGATTGAATCAGATCTCGTTACTGAGGTGATGTTGATAATTATAAAAAGAGATATAAGTATGAGTGTTGCAACGATTCAAGATATTATGAAGAGGAATTATGAGCATGATGTCATATATTAGAAAGCGTAGATGGCTAAGAAAAAAATATTGGAGTGGTTGTTTGGTTCACACGAACAATCATTTCAAAACCTACTTAGAATGCTACTAGCCATTAGAGATTCAAATATGGGAACAATTGTCCTTTAGGATCATAAAATCGTTGATGACAATAAGGCAATAGTTGGAAGAGCATTTTGGGCATTTTGTGCTTCAATTGATAGGTTTCAATATTGTTGTCCTCTAATTAATATTGACAACACTCACCTTTAAGGTAAGTACATGACAAAGTTATTGGTTGAAATTGCTTATGATATGAATAATGGAGTTTATTTATTATACTTTGCTATCATTGAAGAAGAGACAAGTAGTAATTGGAGTTAGTTTTTAGATTTGCTTCATCGATATGTAATTGACAATCATACCAAGTTGTATATTATATCAGATAGATATGTTTCATGACACAGATTTTTCTCCAGCCTATTAGATATTGTTGTAACCCATTTTAACCCCACAAAAAAAATCAAGAAAATAAAAATAAAAAAAATCCAAAAATACAAAAGGATTTACATAAAGAAAGCCTAGAAGATTGCCCAAATTGGTGGTGAAGGACCAAAATAACAAGTTGAAAAGTTGAAGGACAAAAATGTACAAGATTGGAAAAAATAGCTACCCAATTCTGATTGAAAAAAGACCGATTTAGTGAAAATAGTTTTATTTGGGGTAAAGAAATACAAATTTGGATGACTAAGGACTCAATGAAGATTTTGGAAGGAAAATAAGTTTTTACATGTTAATTGAAAGAAATTGAAGTTTGGGGGAATGAAATTGAACTTTGGAAAGTTTAATTGGTCAAATCAGAGGCTTAATTATGAAAACAATTAAATTTTGATAGCCAATTAGGGGTTTGATTGAAGAAATTCAAAACCAAGGACGAAATTGTAAAAGGCGCAAAACTTTAAAGGCTGAAATTGACCAAATTAGGGGTCAAATTGAAAACAATTAAAATTTTGATGGTTAATTAAGGTTACAAATGCACAAATAAAAAACCAAGGACCAAGATGAAAATGACGTTAAACTTTGAGGCTGATTATTGAGTTTGGCAGGGGTGAAATTGCATGAAATTAAGAGTTTGGGAGACAATTTTGGGTGCAATTAAAAGCAACTGGAAGAATAGAGACTAAAATAAAATTTGTCAGATCCCAAATTAAAAACCCTAATTTATAGGGGTTTAACTTAGATGACATGTCATTCACCCACTGTTCTTCTCTTTCTTTAGCATTTTGGATGATTAGGTTGGCACCTTCCAAGAGCTTGGTGTGGAGTTCTAGACCTCCAAATGACACGAGGTTTTTTTCAAATGGAAGAGGAACATCCCCTCAACAATCTTATTTTAATGGAATTGGATATTTACATCCCAATTATTCCATAAAAGTCTCTAACATCATGTCTTTGATCAATCATCACTGCATTTTCAGATTCTATACTAATCGAGTTGGCACCTTCAAGCGAATGAAAATGGAGCTACAAACCTCCAAATAAAGCAATGATAGATCTAAAAGAAATGTGTGCATCTCCTTTACCAAGTTCAGGTAGTCTCCGATGATGTTTACATTGGAGTTTCTCCAGCAAAGCCTTGAAATTGACCAACTCAGTCAACCTTGATTGATACCTATTTGTGCAAAACCACCTAACCTTTTCATGTGTTCACACTTAAAAACTCCTAGAGGGTTCTTATCAAAGGCTATAAATCTTTCATCCAAGATCAGAAGGTGAGAAATACATGTCTTTGTCTCTAAGAAAAACAAAACCACCTAGGGAAAACCACCATCCTCAAAAACCATTAAAGGACAAGTTCCAACTGTTAAAATTTGGCCAGGGCTCTCTCATTTTGATCAAAAGAGTGAGCTTTGATCAATCTTTGAGGGAATCCACCAAAAAACCTAGAAAACCCTATAAATTCCCTTAGAAATCAAAGAAAATGAGAGAAAAACATGAGGATATACCTTGTAAAAAGACTTTAGTGTGAAGGTTCAAAGACCTAATATAGAAGGTCTAGTAAGCTTTAGAAATAATAGAAAGTGAAATGGAAAGAAGGAATGAAAAGTGAAGGGAAGTAGTAGCCTATAGCCATCAAGTTTGGAAAAGGTATAACCATGAGAAAACTCATGGGTGGAGTTCATGTGGCCTGCACATTCATGTTTTCTTAATGTTTAAACCTTTTTTTTATGTTATTTGAGCTTATCTTACATTGTTTGAACCATGTTGATCAATGTGATGTTTTTAGTGCAAGTTCATAGTTCATACAAGTATTTTTGGCATATAGATGTTAAAAATGTCAAGATTTGAATTCAAATAGCATGAATATATTTGTTGTTTAGCTTTGGTAGTTTTAACTTTGGAACTTTATGCATGTTATTGATGATTTGATGTTATTTGTTAGTTCTTTAGATTCATCTATGCTCGGTATTGATAATGTGGTTTGTGATGACCAAAAACAGTGTTTTTAGAGGTTTCGAAGGCCAAATCTAGGTTTTGGCATTAGTTCTTCAATTTCTAAATTTTTTCCAGATTCTAGGTTCAAGTTCTTCATATGAACTTTTCCTTAGCCTCTTGTTTTTTAGTTGTTTAGGTTAATTCTTGGAACAAACATTTTAGTTAGTCATTTTTAGCAAACAATCTAGGGTTAAAACGCATCAATCACACGTATTCATGCATTTAGATTCTAGGGTTCTTTCGATTACCTAAACATATTTTGATCAAATCGTGGCTTTTGAGTGTAAATCGAAGAACATGGATGCTTAATTGTTGATCTATGCATGATTACGAACAAAACCTTGACTTTTATTGCTTGAATTACGTGCGGTTTGATGTTTACGTTGTTGAGTTTGAGTTTGAAAGTTCTTCATTATTCTTTGTGTTCTTTATTTTCCTTGGTTTTGATATGTTTTTGTTAGAAAACTTTATGTTTTTTTTAAGTTTCAATTTTTTTTGGTTTAAATCTCTATTCTAGTTTAGTTTTGGGTTAAACCTTGGCTTTTTGGTTTGGTTCATGGTTGAACCATTGTTTTCGGGTTGACCCCGTTAGGTCATAATCGGGTAAAATACTTAAAGCTTTATTTGGTTTGTCACTGTTTTGATAAAAGGAATTTTAGCGTGAGGGCATGTTTAGAAAACACGTCCTTAGGCCTGTTTTGACAGTTTTGTTTTGAACAAAAATATGATTTTGCCAAAAATTTCCCTAAAAAAATTAAAAATTAAAAAATTATTTTTGCTTGTTGCATACGGCTCAATCCTTATAAAAATTGTATTTTTATTTATAAAAAAAGAATTTTTTTAGCATAGTTTTAGAAAAATACCTGTGTATATTTTGCTTTGCATCTTTTGAAAATTATACCAAGTTTTTAAAATTTCTTAAGGATTTGCTCAATATTTCAATAACTCTAAAATTTTAATCCATGAAAATTAATGGTCTACATTCTAATATAAATGTTGAACCTATAAGTAGGCTGATATTTAAACACTAGGAGTTCACTAGAAACTTTTCAGGATTATTTTAGATATTCATCAATTTCAATTAAGATTATTTTTCACCATGATATACAAGTTGTGGATAAATCTTTTGCCTTCCATGATATGTGAACCTTGTCAGGGTACCTATATAGACCATTCCTATAAGAATATATCTAGGCATACGAGCTCATAATAAATTCAAAATGCTAGATTTATTCATGGGACTAAATCTTTATTCTAAGTCATAGACAAACCATCGGTTAGGAACCCAACAGAACCTTTAAACCATATCTAGACCACATAATATAGCTTACCTCAGGTAAGATGTGCTAGGGGTGCTAATACATTTTCTAGCCACAACCAGTCTCTTACCCGTGAAATTTCTTATAAGACCAGCACACCCAAGTCTCCTAGTGACCCTAAACCAAATAATTAGGTGGCGACTATTCGATCTTGATGTCCCTTTACATTGCGCGCCCATGTGCAATAGAATAGTGACTCCACTAGGAAATTTCTATTTTTTTTTTACAGTTTTGGACTAGGTTTTGTGTGTTTTATATGGTATATTTGAATTGATGTGTTTAAATTTTCGCATTTGTTTTTTTTTATGCTTTAACATTTTTTATCCAGCTCATGCATTTATGATGGATATGGATGAATATCTTCATGCATCACTAGTTTATTTGTGATATATTGCTTTGGAATGCACACACAAGAAATTTTAGGTTAGGTGGGGGAAGTAGCGGCTTACCTTATGCCTTTCAGTCGGGGTTTAAGTTCGTGAAACCATTCAACTCTTCGTTTAGTCTTTGGACCAACAGTGATTGATATAAGTATCATCCCACTACCTATTGAGGCCCTATATTACCTTTACGAGGGTAATTATTAGGACAAAAAGAGAACCTTTTGAGACTAGATAGTGTCTACCTTAATATCTTATATAAAAGGACATAGAACCTACCTGTAGAAAGTATGTTCCATAACTACACATTATTGCATTAAGACATGCTTAACCTTAAAAAAGCATCTTGAATTGTAGGACTTAAGGCTCATTACATGGCCACCATTAAAGAGATGACCTCTGTTGAATATAGGTTGGATTATGAATCCCTACAATTTTTAAAAGGGAATTGCTTGAGACTAGATGATAGTAAATGGCCACCCATTAAAAATATGAGTTGCTCTGGAAACGATTTGAAGAAGTTCATCTCATTTATAAAAAGCATCCACAAGTATGAGTTTTTAAAGGAATATGAAAGGATAATGGAAATCACAAAGGTGTCCATACATAATTCAACAATTAAGGCATTGATGCATTTTAGGGACTCCGAGTACCGGTGCTTCACTTTTGGGAATGTAGACATATATCCTACTTTGAAAGAATATGGTTTCTTGATCAAATTCCCTTGAAATCTATACAAAGTCTACTTCTACCAAAGGAGTGAAAAGGTGTTAACTGAATTTATCAAAGTTTCAAATCTCCTTAAGATATTAGAGAAAAGTGATATTGTCCTAAAATGAAAGATGATCGAAGAGGTATTTGAAAGGAGGAAGAATGAATCTAGATTTGTTGAAGAAAAGGGCAAAATATTTCCAAACCTCACTAGAATAATCATTTTAAAGGCAACTGCAGCTTTTGTTGCATATGAAAACACTCAGATAAATCCCACAACGGCGATACTAGCAAAAACTATCTTAACACTCAACCATTGTAGGAGGGTTGGTAAGGGATCAATGATATGTTTTGAATAGTTGATATACATATGACTAATTAGCTATATAGAAACCAAGAGGCTGATATTTAACAACTTATGGTGGTTTAGTCAAAGACCATTAGAGATAGTTAAAGAAGAGGAATGGAAGGACTTGAGCGAGGAAAATTAGAAAGTAAAATTGCATGGAATCCCGCAAGGAGAAGTTAAGTGGAAAGTCCTATGGATGAGAGCAACATATTGCTTAATGATTTATAGGTAAAGACGATAGGTGCCTCTGATGGGAGTGACTAGATATGTTAGCTATGCATCTATTTTGGTTATGAGGTAACTTGGGGGCGTACAACATATGCCAAGGACAATCGGGTTATCACAATTCTTTAGGTTATTCAAGAATCAATCTACTTTGGAAGTTATGAAGAATATCAAGCAAGACTGGAAGTTTTTGGTATTGGTTAAAAAAGAAACAGATGGTTTATCTAGTTACTAATGAAAAATATCCAAGGTGAAGAAATCTATAACTAGTCACCATCCCCATGACTCTTAGATTTGAAGCTTAGACTACGCAAGTTATTGAACCAACTAAAAGAAAAAGGATTAACAACGAAGAAGAGTTGAGAGAACAATTAGAAAGACACCAAATAGAGGTGGGCACCGGTAAAGCCCTTAGGATATCCCTCGAGGAGCAAATCCTCACTAAAGAGAAATTAAGAAAGTTTACAGAGCAATAACTTGAAGAAAAGGACAAGAAAATGATGTCCTTAGAGAAACAACTAGAAGGAGAAAAGGCAGCTAAAAATCAAGCTGAGGAAGAATGAGAAGAATCAAGAACATATTGGATGTAAACTAGTACTAAGTTAGAGGCTTTGAAAACCAATTTTATGTCTTCAAAAACCCAAGCTGAATTAGAAAACTGGATTGAGCAATATGAAAGGCTATACAAGAAGCATGTGATCTTTGGAAAGTAAGCTGGTAGAAGCAAAAGCCAATGAAAAGACTGTTAGGGTTTTCAAAATTGATTTGGATAAAATGAGAAATGAGATTAACTTGTTGGAGGATAAGCTTGACAAAGAAAAGGCTAAGGAAAAACATTTGGAGGAAAAGAAAAAACCATTTGAGCACCACAACCAGATGATTGACACAAAAAAACAATAAACTAAATAGGAACAATATGTTCCTCTTGAAAAAGATGAGAAACATGGATGAGCAAATTGATCAGGCCTTTATCTATGCCTAAAAAATCCGCCACAATGCCCGACAAGTTGAAAGGGATGTCCATTGATATCAATAAAGCATGGTTGAGACTGATGCTTTTCTTAGGGACATAGAAAATAAAGGCTTTGCCTTTCTCCTTGTAAATGATGATGATGAGTAGACTAGATTTCAAATGTAAAAGTTTTCATCAAGTATTAATGAAAAGGGCTTAGATCAAACCTTATGAGTAATATCTCTTTATGATGAGTGTATTTTTATTAAGCATTGGCTCAGATTAAATTGTCTCAGCAACTATAAAAGGATCAAAACCCTACCTGTTTATAAAAGGAATGGTGGCTATATATCAGCTCGAGGTACAACTAATCCATATCCAACATACATCATCATGCATAATCATATGTCTATATGCATTTATATTTATGAATTATGGAATTTGCATGGCAGGTATTTGAAATATAGGTCCCCTACCAGAGTCTACAATACTAAAAAGCTGGAAGATGTTAAGAATAATATGGCTCAGATGGCTAGTTTACTCGAATAACTCCTGCGAGCGCAGACTGGAAAGGAGATATAGTCAGTAGCTGACCATACTACCATTGGCTGAACCATAAGGAACAAAAAGCATTCTAATGGCTCGCCTAATTATGTCTACTCAAGTGTAGCCATAATAGATCTAACAATGGAGGAACCCTACCAAAGTTAAACCCCCTGATCATTCCAACCAAGATAAGTGAGTTGCCTTGGAGGAAAGATTGAGGGCTATTGAGGGATATGACTTCTATGACCCAGTTATAGCAGTTGAGATATGTCTGATGCCAAATATAGTGATGACTAAGAAGTTTAAAGTTCCATAATTTATCAAGTACACGGGACTGGAATGACCTAACCATATTTAAGGTCTAATTGCAACAAAATGATGGAAGTCATATGATTAGTACTTAAAAGTGCATTTTTATCAAGGTTTTATATCATCATTTTGCACTTGAAGTATCAATAACTCCTTAACTAGAGCATGTTTTATAATAACAAGTCTCGATAATATAAGATAGCTTTAATTTATGGTAAATGCTCATTTTAAATGCAGGCATATCTCACAATTCAAAGGATTGATTGATGTGATTAACTATTGAAAGTGAAAGGACAAAGAAAAGGCGAAGCTTAGAATGGAGATACCGATTCAATTCAAATTGGAACACTGTTCAGTTATTGGGTCATATCTGGAGCTGTAGATCTTGGATTTTAGTTTAATTTATATGGATAGAAATATAAGAAATAGGCCTACAATGTTCATGAATAGTGGAAGACCCAAATATGCTGTTTTCAAATCCAAAGTTTGGCCACAAAAGAGAAGCCAGAATCTGTCCTGCAATCTAGCCCAAACACTGCTCAGACGTTTACCCATATCTAGAGTTCTAGAAGGCCAAATGAAGTGAAATTTGGTGGGTGGAAGGAAAAGGAAATTTCCAACAACTTTCATGAAGAAGACCTGCTCAAATTATGATGATAACAATGACGTTTACCCATATTAGACAAGAGCTTGAGGGCTATCCACCACGTCCACCAACAGCACTACTCAGTATTTTAGCCATATCTCAAGCTCTAGTGATCCAAATGCTCTGAAATTTTATGGGTAGAAAGATAAGATGATTGCCAACAACCTTCATGAGGAACACGTTGCCAAATTCTGATTGTATCAATGTCAATTTATCCAGCCAAAATGCTTGAGTGCTACTGTCCACCAAGTCCACTAAATCAATAGTTGGCCACTACATCAATAATCAATTACCAAATGAATAGTTCTGAATTTTAGCCTATAAAAGGAGGCATTTGCCATTCATTTAGGAATCTTGGTTCTTGATATCAAGATCATGTTCTTGCTCTCTCTTTATATTTTTGTAATACTTAAGTTTTGCTTTCATTAATCTCTTGTTCATGCTTTTCATTTTCTTTACTATACTTAGTTAACTTATATCATGTTTATGTTCTTATATTGTTTATTTATGTTTTTCTTATGTTTTTCTTCTTTATAATGTCTAGCTAAGTTAATTATGTCAAGGTGAAAAGGTTTCACTAATGGTGTTAGGATAAGTATAATATAAACTCAACATGGACTTTAATGTTTATATCCAAGAAAGTTTGCTATTAACATGTCTTATCATTTTTATCTTATTAATTCTTAATACCTTGCTTGTTAAATGGTTAATCTAGATTTGTGTTGTATAACACTTGGTACATCAAATACTTGATCCTTCATAGTCTTCTACGACATCGTTATTATGAGAGGAACTTGATTTGTTGTCAACATAAGTTAGCATCATGAATACCGATAAAATTTATAAGTATGGTGTTACGTAAATAAGATGATTAATATGATTATGTTGATAATTTATAAAGAGTTTATACTTTACTTATCTCTAATACTATTAGTGGATCCTCTAACCTTGACATTTGTTTTTATCATTGTTTAATCTTCACATTTATCTTACATCTCAAAGTCCTCTTTAACTCATCATCACCACTATCATCATCATCATCATCGTTGTTGTTGTTGTTATTATTATTATTATTATTATTATTATTATTTATAATTTATATAGTTCACCTCTCTGTGGTTCGACCCGGTCTTGCTGGGTTATTTATTATTTTGACACTCCTGCACTTGGGATAAGACATCAACTCTTTGATCGTGTCATCATACACAATGAGAAGTTGCTCATTTATTTCTTTTAAGATAACTTGATTGATTCTGCGTTAAGCTGATACATGACATTGGATAACACAAAGATCAAGAAATGGAGTGATTTTGCTAATGCTTTCTTGAAGCAATATAAGTTAAATACGGACATCACTCCAGAACGGATAAGTTTTATGGTAATGGAGAAAAACAACAAGAAAATTGTAAGGGAGTATACTCATAAGTGAAAAAACAAGGCAATGCATGTACAACCACCTTTGTTAGAGAAAGAGATGATGACTATATTTGCCAATACTTTCAAGTCCCTATATTATGAGCATTTGCTAGGTAGCTCCGCCTTTTGTTTTTATGATAATGTTATTATTGTTGAGAGAATAGAATAAGGGATAAAAGCTTATAGAATATCAGAACCTACCGAGAAGAAGGGGTTTACTGGGAAAAAAAAGATGTTGAGGTAGGCAATATAGAAGGAGGATATAAAGGTAAAAAAAAATTACCAAAACCAAAATTACCTAACCCGAACCTACCATAGCCAATAAACCCCGTCTTTTAAAATATCTAGTATCAGCTTTGTTAAGCCTCTTCCATTAACCAACTCACTAACCTACAAGAAAACTAAGCCGAAAACAATCCAAGAAGATCCTACCAAAGAAACTAAGAATAACTCTCGCCTCTACCTATGCCTTTAAAACAGATGCGAGTAAAATTGCTAAGCATAAATCATGTGCCCATCTTCTTTATCCACCATTAAAACCTCCCTTCCCGAATTGGTACATCGCGGCGGCCCTAAAATAATTCTCGATATATGGAAAAAGAACAGATTTCTGGCATCTGGTTCTTTTAAGGGAAAAGGTCTTGTTTGAGGAGTCACCACCTAGTATTATGGTCACTAGGAACCCTAATTGGTCAACAGAGATTCTATGGCTCGGGATTGGTTACGTAAAAGGGAAGATATTATCACTCCTTAAACGTTCGCCTAAGGCAGATCGCATTGCTTTGGTTTTGTCTTAAATTGCTAAATGTTTATTAGTTTATCCTATGATGATTTGTTTATAATATTCCTGACTCTAGCGCCAGTGAATATTCGAGCTCGAATAATTCCAACTCTGGTGTTGGTAAAAATTCGTAGCTACATTAGATCAACATTTTTTATTCCCTACTTTAGCGCCAGTGAATAAATAAATAAAAATAAATTGATTTTTATGCATGCATATTTTTTTTTTCTTCTAGCTAAATAAAATAAAATACACCGAATAAAAATAATATAAATTTAAACCGGTATTTTTATTCCTGACTATGGCGTAAGTGAATAAACCAATAAATTTACATTATTTTTATTCATGCATACATATTTTTTTATTTTTTCTACCTATTTTACTTTTCTGTTTTTTTTGGGCTGGGCTGGACCCAGCAGGCCTAGCCGGGTCACAGGCTTGACCCGGCTGGCTATTGTTTTTTTTTCACCAGCAGGCGTGGGTGAACCATTCACGCACGCCCGCTATAGGAGCATGTAATTAAAATGCCAGAAGAAGGGAAAGCGCAACTTACCTGGTGCTGGAAGTGGCGATCCGGATTTTTCAGTCTTTCTTGGTCGTCTATCCTTGCCTCCAGATCCCTGCGTTCGTTCGTTCCCCTTCTGTCGGTGTTCCCTTCTGTCAGCTGCTCATTCCTCTCTCTTTTTTTTAGCCTTTTCCTCTGGTTTTGGAAGCTGGTGTTGGAGAAGAGGCGGTCAGTGGGTTTCTTGTTTCACTGTCCTCCTCTCTACGTCCCTTTTCCTTGTTTTGCTGTGTTATTCCTTGTTTCTCTGGTTTTTTTTCCCTCTCTATTTTCGTTTGTGCTCTCTGTTTACTTCTTTCGTGTTCTTCCCCTCAGTTTTTTTTCAGTCTCAGTCGCTCTCTATCTCTCCTGCCGGTTCCCCCTGGCTTTTTCGTGCTCCTCGGTTCTACTCTTGTTTTTCTTTCCCTCGTTTCTGCCCTTTTTCCCTAGTTTTTCTTCCCCCTGTTTGTGGCTTTTTCTTTAGCCTCCTCTGTTTCTTTGAGAAGAAACAGAGGAATGCAAGTCTGCTCTTCTTCCTCCTTTCCCCCCCCTCGGTTCTGTCCCTCTCTCTGTCTTTTTTCGTCTTCGGGTTCTTCCTTTTTCACCCCCCCTCCTGTGACCTTTCGTTCTCTGGCTTTTATAGCCATAGAACAATCCGTTTCTTCCAACCATTGATTGCAGGTGTAATGGCAGCGATGGCAGCGGCGGGCGTCCGTTGAAGAAGACGAACAGCGTATCCACAGACGGCGCCGTTTTGAAGTTTAATGATTATTTGCGTTTTGGCCCTTGAAGTTTTAAACGTTTTGTAATTAAGCCCCTAGTTCAAACTGTAATTGGCCCCCTGCATTTGCGCGCCATTTTCAATGTGATCCTTGGATTTTAATTTTGTAATTTTGACCCCAAACTTTAATATTTCTTCAATTAAGTCCCTGATTTAATTAATTTAATTAAATCCAAAGTCTAATTAATTCTAAAACTTATCAATTCTCCAATTAAGCCCTTGATTGGATTAATTAAATTAATTCCAAGCTTAATAAGTCTCAAAACTTATCAATTCTCCAATTAAACCCTTGATTGGATGAATTAAATTAATTTCAAGCTTAATTAAATCTAAAAATTTATCAATTCTCCAATTAAACCCTTAATTGGATTAATTAAATTAATTTCAAGATTAATTAGATTAATTTCAAAGTTTAATTAAACCCCAAAACTTTCAATCATTTTGCCCTTAACCCAAATTTTAATTCATTCTTCATTTATTTCATTTTACTTGTTTTTCCATCATCATTCTTATTATTTTTTCATCATAATTTTTTTATTTTTTTCAGTAAATAAAATAATAATAATAATTAAAATAAAATGGTCAAAAATTAGGTTATGACAACTCTCGCCTTTACCTATGCCTTTAAAACAGATGCGAGTAAAATTGCTACGCATAAATCATGTGGCCCATCTTCTTTATCCACCATTAAAACCTCCCTTCCCGAATTGGTACAAGCCAGAGCTAACTTGTGAGTACTATGATGGGAATCCTGGCCATAGTATTGATACTTGCTCAACATTTAAGAGGAAACTCTTGGAATTATTCAAAGCAGGGTGGATAACCTTTGAAGATGCCCACAATATCAATTCAAACCCCCTACCTAATCATGCTTCTAATAGTGGGGGAGTAAATGTTGTTGAGTTTGGGAGGAAGAACGAGAAAGGTTTAAGGGTAATCATGGATATGTTGTAAGACATGCTAGTGCAAGCCAGGTGCTTACCGACAAAAAATAAATCAAGTTCAAGGAAGAGTGACAACTTTTGTAAGTTCCACAAAGAAAAGGGACACAACATTAGTGAATGTGAGGAGTTTCACCAGGAGGTGACACAAATGATGACTTGTGGTCTGCTACAAATAGAGAATGAGGAAAAAGACGATGTTGTAGATTTAATAAGCTTCTAAGGGAAGAAAGTAGTGGTATATAAGCTTCAACATACCAAGAGCGGTCTACTGAAGCTCGTCCTGACAATGCCTGCCTTTACCCACAATGAGAACTATCATGCATTGCCTTATAACTATGGTAATCCTCCCAATGTTGAAGGACTTGCTCCTATGTTCCAGATCGAGATTGATGGATTAACTCAAAGTGGCAGGTGTTTTACGCTTGAAGAACTAGAGAAACAACAAAAAGCCAAAGGCAAAGAGGTTGTAGATGCCATCAAAGGTATGGAAATAAACAAACTCATGAGTGAAGAAGCTGGTGAAGCACATTGAGTACAATATGGTAGAACAATTGTAGAAAACCCTTGCTAAGATATCCCTGATGTCTCTTATCTTGAGCTCTGAACCCCAATGTAATGCACTGTAAAATTTTTTGAATGAGGAATGTGAGCCCCAAGAGATGGCTTAAAGGACTATGAAACATCTAATCGGAAGAATCCATACGATGAATTACTTATACTTCACTAAAGACGAGCTCGATAATAGAGAAACAGATCACAATAAACCTCTATACATTACTATAAGGTGCAAGGATTGCACCATTGGCAAAGTATTGGTGGAAAATGGTTCAGCTATAAATGTACTCCCAAAACATGTGTTGAATGAAATGCCAATTGATTCAACACATATATTGCCAAGCACCATGATGGCTAGGGCTTATAATGGTTCCCCAAGGAAAGTGGTGGGGACCATTAAAATAGAGTTATGCATTGGCCCATAGGTTTTTTTAGTATGCATTTGATGAACATCCACCCGTATACAATATTTTATTAGGAAGGTTTTGGATACATGTTGTTGGCATGGTGGCATCATCCTTGCATTAGTGTTTAAAGTACATTGTGAATGGAACATTGGTGATAGTTAAGGTCAAAGAGACCTTCAAAATAGTGTAGAAGGTGGTAGTTCCTTACATAGAAGCCAAGGGAGAAAAGATGGAAATCTTCATGATTTTAAAATTTTTAATGTAAAATGGGTTCCAGAAAACATGGTATTGAGAAAACCAGTAATTTCTGAAGTCGCAGGAATGACAACCAAATATTTCTTAAAGAATAGATTTCCTTTCTAGTATAATCTTATCTTTATGAATCCTAAAAGGATGAGTCCGATAAGGTTAAAGACTGTTAATTAGAGATTTAGGCTTAGCTTTAAGTCTGGAAGGGATTGTCATCCCCCGATCCATGTATCATTCCCTAAAATTGCTTATGTAATCCACTCTGAAGATATGACGGATGTCCTTACCAAAGGATTGGCTTATATAGGCATCAACACATTGAAACAAGATGACATAAAGGTTAAGAGCTACAACAAGAAAGGAAAGCATGTGGAAGGAGAAGAGCTGCTACTGTAACTAATTATCCACACCATAAAGGAAATGATAACAAAGACCTTTATGTGAAAGCTCGAAAATGGAGAAAAATTCTAAAATTAGGTGACCCAAAAGGCTCCTATAGTCTTAAAAAAAGTAAATGAAGATGTTGTTCAAGTGTGCTTTTTGTGCCTTTTATGTTTGTCTATGTGTTTGTCTTTGCTTTCATACTAAGTTAGCAATCTTGGCTTAAGATGTCAACATATGATTTTCATTGTAGTCGAGCCTTTCTTTTATCAATGAGATTATACATTTTCACAAATATTTCTATCTCTTTACAAAATACACACTTATCTTTGAAACACCTTCCGCTTTAATAAATCTAAAAGCGGATTATCTATTAAATCACGAGCACATTACACTAAGAATGAATGGTCAAATTTTGATTGGTACATAATTGCAATGGAAGAAAATGAATGGGAAAAAAATGATGTAAAAGAATTCACTAAGCTATTAGAGCAATCAGAGGGAGCTTGGAAACCAACAAAAGAATAATTGAAGACAATTAATGTCGGTATAAGGGAGGATGAAAGAGAATTAAAAATATCACTAAGTTGTTTGAAATGTTGAGGAAGTATCAGATGAAGTTAAACCCCATAAAATGCTCATTTGGGGTAAAATCCAAAAAGCTACTAGGATTTGTGGTAAGTAGCCAAGGTATTAAAGTCGATCCTGATAAAGTAAAAGTAATTCAGGCCATGTCGGCGCCTAAAACATAAAAAGAAGTAAGAGGGTTCTTAAGTCATTTGAATTACATTGCTCGATTTATATCTCAAATGACAGTAACTTGTTAGCGAATCTTCTAACTCTTTTAAAAGAAAAATCTTGGGGTATGGGACAAAGAATGGCAAGAAACTTTCAATAAAATCAAGTAGTATTTGCAAAATGTACCTTTGCTAGTACTTCTCATTCCTAGCAGACCATTGATTCTATATTTGACAACAACCAAAAAAGCAATAGGATGTGTACTTGGACAATATGATGAGTTTGGAAGAAAGGAGAGAGCGATTTAATATCTAAGTAAGAAGTTCACAAATTATGAATCCAGATACACAATGGTAGAGAAGCTTTGTTGTGCACTTGTATGGGCTATAAAATGACTTCTATATTATATGTTGTATTACACTACATGGTTGAGTTCAAAATTGGATCCTCTTAGATATATCTTTGAAAAGCCTTATTTATCAAGTAGGATAACAATATGGCAGCTATTGTTGGTTGAATATGATATAATGTACATGACAAAAAAAAAACCATGAAAGGAAGTATTGTTGTTGATCATTTGGCAGACAATACAATTGAAGATTATAAGCCTTTAAATTTTAATTTTCTAAATAAAGATATGATGGTAGTAGAAGAAAAAAAGAACTAAACTAGTGGAGAATGAATTTTGATGGATCAGTAAATATACATGAAAATGGAGCAGGAGTAGTGACAATTTCTCTTAAAAGAAAGCAATACCCTATTTGGATCAAGTTCATCAAGGGGATCCTCTTTCCCCTATCTTTTCATTGCTTGTATGGAATATTTCTCCATGATGGTTACACTGAGCACTCAACAGACTAATTTCAACTTTCATCCTAAATGCAAAGCTCTTGGGGTAAGCCACTTAACCTTTGCTGATGACATCCTTCTTCTTTGCAGGTGTGATATGTCGTCTATTAGCATCCTTTATCAACAACTTCTTTCTTTTGGCCGTATGTCTGGCCTTGATGCTAATGCTGCAAAATCATTTTTTTTTTGTGGGATCGGGGAGGACACTAAGTTATCCTTTGTTCAGCTTACCGGTTTTTCAGAAGGTCGGTTCCCCTTTAAATACCTTGGTATGCCTCTATGTCCCCTTGTTTGTTTGGCTAGTCAATTCTCCTCTCCTGCACAAGCTAGAATCGTCCATTCAGAGTTAGATGGGCAAACATCTATCCTATGCTGGCCAGCTTGAGCTCATCAGATCTATTTTGCATGGCATGGTTTAGTTCTAGCTTGCTATACTCCTTGTCCCTGTTATTGTTATCAACAAGATCAATAGCCTTTATCGCAACTTTCTCTGGTCTGGTAACCATTTCTCTAATCACTCTGCTCTAGTTGCCTGGCATAAGGTGTGTCTGCCCCAATATAAAGGAGGTCTTGGATTATTAGATATCAAGGCTAGAAACAAATGTTTCTTAGCAAAGCAGTTGTGGAACATCCATCAAAAATCTGATTCTCTTTGGATTCGTTGGGTTGATCATTTCTATCTTTCTCATAACTCTATATGGGTTTCTAAGATGCATAAATCTTCATCCCCTCTCTGGAAATCCATTTGTGCTCTTAAAAATCAGTTGATAGATCAACTCGGAGGAATTTCTAACACAATCGCTACTCTTCAGGGTTGGAATTTGTAAAGAGATTGGGGTCTTTCATTGTTAATGCACATAGGTTCTTTTATCTTAAAGGTAATGTTGTTAGCTGGTATAGTGTTGTCTGGGAAAAATGGTCTTTACCATGATATAAATTTATTCTATGGCTTGTTGTCCTTCGTAAGCTCAGAACAAAAGATCGGCTCAACTTTCTCTCTACCGATTCTACTTGTGTCCTATATAACCGAGAGGAGGAATCCCATGCTCACCTGTTTTTCAGCTGTGATTAGACTTCATTATTATGGAGTCGTATCAAACACTGGCTTTGGTTAAATCGATCTATGTCCACTCTTTCTGGTGCTACTAAAGGCCTTACTAGAAGGCGTAAAGGGCTACACCATAGAATGAGACAAGTTTCTCTTGCTCTCCTTATGCACTTAATTTGGAATGAGAGGAACAGTCGTATATTTGAGCATGTGTCTAAGTCAGTTAATGTTGTCTTCCGCAAGTTCCAAATTCTGTTCTTCATGGTTCTTCATTTCCATAAAAATCGCTCTCCTTTTACAACGTGACTACATGTCGCTATCTTTGGCCATGCATGATGTACGTGATGGAAGTTTTGCTGCTAGGTCTGCCTTTTTAGTTTTAAAGTCTTTGTCCCTTTGGGTTCTCTTTGTTTTATGTATGTTTGTGGAATTTTGTTGGGTACGGGATGGAAGTTTTTGTATTTCAATTTCTTGGTTCTCATTGTATCTATTTGGTTAGGTTGGGCACCTCTTCTTGGATTTGGTTCCTAATCTAACCATTTTGTTAGCCTCTTGCTTTTTTTTTTTGTTCAGGGAGCCTGTTCCCTTTTGGTTCAGTTTGTGTGTTATATTCTGGTTTCTTGTGGGTTTGCTAGAGTTGTAATTTTTTATCTTTAATATATTCATACATTTGATAAAAAAAAAGGACGTCTACAAGAGTTACACCTTATCATTAGTTTACAGGATGGAAGTAGTAATGTCATTAGAAGCAGAAATCTCATTTATAAGGGTATTGATGGAAACAATACTTGATGAAGTTGATTAGATTAAGATGAGATATGAGCAGTTAAATATGATTAATGAAAATAGGTTAGTTGTAATTTTTCATCACCAGTTGTTTAAACAAAGAATAGCTAAAGTATATGATAAGAAAGTCAGACCCAAGGTATTTTGGGAAGGAGATTTAGTGCTGAGAAAGATCTTAACTCTACCCGACAAAGATCAGAGTAAGTGGGCACCCAACTATGAAGGCCCATATGTAGTGAATAAAACTTTCTCTATGGGAGCTCTATTATTAACAAGAATGGATGAAGACAACTTGCCTAGGCTTGTGAACTCTGATTCTGTAAAAAAAAATTATGCATAGTGTACTCATCTTTTTAAATCAATAAAGTTCAGTTATTTATTCTCGTTACATCTTGTGTATTTTACAAATGATCTCAAAAGGATCAACAAAAATCTTTTTCTCTTAAACAAAGGTTTTCAAGATTTGACTTTGGCTAATGATTTCAAGAAAAATGAATTATATGTCAAGAGTAATGATTCACCAATCAACTCCCTAGGAGATGACTAATGTAAACACACATAAAAAAGTAAATTAAAGTCGGAAATGACTCCACCATCGCTGTCAATTTCTGAATCAGCAGCGACATAATTTTTCATTGCCGATTTCTGTATCGACAACGACATAGTTTGGCTGCTGATTTCTGAATTGGCAACGTCATATTGTTTGGCTATCGATTTCTGAATCAGTAGCGACATAGTTCTTCGATGTCGATTTCTGAATCGGCAACGACTCTGGTTTGGTGCCGATTTCGAATCGGCGGCGTCATAGCTTTTTTACTACCAATTTCTGAATCGGTAGCGTCATAGTTTTTGGTTGTCGATTTCTAAATCAGCAGCGACACATTTCTTTGTTGCTGATTTTTGAATCAGTTGTGACATAGTTTTTCTTTGTCGATTTACGAATTGGCGGCGACATTGTAAAACCCAATAAAAATTAGTGTTGGATCGGCCTATCTCGAGAGGAGGATTGGAATAGAAACTAGTCTAAGATAACCCAAAAGGAGGATAAGGACAGCCCTGGTCCAATGCCTAAACATCCTAACACACTTATAAGGGTTATAAATACAAGGAGAGAGAAAGGGTGACTCTTCCTCTCCCCCAGAAATAGCAGCAGCCATTCTTTGCAATTGAACCTCTCTCCCTCCAAGAAAAACCGACCAGACCACTTGCATGCAAGCTCTCTTGAGTGAAGAATGAGTAGAGAGTTGAGAAGAAGAGAGAAGTGACTCTTCTCTTCCCAAATCCGACCTCAACAGTTGCGCAAGGCCCTTCCCTCCATCCAAAGAAAAACACATAGCCCACCTGCATGTGTGAGTAAAGGGAGAGCTAGGGGGTAGGATTAATAACTGAAAGCCATGGAGGGAGAGGGACTATGATAGACGGTTGAACAAAAGAATAAAGGGGAGGAAAACTGAACATAATAGGAGGAAGAAAACCGGCAGCAGAGGGGAAGAAAGACCATTAAATCCTTTCCTAAAACTACTTAAAATCATAAGGTATGAACCGAAACCTTTCTCCTCTTATTCTTGTGACCTTGGGACTAAAAAGGAGAAGGGAACCCCAAGTAAATGGCCTAGGATTCTTGCACCAGCTATTAAGGAAAAACTGGACTAGGAAGAGAGATGAAAATGGGGGCCAAATTTCAGAATATTTAACAAAGGAAATGAACAGATTTTGAATGCATGAACTTGGAAGGATGACTGACCATAGTGGGGGGCTGAACAAAACATGTTGTGTGATGAAATGCATGAAAATGACATTATTGAACTCCTAAGACCATCTTCAAACTCAAACAAAATGAATGTGGATGATTGATGTTATGATTTTTTCACATATAGTTGAGGCACTTACATGAAATGTGTAAGAAATGATGTTGATGTGCATGCTTGAGATTGTGTGACTCTCTTTGGAATTTCAAGAACATTCTATATGCTAGAACCGAAATGTTATTGATGTTCTTGCTTTGATTCAGAAATGGAAATAGGTTGCAACATGGTTTTGCGGCTATACTTGTGACGAAAATGAAATAAAACCTTTGTGTTGTAAAATTATTATAATGTGTGTTGATGCATTTCCATAATACAAATGTGAATGTGAAATGCATGTAATAGCAATGTTAGATGCCAATATTAGAAGTGATGATATGAGAAAGACCTTGGTAGATGAACATGCAAAGTTGCTTTCGTGTTGGTTGATAATGTGTGACGAACGGAGGGTGTTCATCGAGGTCCTATGTTTGAATAGGTTGAGAAACATTGGAAGGGGAAAGCCTAGCCTAAACCATACGCTTGACTGAAAGAAAGAAGTAGAACCAGAAACAACCCCATCGCCACTGCCGATTTGAAAATTGGTAGCGACATGGATTACGTTGACGACTTCTAAGTCGGCGGTGACTTAGTTTTCGTCAATGATACCTACACCAACAGTAAAATATTTAAGTTGACGATTTCGATGTCAGTTGCGAAACTGTGTTGTGTTGATGATTTCTGAGTTGGCAGCGACTCAGTTTTGTCAGTGATTTTTTGAGTCAGCTATAGCCGATGTGCACTGTCGATAGCTGCCGAACTTGCGTTACAGCAAATTAGTTCGCTGACGAGTTTATGTTGCAGTGAAGCAGTTCACTTATGAATCTATGTTCCAGCGAATCAATTTCCTGACGAGTTTATGTCACCAGATTCGCTGACAAACTTGGGTTATAGAAAATCAGTTCGCTGACGAGTCTATGCTTCAACGAATCAGTTCGCTAATGAGGTTGTATTACAACAATCAGTTCGCTAATGAATCTATGTTCCAGTGAATCAATTGGGCTGACAAATCCATGTCACCACTTTTGTTGTCGAACCTGCATTGCAGTGAAATAGTTTGCTAACGAGGTTGTGGAGCAGCGAATCAGTTCACTGACAAGATTGTATTGTAGTGAATCACTTCGTTGATGAATCTATGTTACAGCGAATCAGTTAGCTGATGAGTTTGTGTTGTAGTGAAGTAGTTCACTAATGAATCTGTGTTCTAGCGAATCAGTTCACTGACGAGTCTGTGTCACCGGATTGTCGAACTGGGGTTGCGCGAATCGGTTACACGAATCTGTGCTTTAGTGAATCAGTTGCTGATGAGGTTATGTTACAATAAATCAGTTCACTGATGAGTTTGTGTTGCAGCGAATCAGTTCACTGATGAATCTATGTTCTAGTGAATCAGTTGCGCTGACAAATACGTATCACCAGTTTCGCTGTGAACCTGCGGTACAACGAATCAGTTCGCTGATGAGTTTGTGTTGCAGCGAATTATTTCGCTGATGAATCTGTGTTCCAGCGAATCAGTTTGCTGACGAGTTCATGTCACTAGTTTCGCTGACGAACCTGTGTTGTAGCGAATTAGTTCCTTGACGAGTCAATGTTTCAGTGAATCAATTCGCTGACGAGGTTGTGGTGCAGGGAATCAGTTCATTGACGAGTTTGTGCTTCAGCGAATCAGTTCGCTGACGAGTTTGTGTTGCAGCGAATCAGTTCGCTGAAGAATCTATGTTCCAGCGAATTAGTTCGCTAATGAGTTCGTGTCACTAGTTTCACTGACAAACCAGTGAAGTAATGAATTAGTTCGCTAATGAGTCTGTGCTGCAGCGAATTAGTTCTCTAATGAATCTGTGTTCCAACGAATCTATTTGTTGACGAGTCTGTGTCATCAGTTTTGCTGATGAATTTGTGTTCCAGCGAATCAGTTCGCTAATGAATTTGTGTTCCAGCGAATCAATTTGTTGACGAGTCTGTATTTCAACAAATTTGTTTTGCAGACGAGTCCATGTCACTAATTTTCGCTGACAAATTGCATGTCATCGGGGAATCGGTTTAATTCTCGCATCACCATGAAGCAAGCTGCTGATTTTTTACGGCAGACTCCCATGTCAGAAATAACATAAATGCTTATAACAATCTCATTGTATTATTGTGTAATATACGGAACACTTGAATGTGAACATCTGTATTTTTAAAAAATGTATGGTGACGAGTTACGTGATTATCAAATACAAATATGTTGATCATGATCATTGATGTGTTAGGTGGTACGACCAGGATCGGACCTATGACCGGACAAGGACACCCCATTAGAGAAATAGGTAGGTGGTTTCCACCTTTTTCTTGTATAACGTTAATGTTCTGAAATAACTTGATTTGAGGATGATATATTATTGCGTTGTGATGAATGTTAAACCGACTATGAAATGTTGATTGAGTTGTTGATAAAAATTGAGTTGTTGATGTATATTAAACTGATTATGAAATGTTGATCGAGTTGATGATGAAATTGAGTTGTTGACGTATATTAAACCGATTATAAAATGTTGATTGAATTGTTAATGAATATTAAAGCGATTAAAAAATGTTGATTGAGTTATTGATTAGCTTCAGCTAATGGCATCCGAGACGGATGACCGGGTTGTGATTGATGATTAGTCAGGCTAATGGCACTGAGAAGGATGATCGGGTTATGCTTGTTGATTAGCTTTGGCTAATGGCATCCAAGATGGATGACCGGGTTGTGGTTGGTGATTAGTTTTGGTAAATGACATCCTAGATAGATGGCCGAGTTGATTATAATGATTGGTTTCGGCTAATGATATTCATAAGAGATGACGAGTCTGACTTTCGTGATTAGTTTTGGTTAATGGCATCCAAGATGGATGATGGAGTTTAGATGTTGCGATTAGTTACGGTTAAAAGCGTCCAAGGTGGATGACTGAGTTAAGGTGAAGTAATTAACCCCGATAAAAGATTTAACTTCGGCCCCACCACTCCTATAGAGAGGTTGGGGCATATAAATGAGGATAATATATCTAGCAAAATAATGAGGATTGTATAGTGTATATGAGAAGTGAATGAAAGAATGTACTTACCTTCAGTTGATAACAGAAAGTAACGATAACATCCTTCTAGTTATTATTATTATTATGTTTAGATTATTTACAATTCTTGTATCCATGTTGTTTTTGTAACAGGGACATCACAAAATCAAGATGCGTAGAAAAACCATTCCACGGGTTCTCATATTTTAAAAGGTGTTATGTAATAATATGTCTTAAGTGTTATGTTGAATATTTGTCATTCGATACTTTTGTAAGGACTTGTAATGAAAACTGTAATGGAACATGGATGTGGATGTGCAAACATGTAGATACGATGTTATGAATATATTTAAGTGGTATTCTCATTTACGAAGATGTTGTGTTGAGAAACCACATGAGGATCGTATGAAAGGAGGTATTAATTGTGTAAGATTGTCGTTCGACACTCGTGTATAAACTCGTGTTGATAACAAGACTAGAACATGGATGTAAATTCATGAGTATGTCAATATGATATAATGTACATGTATGAATATGAAAATATAATATTATGGGCATTTGTATTGAGTGTTCGTCTTATGGGAATGTTGATTTATGAAAACTATATCCATATTCTATCATGATAAGGAAGGGAACCTAATTACTAATTCACATAATGTCATTGTGAGAAGTATCGAGAAAAAAAAAATCAACCATTTTTTGCTTGAAAAAGCAGGGTCATTACACCTAAATACCCAAAAACCCAAATAGATGACCCAAACATCAAAGTTTTTCATCCACAAGCTACTTGAAACAAAGATGATAAATTTTTCATGAATTATAAACTCGCAAAACAATTCCATGCAAATCGCTAAGGTGATGAGTTCAAAATTTATTATTTCTGATCAATCTTGCTTGAAATGAGAAAAGGTCATTCTTTGATACTCCCTAGAAATGAATATATCCATTACAGTCCCAATTCGAGCCAAAGTGAAAAAAATAATTCTTCATAAGATAACCCTAGCTAGGATCACACCCCACGTTGGGGGCAAGTATTAGAAAATGATAAGGATGTGGTCGGAAAACTGAAAAAAGATAGAATATCTATGAACGAAATCCACAAAATCTTGATAAGCTGTTATTTGCTTATACGAAGAAAACACTTTAAAACATCTCTGTAAGCCAAGTAGAACATGACAATCAATAGTTTAAACATCTCCAAAGGGAGAAGGAAAGGATGCGAGAAGGTCAAAAGTAAAGGTCTTCAATAGTAGGATCATGTCAAACAAAGGATTAGTCAACCAACAAGCATATTCATGGCAACATTGAAGCAAGCGAAGGCCAAAAGGCAGCACAAATCTAAGGCTGAAGCCAGAAGCCAAATAGGAAGGATTTTGAGGATGGCACGGTCACCAGTAACCCCTAAGCAGCAGGCGGAGGATGTGCCGCAAGCCCAAAAAAAAAGGGCTTTGCTAAATGGCAAATCTTGAAAAAACACACGAGTATATAAAAAACAAGCAAAGGCTTCTCCTACAACTTCAATGAATAAAGAAAAGGAAAATCATTGAGGGATTTGCAAATGAAAGAAACATGTCTGGGTTTTCAATCAAAGGCTTGAAAAAAGAAGAGGGCATTAGGTAAAGAGATTCCGGGAAAGAAAAGTTGATTAAGTGTTCGATTAAAGGTTTAGAATGAAAAGAAAAACCTAGAAATATCTCTTGTCTCGATTCCTAACAGTAAAGGACTTTGATAGCATATCATATGCTGGAAGAGTAACGAAAGAGGATGAAAAGGCATAAAGTAGTAAAAGTGATCGTAGACCCGTGAAGACCCTTAAACACCATTTAAGCCCGTTGTTGCTACCCAAATTTTGACCCATGTTTTGATAATTTTTTTAAAATAATAAAAAAAATAAAAAATAAAAAAAAAATAAAAAAAATAAAAAAATAAAGATTTACATGTGGCGAGAACATAGAGCATTAGGGTTAAGGAAGCAATATGTCAAGGAGATAACTACTGAATCATATATAATTACTGCAATATCATAGATATATGATTTGATTCGTCTTTGGTTATGGAAAATAATCACCGCAATAAAAAATACCATATATATAGGATTTGTTGGTGCTGGTTGTTGTTACTCAATTTTGGACCCCATGTGTTGGAGATGGTGTATACCCGTTTTGAATAGGAGTGTAGGAGTTTAGCTCATGTTCGCCAGAAGATTGACAAAAGCGGAGGAAAAAGAAATATATATATTTTTTTAACCCTGTTTGAGCTGTTTTCTGCTCTTTTTTATCCTTCCCCTTTGCTACCAAAATCATTAGGTTTTCTTAGGTTGATCAGGAGTCTTTATAATGCTAAATTCATTCCTTTTTATCGGTCTTTAAGGTTGAATAAATCCCTCGAATTTGCTCTAAAAAAAAAATGGTTCTCGCTTGTCACAATTTTTTGGTTCCAACTTAGGCTCTGATTCTGACTCAGTTTCGTACGATATCTGACCATCCTAGGTATATCCTGTCACTCATTACATGTTGAAAAATTGACTTACAGCTTTATTAGGTCCTAGGGATCATTTTTCTTAGAGCAGATTCTCGCCGATTTGGATGCTCGGTATTGTCGGATCAAGAACCTTTTGACCAACTAGATTACTGTCGGTTTCGTTTTGTAAAAAGATTTTATCTCACTTCGACTCCTTCATCAAAGTTGTAGTCCTAGACGCGTAGATGAATTTGAGCTTTTGAATCACTTGATTTCGATATCAGAAGCTCAAGATATTCCCATTTGAATATCTAACGTGAGGGTAGAAAATTCTGCCGCGGGAAGGATATAGCCCAAGTTCGCGGGACTGATTCGAAGGATTTTTTTTGGACCAAGGACTGAATCGAAAAGTATTAAAATGAGGGATTTAATTGAAGAATGATATTGAAAGCTGGAAAGGGGGTTGGATCATCATAAATGACAGGATTTTTACCACACCGAATAAGGAAAATAAGACCTTGCATGCACCCTTACCCATCGATTTCTTTCCTTTTTTTCCTCTCCGCAAATTTCCTTTGGTTTCCATGTTTGTCTTGCTGATTGGAGAGCTTGAGACCACGTTTTTATTGACTCATTTCAAAGGGAGCGGTGGCCCTATGGAAGGAAAGAAAAGAGCCACACCATCCTCTAACTAGGAAAGAAATCAGTGCTGATCACAAAATCGGAATCAAACATTCTCGGTTTCCTATTTTCGCTCACCCGAGAATACACCCTAGAGTTAATGTAATATTTGTTTCCTAAGTAAAGCCCTGTATAGGCTATATAGAAGCCTCATGCGTGACCTAAAGGGAGGGGGGAAAACGCACAAAGAAAGAGCATAAAAGGGGGCAGAAAGAGAGCAGAAAATAGAGAAAGAGAGCAGAAAAATAGAAAAGAGAGGGCAGAAAAATAAGAGAAAAACAGAGAGAAAAGAGCAGAGAAGGAAACAACAAAAGAAAGAGAAGGAAAACGCAGGAGAGGCGGGCGACGGGAAACCAGTCATTTACCAAGACATAGCTGAAATATTTCGTCCGTTTCAAAGCATCTCTATTTTCGTCTGTCATTTACCAACAGCCAAGGAGGCACGCGTGAGTTGTGTCTTTCGGCCTTGGGTTTTATTTTCTGCAAACAGGAGCTGCAGTTTAAAGGAACACGCAAGAGAGGCAAGCGACGGTACTCAAGGAAACACGCGTGAGCTGTGATATTTTTGGTCCCTGGTTTCATTTTCTCGCAAACAAAGGAACCTGCGGGTATAAGCCCCAATCTCTCCTCCTTTGTTATTTTTATACGACCGGGGTGCAAGAATCGCAGTGCCATCTCCTTCGCCTGTTTCGGCGCCGGGTAAGTCCATGCATTCTCTTTGCTTTGCATTTTAATTATATGTTACCGTGCAATCTTTTGTGGTTTCTTGTTCAAGTGAATTATAATTCACTTGGATAGTTTGTCTAAATTTTGTGTCCCGCGGGTCCCCGTGAGGCAAGTGACCCGGCCGGACCTAATTCTTTTTTTTGTTTTGAATAAAATAAAAGAAAGAGAAAGAGATTTATTTTCTCGGAATATTTATTTTAAAGTCTGAATTTTTTTTTATGTTGTAAAAAAATATATACCAATCTCGTATTTAGAATACCTGGTTTTCGACGCAACTGCGGCAAATATACATATATATCAAAATTTGTTTTCTTGTGTGTTGCATACGGCCAATACCCTAACATCTTTTTTTGAATTTCCTCTAAAAAAACAAATATTTGAAGTTTTGAAAATGTGTTTCCGCATGGATTTCTTAAACACAAAAATTATTTTCTTGCATTTCTGGATTTAACAACATGTTTGTAAAACTCCAAAGGGTATTGGCCAATATTTCAAAAAATATAAAAATCTTATTTTGGGGGGGGAGTTCATCTATTATTCACCGCTAATGTTTGGATAAAGAAATCCTTAAAGGACGAATATCCAAAATATTATTGGGAATAATTTGTTATTATTCACTGTTAATATTTGGATAAAGAAACCCGGAGTGGTAAATATCCAAAATAATTTTCTAGGAATAATAAATCCGCACACATCCTTGAAAGAAGCCTTGATTATAATCGAGGACATTTCAATTTTTTACTCCACGGTTTACGAGCCGTGAGAGTATAAAACACTAAGATAAAAAAATAAGTTTTTTTAAAGCACCCTAGATTTCTAAATTTTTGTCCTTCCTCCTTGCGATTTACGAGTTGCAAACTCTTGAAATACCAAGGGAAAAATGAGCTTGTAAAGCACATGGAATCTCCTTGGATTTCTATCTTAATAAATTTAGTTAGAATTAAACCGAGAAAAACCGATTGGATTAGAAAACACCAACACCATAGCAATTATAAGACAAACCAAACATCAAGTAGCTTACTTTAGGTAGGGCGTCTAGGGCTTGCTAACACCTTCCCTTTACGCAACCAGTCCCTTGCCTTAGAATCTCTGAAAGACCAGTTAGGGTTCCTAGTGACCAAAAACTAGGTGGCGACTCCTTTACACAAAAACAAAGAAAAACCCCGAAATCAATCGAGGATCGTCGCTCCGCCGCGCTCCGCCGCGAGGGTGCGACATGATGGCGACTCCACTGGGGACCCTAGGACAAAGCTTGGTAATTGTTTTTTTTATTATGCTATATGTTGTTTTTTTTTACTATGAATGATATTTTGTTTAAAAGCTTTAACATGCATCTTCACATTCTGTCATACATGGTATAGTATGCATCACTTTATGATTATTATCTTTTTGAGGGCACACACAATAAACTTTAAGTTAAGTGGGGGACTAGCAGCTTGCCTTATGACTTGAGTCAAGGTTTAAGTTTGTGTAAACCCCAACTCTTTGCTGAGTGTTTAGACCGATAGTGATTGGTACACGTGCCATCCCACTATCTCGCTGAACCCCCATATTGCCTTTACGAGGGCGATCACTGGACAAAGAAGAGACCCTTTTTTAGAGACCAAGTAGTAAACCTACCTTATGTCTCACGTAAAGGAACTAGAACCTATCCTTAGGGTGTATGATCCATAATATCTTTTGCATCAAAACAAGTCTAACCCCCAAGGCATTTTGAATTGCAGGACTTGTGAACGAAATGGCCACCATTGCTAAATTTTCCATCATAGTATATGGGAAAAATTCCGACTGTCACAATTGAGTGAAGGAGACCGCCTTAGAAGCGATGCTAAGAAACCGTCACCAATCAAGAACCCGAATTGCATTATGAATGAGGTGAACAAGTTAACGACTCACTTTCGAATGTGGATAAGGATGCATTTTTTAATAAATACGGACGTTTGATGGAAATTGCAAGGGTAGAAGTTTTAAGCCCACTGTGCGAGCCATAATTCATTTTTGGGATCCAGACTACGGTTTTTTTTTTGGAAGCATAGACCTATGTCCCACTATAGAGGAATATGGGATGTTGACTGAGTTTCCAAACAATCAGTATCCGATTTATTTGCCTTTGAGATCCGACAAGATCATCCCCGAACCGTCAAGACTCGCTCGGAATCTCCAACTTGGAAAAGTTTTGGAAAAGAATGCTACCGGTCCGAAATGGAGGATGCTAGAAATTGAACTGTAAAAGAAGTCGGGATTAGAAAAAGAGAGATTGATTGCCTTGGGCATATTTGGCCTTGTGTTGTTTCCAAGTCAGACGGGTTTAGTGAGTTTGGAGGCCGCTACTGCTTATTGTAGAGTATGAGAATACACAAATCAATCCAGTGATTGCTATTTTAGCTGAAACCATCTTGACGCTTAATCATTGTAGGAGGACCGGAAAAGGGGCAATGAGATCTTGCACGCAGTTGTTGTATATCTGGATGGTTAGCCATATCGAAACAAAAAAACCTGTCTTCAATAATTTTTGGTGGTTCACCCAAAGACCCCTGAAGTTAGAAGAAGAAGAAGAATAAGGAGATCTAGACAACCAAGGTTGGGTTGACAAATTAGAAGGTTTGCCTAATAGTGATTTTAAGTGGAGAGCCCCATGGGTAACGATAATGAAAGTCCTAATGAGTTATGGACAAAGACGTTGGGTACCATTGGTAGGGATTACAAAGGTTATGTGAGTTATGCTCCCGCCCGGTGGTAAGGCAACTTGGGGGCATGCAGTTTGTTCCAAGGACTATGGGAATTGCTCAATTCTTTGGTTTGTTCAAAGATCCCATTGCACAAGAAGTTTTGGAGATCATCAAACAAGATTGGAAGCATCTGGTTTTGGTTGAGATAGAAGGTTTAAAGGATCCAAGTGCAAGTGAAGGATATGCAAGATGGAGAGACTTAGCTGCTTTAGCCATGCCTTGTGTAGAGGTCAAATCTCTCCAAACTATAGAAGAGTCTGTTAAGAGGAAAAGGGTCAATAATGAAAAGGAGTTAAGAAGACAAGTGGAAAAACTTTGGATAGAGTTGAGCAAAAGCAGAAAAGACAAGGCAACGTTGGAAGAAATGATGCTAAAAGAAGATAAAAGGAGAGCATTTTTAGATGAACAAATACAATCTAGAGATGCGCGAATAACAAAGCTTGAGTTAAAGCTGGGTGAGGAGAAGATTGCTAGGGAAAGGAGTGAGAAGGAGCTAAGAGGGATGAGTTTGGATTGGATGCAAAGTTGCTCGAACTTGAAGCAATGGAGATTGACTTTAACGATTGCCAAGGAAGTGCAGAATATTTCCAAGAAAAATTTGCACAAGTCCGAGTTCGAATCGATGGATAAAATTGGGAAGTATGAAGATTTGAACAAGAAATATATGGAGTTGGAAAGCCATTCGATGGGGATTGCAAAAGAAGAAAGTAAAAGGAAAGGTTTTGAGGCTATTGAAACAGAATTAGCCTTTAAGAAGAATGAGATAAAATTTATGAGGATAAAACTTGACAAGGAACGTGAAAAGGTGAAGTATTTGGACGAGAAGCTAGCAGCAATGGAAAAACACAAGGATCAAATCGACGCCAACAACGTTGCTTTAAACAGAACCAATATGTTGCTCATAGAAAAGATGACCAAGACAGATGAGCAAATGGACGAAGTTGCTGCATATGCTCGAATTATTAGAATCAATGTGCGAAATGTGGGAGGGGACATCATTTGCTATCGCCGAAGCCTAGCTGAAACCGATGCCTTTCTAGGGAAGATTGAGAACCGCAGCTTTGCCTTTTTACCTTTGGCTAGAGAGTTTGTGGAGGAAAGGGATTAATATGTTGTATTTCCTTTTTCATTTATAAATGTAATAAACTTATCAAGCATTAATGAAAAGGGCGTTGACCCATCTTCTTATGCAAAATCTGTCTCTCGGTGAATATGATTCAAGCAAACGACTTGAAAGCGCGTACTCCTAGCAATGTGACAAGAGAATCTATGTTTTTCGTTTATAAGATGGTGGCTATTATTCGTTCACAAGAAGGCTGCATCCATACCCAATATACAAATGCACTCTTATCACAATCATACATTATATCATGCATTTTCTTATACATCTATACACGCATATGCAGACCTAGAAACATAGGTCCCCCTTCTAGAATCCATAACAATTGACTAAGGAAAATGATGAAAGGTCACACCTAGTGCCAAAAAGAGCTTGAAGGAATTTGGAATGATGATGCACACCTAATCGGTTTGCTCGAACAAATGTTTTGAGACAACTTTTTCCCTTTAATGAGATCATGCATTTTCAAAAGTTCATCTTGATGTTTTTACACATCACTTTCCGTTTTCAAAGTGGATCTTCCAAAACAAACACCGAACTTTATACTGAGAATGAATGGCCAAACTTTAAAGAATACATAGTAGCTGTAGAAGAGGAAGAATGGGATAAAAATAGGACAACATGAACAAGCTTGGAGACCCGCTAAAGAGGAACTTGAAACCATAAATGTGGGTAATGAAGAAATCAAGAGATAAACCGAAGATAAGGATTGTGATCACCCCTAAAGAAAAAGAAGAGTTAATTGCACTACTCTGAGATTATGTAAATGTTTTTGTCTGGCCTTACAAGGATATGCTTGGTTTGTATAGGGTACCACTAGTAGAAGGGTGCAAATCGGTTAAGCAAAGGTTGGGAATGACCAATCCGAATGTCTTAATCAAAGTAAAAGTTGAAAAACAGTGGAACGCCGATTTTCTAGAAGTAGTCAAGTATCCACGATGGGTGTCCAACATAGTGGTATACCTAAAAAGGAAGATAAAATCAGAGTTTGCGCCGGATTAGCCCTAAAGACAATTTTTCTCTACCATACCTAGATATGTTGTTTGACAATGCAGCACGTAGCTCCCCATATTCCTTTATGGATGGATTTTTAGGCTACAACCAGATAAAAATGACAAGAGGATATGGAAAAGACAACATTGGTAACACTACGGGGAACCTTTTGCTACAAAGTCATGCCATTTGGGTTAAAAAACGTTGGGGCCACCTACCAAAGGGTCATGTTGACTCTATTTCACGACATGATGCATAAAGAGATGACATGATTGCTAAATCTAGAGAGGGAAAGAATCATGTCCAAATATTGAAGAAATTGTTTGAAAGACTTAAGGAAATATAATTTGAGGCTTAACCCAACGAGATGTTCATTCGGGGTGAAATCTGGGAAGTTGTTAGAATTTGTGGTAAGTGACAAAAGGATAAAAGTGGATCCCAACAAAGTAAAGGCTATTCAATCTATGCCACCTCCCAAGACTGAAAAGGATGTAATAAGGTTCTTAGGAAGATTGAAGTACATTGCCCGGTTTATATCCCAATTAACCATGACTTGTGACCCAATCTTCGATTGTTAAGGAAGAAGAATCTTGGAATTTGGAATAAGAGTGTGAAGAAGCTTTCGCAAAAATCAAGCAGTACCTACTGAATCCACCCTTATCTATCAAGCCAAATGGCAAGTTCTACTGGCTGAGTACGACATAGTATATATGACAAGGAAAGCCATGAATGTCATCGCCGATCACCTAGCTAACCACGCTATGGAATATTATGAGCTGTTAAACTTTGATTTTCCTGATGAAGATGTGTTTTCAGTCGAGGAAGGGAAATCAGATTGGTGGATTATGTACTTTGATGGTGTTATGGTAACGAAGTGGGGGCAGTGCTAATCTCTCCTGATAAGAAACATTATCCGGTTTCATTTAAGTCGTAGTTTGGGTGCACTAACAACATAGGAGTATGAAGCTTGCATTCTCGTTTTAGAGGTGACATTAAATATTAGAAAGATAGATATGTATAAAGACTCTATTTTTGATTATTTGCCAAGTGAAAGGAAAAGGGCAAACCAAGGACGAGAAGTTGAGACCTTACCAAGAACACCTGTCTGAATTGGCTAGAAAATTTGAGGAAATAAAGTTCACCCATCTAGGAAGGGAAGGAAACCATTTTGCTGATGCTTTGGTCACGCTAGCTTCTATGACTAGAATAGACTTTGGGCACAAGGTGCGGCCGGTACACATTGATACCAGAAATAACTCAGCTCATTGTTGCTCAGTTGAAAGAGGAATAGATGGAAACCCTTGGTACTATGATATCAAGAATTTCATCCAAAACCAAACATATCCCATGGGGGCATCCACAATCGACAAGAAGACTTTGAGGAGGTTGACAATGGATTCCTATCTTGATGGGGAAACTTTGTATAAGAAATCATCTGACGGAACATTGTTGAGATATTTGGATGACGTGAAGGCAAAAGGTGGTGAAACAATTTATGAAAAGAGATTTGATCTATCGATATGGTCCACTAGAAAAGATTATATCTAATAATGCCCAGAACTTCAATGGTAAGATGATAATAGAACTCTACGCTAGATGGAAAATCAAGCATTCCAATTCCTCGCCATATAGGCCAAAGATGAATGGTGCGGTAGAAGTTGCTAACAAGAATGTCAAGAAGATTATTCGGAAGATGATATTCACCTACAAGGATTGGCATGAGATGTTGTTATTGGCCCTTCACGCGTACTACATCGCAGTCTGAACCTCAATAGGAGCCACCTCATATATGTTGGTATATGGAATGGAGGCGGTGATGCTTTTAAAAGTTGAAATCCCCTCATTAAGAGTATTGATAGACTCTAAGCTAGAAGAGGTAGAGTTGGTAAAAGTTAGATATGAATAGTTGAATCTGATCAGAAAAGAGGATAGGCGCAATCTATCATCATCACGGATGACCAAATCATATGATAAGAAGGTCTGACCTTGAGGATTCCATGAGGAGATCTTGTACTGAAGAAAATATAGCCTTTACCAGGAGAAGATCAGAGTAAATGGACGCCAAACAATAAGGGCCCTTACGTGGTAAAGAAAGCGTTCTCGGGAGGAGCTTTATTGTTATCTAGAATGGATTGAGAAGATCTAGTTAGACATGTGAATGCCGACTCTATAAAGAAATACTATGCTTCCAGATCCATAAAATAAAGTTCAGCCATGAATTCTCTCTATAAAGAACCTTTTCTTCATAAAGCGCATGATCTCATAGCATTCAAAATCTTTTACTTAAAAGAATTGTTTTTACACATGACTAAGAAGATGACTCCATCAATTCTCAAATTGAAGGGATCCAAACCAAATTTAAACCTGATAGGTATTGCACACCACACTAGGGGGCAAAAAGTGCACATAGGGGTCTATAGTGAACCAAAGCCCAAAGGGGTATTATCATTATAACTTCTGAAACACCTTTTATGAGAGTTGCTTAAAAAAATATATATGATGATTACATTGAAAGTTTTAGTTTTCATGAACAAAACCAATATTTTTGAGTTTTCCTTTTAAAAGTAATTTCTCAAAAAATGGAAAAGGCAATTAAAACATCGGCAAAAGTATAATACAAATCAACGTTTAATGGAGTAAGAAAGGGCCCCATAAGGAACTGGAGATCTCTTCATCAAGCATGAAAAGGATAGGAAATATAGCGCATGGAGCATATTTCAGTTCAAGAGGATAGGTCGTACAAACAAATGGAAACAAGAGCTCGAAGAAGTCCACAACGGAAAGAGGGGACCTATATTTCCAAAAATAGGTAACAAAAAACATGCATGCTATATTGTCATAACACTAACCTGGCAGGAAAGTCTGAAAAAAAGCCAAATAGTTCCAAGTTTTTGGGACTCGCCGAGATACGAATCTCGTGTCAACGGAACTACGAAAAAGAATATGAATTGTGAGCCGGCACTGTTTCACTCCTCGAGGTAAGATGATTTCTTTTGAAGTTCAAAACGGACAGGTCACCCGATATTGAGACAGAAAATGATTTTAGAAAGGGGTCTCAATATCTGGAGACCTGCCCGTTTTATTTTTATTTTATTTTTATTTTTTTAGAAAAACTCCATGCTTTTTCTAGGGAATGGTCTCAAAATCAGATGACCTTTCTATTTTAAATTTTTTAGAAAAAACTCACGTTTTTTTTTTAGAAATGGCCCAATTATCAGGTGACCTGCTCATCTTAAAATTCTTAGAAAACTCCACGCTTTACTAAGAAATGGTCTCGATATCGGGTGACCTACCCACCTTAAAATTTTTAGAAAACTCCATGCTTTTCCAAGAAACGATCTCAATATCAGGTGACGGACCCCTCTTAATATTCTTAAAAAACTCCATGCTATTTCCCCAGTGGAGTCGCCATCCTGTCGCACCCTCGCGGCGGAGCGCGGTGTCGCGGTGATCCCTCGATTGGTTTCGGGGTCGTTTTCTATTTTTGTGAATAACGGAGTCGCCACCTAGTATTTGGTCACTAGGAACCCTAACTGGTCTTTCAGAGATTCTAAGGGAAGGGACTGGTTGCGTAAAGGGAAGGTATTAGCACTCCTAGTACGCCCTACCTAAGGTAAGTTGCTTGGTGTTTGGTTTGCTTTATAATTGCTATAGTGTTGGTGTTTTCTAATCCCATCAGTTTTTTTAGGTTTGATTCAAACTAAATTTATTAAGATAGAAATCCAAGGAAGTTCCATGTGCTTTAAAAGCTCATTTTCCCCTTAGTTTTTCAAGAGTTTGCGACTCGTAAATCGCAAGGAGGAGGGATAAAAATTTAGAAATCTAGGGTGCTTTAAAAACCTATTTTTTTTTTGTCTTAGTGTTTTATACTCTCACGGCTAGTAAACCGTGGAGTAAAAAAATTAAAATGTCCTCGATTATAATCAAGACTTCTTTCAAGGATGGGTGCGGATTTATTATTCCTAGAAAATTATTTTGGATATTTACCACTCCGGGTTTTTTTATCCAAATATTAACAAGTGAATAATAACAAATTATTCCCAATAATATTTTGGATATTCATCCTTTAAGGATTTCTTTATCCAAACATTAGCGGTGAATAATAGATGAATTCCCCCCAAAATAAGAGTTTTATATTTTTTGGAATATTGGCCAATACCCTTTGGAGTTTTACAAACATGTTGTAAAATCCAGAAATGCAAGAAAATAATTTTTGTTGTGTTTAAGAAATCCATGCGAAAACACATTTTCGAAACTTCCAATATTTTTTGTATATAAAAAAAAGAGCGTTCAAAACATGTTAGGGTATTGGCCGTATGCAACACACAAGAAAACATTTTTTTATATTTTTTTCAAAAACACAAACATCACAATTAGATGTAAACATGAAAATGGAAAGTAGCAAGCTATCATACATATTATAAGAATTACAAGAAGCTTGAAACAATTCGTAACAAAAACCCTTCAAAGCCAAATCAACTTAAAATTTTGTAACTGGAAAGGAATAAACCCGTATGCATGAGGGAGCCACAGTTTTAAAACTGAAATTTTGAAATCAAACCCCTATGTTCGTGCCTCACAACCCTATTATTTCCTCACCTTAAAAAGCAAATGCCTTATTCATTTCACAACGCCAATAGAGAGAAACAAAAACAAACCGGGAAAGCATGCTTTATTCATGTATATAGGAAAAACAAAACCATGGCGGCTAATCTCTCAAGAAGCGGAAAAAAAATGAACGGAAAAGGGAGCCGATGATGAAGAAACAAATGACCCCCCCTCCCACGATTCCTTATGAACCAACGAAAGAAAGAAAAGAAAAAAAAGAAACAGGTTTTTAAAACGTCAGGAACAACAAAAGGCAAGCGTTCATTGTAGTCTAAAATTGAAAACAAATGTGCAAAGCAAAGACAAAATAGGTTTTTAAAACGTCAACACAACAGATTTAAAGGCAGCAAAGGAGGAGAAAGTTAAGACTTATACCTGCAGGTCTCAATGTTTTTCTGCAGAAGATGAAATGGAAAACTAAGCGAACATTCTTTGTCAAGGTTTAACAAGCAAATCTACCTCTCCGTCTTGTCTTTTTCTCTCCTTTTTCCTCACAATAACACCCGAGAATGCAAGAAAGGAACTCCCTTTATTTATTGCGTTGTTTTTTACTCTGCCTCTCTTGCGTTTTTCTCCTCTTTTTATGCTCTTTTTCTCTCCGTTTTCACCTCTTTTTTATGCTCTTTCTTTCTGCGTTTTTCCAACCTCTTTCACGTTCCAGTCCAGGCTTTTTAGTATCAAAGAAAAGCCTCCTTTCTTTCCTCTTGTTTTGCCTCCGTCTCCTCTTTTTTTCTTTTCTCCCTTCTCCCCCTTTTTAGGTCGACAGAGGCAGAGTATACATAGTCTATACATAGCTCTTATAAGGAAAGATTCAATGCATTAATCTAGGATGCAAATCCCAGCTGATTTGCAGCCAAATAATACAAATGAGGAAACTACAATATTCTCATTGATTATGTGCCGATTCTAGTGATTTCTTTCCAATTTTTTAGAGCATGGTGTGGCTTCTTTCTATCCTTCCATAGGGCCAAAGCTGCTCCCTTTGAAATGAGGCAATAAAAACGTGGTTGCAGCTCCAAAAATCAAGCGTGATTATAAAGGAAAAACAACAGGAATTTGCAGAGAAAAAAGGAAAGAAATCGGATGGAGGGGCGTGCAAAGTCTTATTTTCCTTATTCGGTGTGGTAAAAATCCTGTCATTTATGATGATCCAACCCCCATCTCCAGCTTTCCATATCATTCTTCAATTCAATCCCTCATTTTAACACTTTTCGATTCAGTCCTTGGTCCAAAAAAAATCCTTCGAATCGGTCCCGCGAACTTGGGCTATATCCTTCCGCGGCAGAATTTTCTATCCTCACGTTAGATATTCAAATGGGAATATCTTGAGCTTCGATATCGAAATCAAGTGATTCAAAAGCTCAAATTCATCTACGCGTCTAGGACTACAACTTTGATGAAGGAGTCGAAGTGAGATAAAATCTTTTTACAAAACAGAAACTGACAGTAATCTAGTTGGTCAAAAGGTTCTTGATCTGACAATACTGAGCATCCAAATCTGACTGAGAATCTGGAACCAAAAAATTCATTAGGTTTTCTTAGGTTGATCAGGAGTCTTTATAATGCTAAATTCATTCCTTTTTATCTGGTCTTTAAGGTTGAATAAATCCCTCAGAATTTGCTCTAAAAAAAAAATGGTTCTGCTGCTGTCGTAATTTTTTGGTTCCAGATTCTTAGTTAGATTTGGATGCTCAGTATTGTCAGATCAAGAACCTTTTGACCAACTAGATTACTGTCAGTTCTGCTTTGTAAAAAGATTTTATCTCACTTCGACTCCTTCATCAAAGTTGTAGTCCTAGACGCGTAGATGAATTTGAGCTTTTGAATCACTTGATTTCGATATCGAAGCTCAAGATATTCCCATTTGAATATCTAACGTGAGGGTAGAAAATTCTGCCGCGGGAAGGATATAGCCCAAGTTCGCGGGACTGATTCGAAGGATTTTTTTTGGACCAAGGACTGAATCGAAAAGTGTTAAAATGAGGGATTGAATTGAAGAATGATATTGAAAGCTGGAAAGGGGGTTGGATCATCGTAAATGACAGGATTTTTACCACACCGAATAAGGAAAATAAGACCTTGCATGCACCCTTACCCATCGATTTCTTTCCTTTTTTTCCTCTGCAAATTTCCTGCTGGTTTCCATGTTTGTCTTGCTGATTGGAGAGCTTGAGACCACGTTTTTATTGACTCATTTCAAAGGGAGCAGCTGGCCCTATGGAAGGAAAGAAAAGAGCCACACCATCCTCTAACTAGGAAAGAAATCAGTGCGATCTCAAAATCGAATCAAACATTCTGGTTTCCTATTTCTGCTCACCCGAGAATAAACCCTAGAGTTAATATAATATTTGTTTCCTAAGTAAAGCCCTGTATAGGCTATATAGAAGCCTCGGCTGCTGACCTAAAGGGAGGGGGGAAAACGCACAAAGAAAGAGCATAAAAGGGGGCAGAAAGAGAGCAGAAAATAGAGAAAGAGGGCAGAAAAATAAGAGAAAAACAGAGAGAAAAGAGCGAGAGAAGGAAACAACAAAAGAAAGAGAAGGAAAACGCAGGAGAGGCAAAGCGACGGGAAACCGGTCATTTACCAAAGACATAGCTGAAATATTTCGTCCGTTTCAAAGCATCTCTATTTTCGTCTGTCATTTACCAGCAGCCAAGGAGGCACGCGTGAGCTGTGTCTTTCGGCCTTGGGTTTTATTTTCTGCAAAGAGGAGCTGCAGTTTGAAGGAACACGCAAGAGAGGCAAGCGACGGTACTCAAGGAAACACGTGTGAGCCTGTGATATTTTTGGTCCCTGGTTTCATTTTCGCAAACAAGGAACTGCAGGTATAAGCCCCAATCTCTCCTCCTTTGTTATTTTTATACGACCGGGTGCAAGCAACCTGCGGTGCCATCTCCTTCGCCTGTTTCAGCGCCAGGTAAGTCCATGCATTCTCTTTGCTTTGCATTTTAATTATATGTTCTTGTGCAATCTTTTGTGGTTCCTGTTCAAGTGAATTATAATTCACTTGGACAGTTTGTCTAAATTTTGTGTCTGTCGGGTCCCTTGCTGAGGCAAGTGACCCGCGGACCTAATTCTTTTTTTGTTTTGAATAAAATAAAAGAAAGAGAAAGAGATTTATTTTCTGGAATATTTATTTTAAAGTCTGAATTTTTTTTTATGTTGTAAAAAAATATATACCAATCTCGTATTTAGAATACCCGGTTTTCGACGCAAATCGCGGCAAATATACATATATATCAAAATTTGTTTTCTTGTGTGTTGCATACGGCCAATACCCTAACATCTTTTTTTGAATTTCCTCTAAAAAACAAATATTTGAAGTTTTGAAAATGTGTTTCCGCATGGATTTCTTAAACACAAAAATTATTTTCTTGCATTTCTGGATTTTACAACATGTTTGTAAAACTCCAAAGGGTATTGGCCAATATTCCAAAAAATATAAAAATCTTATTTTGGGGGGGGAGTTCATCTATTATTCACCACTAATGTTTGGATAAAGAAATCCTTAAAGGACGAATATCCAAAATATTATTGGGAATAATTTGTTATTATTCACTGTTAATATTTGGATAAAGAAACCCGGAGTGGTAAATATTCAAAATAATTTTCTAGGAATAATAAATCCGCACACATCCTTGAAAGAAGCCTTGATTATAATCGAGGACATTTCAATTTGTTACTCCACGGTTTACGAGCCGTGAGAGTATAAAACACTAAGATAAAAAAATAAGTTTTTTTAAAGCACCCTAGATTTCTAAATTTTTGTCCTTCCTCCTTGCGATTTACGAGTCGCAAACTCTTGAAATACCAAGGGAAAAAATGAGCTTGTAAAGCACATGGAATCTCCTTGGATTTCTATCTTAATAAATTTAGTTAGAATTAAACCGAGAAAAACTTATTGGATTAGAAAACACCAACACCATAGCAATTATAAGACAAACCAAACATCAAGCAGCCTACCTTAGGTAGGGCGTCTAGGGGTGCTAACACCTTCCCTTTACGCAACCAGTCCCTTGCCTTAGAATCTCTGAAAGACCAGTTAGGGTTCCTAGTGACCAAAATACTAGGTGGCGACTCCTTTACACAAAAACAAAGAAAAACCCCGAAATCAATCGAGGATCGTCGCGACGCCGCGCTCCGCCGCGAGGGTGCGACACCCGTGAATTCCTTTTCTTTGATAGCCATGAAACTCAACCTTTATTATGTACTTTGAAAAGTCTATTCTAATCAAGTAAGTAAGAAAGAATGATAAATACACTCTCAAAACGTAAAGAACCATTCACAAGAGTCATGATGAAGTGAATAGCTATTCATTTTTGTTAAGAAAATTCAAACACAAGACTTCAAACAATTATTTGATCCTTTTTTAACCTAATGCAAAATGGGTCATCTCTTAAACCAATCACCATGATGAAATACCTTTCTTCAAAGACTAATATAAATTATGAGAGTTGCATGAACATTGCTATTTGATATGACTTTGAAAATTCTCAAGCTTTTAAAAAGACAAAGTAAATTTTGAGAAATCCTTGTTAAGAAGAACACCCTAAAACAACTCAAACGTGTGTTACGAGTATTTGAGAAAAGCACATGAAAAACAATATTATCATAAGGCAAGGAGTTCTAATGCATTTTTAATTAGGATAATATTTGCCATGGCCTAAATACTCAAAAAAAAAGGAGAAAGCTAGAAAGACAGCTCAACGCTCAAGATTTAAAAATAAATCACACGGATTTATTTGGGTAAACTAGAAGATGAGCCAACAAAAGAGACCACCTCAAAAATTACAACCCTTAACAATCAAAAGAAAAGATTGAGAAGAGATGAAGGGGGTTATATTTTGAAAAGCATGCATTGCATATGGTTTAACCTCAACTTAGAAGAAGTGTTTGTGCAAGATTCGTCATTCAAGAGGAAAGGTGATGAAATATGCATGGGTGAATAAAAGTCAACAAATGGCAAAGAAATCTCATCCATATGGTGTGGATAACTAAAGCCATAAGAAAAGGCTCATTTTAAGAGTTTACCATTGGAGAGTATTTTGTTTTGAATTTTGTTTTAGGAGAGTTTTGAAGGATTTTAATGAAAATCCCAGTTTGAATTTCAAAATAGACAAATCGCCCGTAAAAATAGACTAATTTTCAAGGAAGCATGAACGTTTGCTGAAGTTCTTTTTGGAATTTAAAAAGGTAGGTCACTCGTGAAATATATCACCTTTTGAATTTTAAAATGGGTAGGTCATTTGTGAAAATAGACTAATTTCAGGGAAGCATAGACGTTTGTTGAAGTTCTTTTTAGAATTTGAAAAGGGTAGGTCGTTCGTGAAAATAAACTAGTTTTTTTAATTTTAAAACGGGCAGGTCGCCTATGAAAGTAGATCAATTTCAGAGAAGTACGGAGATTTACTGAAGCTCTTTTTGGAATTTAAAAAGGGTAGGTCACCCATGAAAATAGACCAATTTTCAAGAAAGCATGGACGTTTACTGAAATTCTTTTTGGAATTTAAAAAAGGCAAGTCGCCTGTGAAAATATACCACATTTTGAATTTTAAAATAGACAGGTTGCTTGTGAAAATAGACCAATTTCAAGAAAGCATGTTGAAGTTTGTTTTGGAATTTGAAAAGGCTAGGTCGCTCGTGAAAATAAACCAGTTTTTTGAATTTTAAAATGGGCAGGTCACCCATGAAAGTAGAACAATTTCAAGAAAGTATGAATATTTGTTGAAGTTCTTTTTAGAATTTAAATGGTACAGGTCGCCCGTGAAAATGGACCACCTTTTAAATTTCAAAATGGACAGGTCGCTTGTGAAAATAGACAAATTTTAGGGAAGTATGAATGTTTGCTAGAGTTCTTTTTGGAATTTGAATTTTAAAATTTTAAAAGCAAAGTCTTTGGATGGGTGGATCACCTAGCAAATCGGACAAACACTTTTTCTTTATAAGCTTACTATGCAAAACCTTGATGAGATTTTGCTTCCTAAGCATTGTAAAGAGGAGGCATCTATAGTTACTCATTTTTATCCCACAAAAAATAAAAAATAAAAAGAGAAGAATAAGAAAAGAAATCCAAAAATTCAAGAGGATACACATGAAAAAAGCCTAAAAGATTGCCTAAGGTGGTGGTGAAAGACGAAAATGATAAGTGAAAATGTTGAAGGACCAGAATGCACAAGATTGGAAAAGTTGATGACCCAATTCTGATTGATAAAAGACCCATTCGAAGAAAATATTTTTATTTGGGATAAATAAATACAAATTTAGGTAAGTAAGAACTCGATAAGGATTTTGGAAGGTTTATTAATTTTATTGACTTAATTGTAAGGAAATTTAATTTTTTGGAATCAATTTGGGAGTTAATTAGAAGAAATTTAAGTTTGGGGACCGAAATTGGACTTTAAAAAGTTTAATTGATCAAATCAGGGGTATAATTGTGAAAAAATTAAAGTTTGATAACCAATTAGAGATTTGATTGAATAAATTCAAAACCAAGGATCAAATCATAAAAGGCGTGAGACTTCAAAGGCTAAAATTAACCAAATCAGGGTCCAAATTAAAAAAAAAAGTTTGATTGTTAATTAAGGGTCCAAATGCACAAATCAGTAACCGAAGACCAAGATGAAAATGACGCTAAACTTTGGAGCTGATAATTAAGTTTATCAAGGGTGAAATTGCATGAAATTAAGAGTTAGGGAGGCAATTATGGGTCTAATTAAAAGCAATTGGAATATGTCAGATCCCAAATTAAAAACCCTAATTTCTAGGGGTTGGCAACTTCCAATAGCTCATTGTGGAGTTCTAGATCTCTAACTGGCACGAGGTTTTTGCAAATAGAAGAAGAACATCCCCTGTACAACCCTAATTCTATGAAATTGGACATTTATATCCCAATTCTTCCATAAAAGTTTGCAATATCTTGTCCCTGATCAGCCATCACTATATTTTCAGATTATGGGCTAACTGAGTTCGCACCTTCAAGTGAATGAATATGGAGCTACAAACCTCCAAATAGAGCAAGGATATATCTAAAATAAAGAAAGGTGTGCATCTCCTCTACGAAGTTCAGGAGGTCTCCGATGACATTTACATTAGAGTTTCTCTAGCGAAGCCTCAAAGTGGCCAACTCAGTAAGCCTTGACTAAGATACCCATTTGTGCTAAACCACCTAACCTTTTCATGTGTTCACACTTAAGAACTCCCAAAGGGTTTTTATCAAGGGCTATAAATCTTTCATCCAAGATTAGAAAGTGAGAAATGCATGTCTTTTTCTCCAAGAAAGAGAAAACCACCTAGGCGAAACCACCATCCCAAAAAACCATTAAAGGGCAAGTTCTAGCTATTAACATTTGTCCAGAGCTCTGTCATTTTGATCAAAGGACTGAGCTTTTTGAGGGAATCCTCCAAAAAACCTAGAAAACCCCTATAAATACCCCTAGAAATCAAAGAAAACAATAAGGCAAGAAAAGCAAGAAGAACATGAGGATATACTCTGTAAAAATACCTTAGTGTGAAGGTTCAAAGACCTAATAGAAAAGGTCCAGTAAGCTTTATAAATAATATAAAGTGAAAGGGAAAGAAGGAAGGAAAAGATAAGGAAAGTAGTAGCCTATAGCCAGCAAGTTTGAAGAATGTATAACCATGTGAAAACTCAAGGGTGGAGTCCATGTGGCCTACCCATTCATGCTTCATTAATGTTTAAACCTATTTTGATATTATTTGAGCTCATCTTGCATTTTTGGATTGATTTTAGTGCTGAAATAATTTGATGTTTTTTTGGCAAAGTCTGTTCTGTTTTTGTTCTTGTTTTAAAGATGTTTTTTATTGCTCAAGCTTTTGTTATGATAGTTTATTCTAGTTTTGACAATAATGTGTTAGTGAGGCTTGCTTTAAAGGCATGATTCTTGGTTTTGATGCTTGTTTGATTTTGTGTTTTTAGCCCAATATCATATTAATGATGTATTTAAAGTATTTTGATTGGTGTTTGAATCTGTTTTTCATAATAAAACAATAAGTTGCTTCTATTTGTGGGTTAAAGATTTTGGAAGCATATTGATCAATCTGATGTTTTTAGTGCAAGTCCATGGTTCATACAAATATTTTTGGCATATAGATGTTAAAAATGTCAAGTTTTGAATTCAAATAGCATGAATATGTTTGTTGTTTAGCTTTGGTAGTTTTGAACTTTGAAACTTCATACATGTTATTGACGATTTGATGTTATTTGTTAGTTCTTTGGATTCAGTTATACAACAACTTCTAGATCACATAAGGTATCTCTATTTGATCTTGGAATAAGCTTAATTTAGTCAGAGACACCCCCCAATAAATGGTGTTACAAAAAAAGTGTAAGAAATGATTAACATCAATGAAGCAACTTGTACTTGTGGTAAACAATAACTATATCTTTGACCATATTCACACCTAATTGCATGTTGCACTTTACAAAATGTGGACTATATACAACTTTTTGGTGATTTCTACTCTAACTTGTCATATAAAAATGCATACAATCCTCATTTTTAACCATTATCTGATACGTTGTTGTGGCATGCATAGTCATTATGGTCTGCATATATTAGTTCAAATGTATATAGATGTCCAACTATATGGAGAACGGATAAGGGTCAAAGTAAATCCACTCATCTATATAATGAAGCGGATGCTAGAGAGGGGCACTCACTAAATAAATATGGTCTATGCGATCAAAAGGGTCATAACAGGAAAACTTGTGAAACTAGACAATATATGTTAATTATTTGCATTTGTTCCAAATTATGTAAACTTCAATTATTATTTTTTTAATTTAACTTTATGGATGTTTAATTTTATTGCAAAAGCTAATATGTTTTTTTGATACAGTATCTCGAAGGAGGCATGGTTTGGACTAAAGGGGGTTTACTACTTTTAAAAGTGCTGATAAACAAGACCACCTTGTTATTATGTTCTGCTGAAGGATGGTTCTATATATGTAGGATCGACATCATTCTGGTGATATTTGGAGCGGGGAGGTCAAATCTATATATTAATAACATTTTTAAATAATTATTTGAATTAACTAAATTTTAACTACTTTAATTATTTAAATAATTAAATTGCTTTATTTTCAGGATGGTAATCCTATAACACCTCAACAGCATACATTGATGGAGTTGCATAAGCGTGTCCGCCCATTTGTTATCAAGGTTGATTTTATGAGATTAGTTAGTTGCGTGACATATATCTTGACCACACATTGATTGCAACTGTGGTTGAGTGATGGAGGCACAAGACACACACCTTTCATCTATGTATTGGTGAGATGATACCCATAGTGTAAGATATCACCATGTTGACTGGCCTTCCGATAAATGGAGCCCCTGTGAGAAGATGTGGAGGGTCGGTTAACAAAGATACTTTATGTGATTATCTATTAGGATGATGCCTCCAGATAGTACTTATAAGGGCGATTACATCAAATTGACATGGTTGGATATAAATTTTAAGACCTTCTTAACAATGCGATAGAGGATCAGTTGGTTATGTATGCTAGAAATGCAATACCACTATTCTTTCTAATAGTACTTGAGGATTTCTAGGTCATTCCTAATTATAGTTGGGGGGTCATGCTTAGATATCGTTACCGGCAACTATGTAAATCATGTATAAAAAAGAGAAGATAAATTGTTGGGTGTCTACTATTTCTCCAAGTATAATTATTTTAAATTCTTTGATTATTAGAATTAATGACATTTAAATATTAACCTAAAATTGCCAATGTTAATTGATACAGCTCTGGTTATGAGAGCTTATTCATATCGGATGTTTAGGGAGATAGGTTAATATTTTGTTTGACGTTGTCACTTGGAGGCCACTATCCAATGGCTTTAGTTAATAATAAAATAAAATTAATTCTAATCAACATGTTATTTATATAAATTGAATGAAAAAAATATATTTTATGTCTTGTCATGTTAGATGGTGTGAGGCTAGACATTTCATGATAAATCTCACTCATGTCCATGAGTTATACTGAGATGAATTGGACACATTACAACCACATCAGGTATGAGTTATAAATGTATTGTATTTTTTTATTTGAACATCAATTATTTAGTTTTGACTTTCTATCTAATATAAGTCTTTCATATGTTTTGTAGGTTATATGAAAGTCATATATAGAGGACTTGATACTTTCAGCTTCACCTATATGTCATGAGGGATCTTATCTATGGCAAGTATAGGTCTCATTGCACTACTTCAACTTTATTAAGACGCATTGCCTAGATTGAGTAATGCAATAGTTTGAACTATCTTAACATATATCAAATTATATTAATATCGGTGATGAGTTGTATATTATTAGTCGTCAGGGTAAACGTAATGAGAATTGGTTGATTATTCATTCATTTTACCTAAATCTTTGACATACAGAGATCGTATTTTTAAGGAGCGACAACCAACGATTAATGTAGATACCTACATGAGATGGTATCTAACCATTATATGTCATTTTATTACACCTACCTAGTCGCGTTTCCTGAGATGTCCACGCAATTTGATGCATTATGCATCCCGATATCCAAGACATAATTGATTGGTATGCAATATTGTTTTGCATATAACATTTATTAAATATTGTTGATGTTATTTTAGATGATGAGTGCTAATTAGTTTTTAATGTATGTATGTATATAGATTCATTACTTAGTACGGGAGGATCAGAAAGTAGCAACGATTATCCATGAAGGCATCGATGAGATAGGATTTATTATGACCAACATTACCACTTAATTTGTGTCGTGGTGGACTTCAAGAGATTAGGGAGGCTGAGTGTCTTGAAGTAGTATTGGTGGAATATGAGATTGCTTATCATGAGAGTGTTAGGGATAATGATCCCTCCATGAGCATCCCAAGCCCATCTACGAGCTGGGGTGATATTAGTGTTGACACTTAGTTGGACTAGTTAGTGTTGCTACCCAATTTTTGACCCATATTTTTGATAAATTTTCAGAAAAAATCAAAAAAAGGCAAAAAACAATGAAAACCCCAAAATTTTGATTTTTGATATATTTGCATCATTTTTAGCATTTTCGACGTCATCTCAGAAAAATTTAAATTTTCAAAGGTATTTGGAACGCGTTCAACTGTTAACGCGTTAATTTTACAATCACTGATTTTTCTTATTGAGTCGACTTTGATATTGCTTGTTTAAAAAAAAAAGTACAAAAAATATCAAAAATTGAAATTTACAAAAAAAAAAAAAAAAAAAAAAGAAAAGTTAAGGGACTAGTTTGAAAATATGGCAACATGTTGCCTATAAATACTAGTCTACAGTAAAGTAAAAAGAAAGAGGGGAGAAAAATTAATTCACGGGGGGGGGGGGGTTACGGGGGGGGAACAAAAATAAAAAACCTAAACCTAAAAAAACTCTCAGCCGCCGCCCACCGAGATTTTTCTCCTCCGCACACAACCTTCCCTTTCAACCGGCGGCCGACCCCCTGTTTTCTCCTCCATCCGCCTCCACACTCGTCCCTGTCTTCCCCTCTCGCCGCTCATTTGTCTCGGCCAAAACCAAGAGGCGCGGCCCTTTTTCCTGAAAAAACCCATGACCACCTTCCCCCCTTTGGCCTTGGAAAAGCAAGAGAGAACCAAGACAGCCCCTCACAGCTCCTCTCTCGGCCTCTCCTCATAAACTCACCACAGCCGGCTACAAGACAACCCTCCCATCTCCTGTTGGTCTCTCCATATTCTTGGCGTAAGAAAGAACCAACCGGACCAAGGCCTTCCCCTCGCACACAAGCCGGCCTTCTACCGCAGGATTGGCCTCCACGAAGCCGGCCGCCGCGCCTCCAAAGAAGATCGCCCCTCTGCGCACCATAGAGCAGCCTCATCTTCCCCGACCAGAGAACGGGTAGAGTCGTTCCCCATCTCCTCAGACCCACGGCTCCCGCTTCAGCCAGCAGGTCTTTCCTTCCTCGGCCGCCGAACACGGCCTCCGGCGCGGCAAGAACAACCCGAAGCGCCACCGACCGGCGGCCCTTGGTCATGCCACCGGCCACCTGAAACAGAAGAGGAACTTGTAAAGATGCAGCAGATCCGAACAAGGAGAAGGAAGAGGAGCCGATCTGAAAACGAAATTAAAACAGACTTGCTTGTTGCGTTTTGGGTGTTTTGCAGGTAACGGCGTTGCCCACAGCCGGCAGGGAAGAGAAGAGAGGAGGAAACCATTCCAGAGCTCCCCTGTATGTTGATCTTTCCTGCGGTGGCGCGTGAACCCACGCGCCGCCAGTGGCGGCGGCGCGTGGAGAAGACGCGCCGCACTGTTCCTGCAGACCTGGAACTCTTCCTCTGTAATTCCTAGATTTTTAGGGGTTTGTTTTTTTTTGTAATTTTCACATGATAGGATATGTATTTAAATTACTGTTTTTTTTATGTTATGTTGTAAATGTATGACCTTGAGTAAAAGATAATGAAAAGTGATGTGTGGGTGGAGGTAATGAACAGTGATGTGTGCGTGCTTGTATTATTTTGTGCATGATATTAAATTATAAAATCAAAAAGACAAAAGAAAGTGATTAATTTGAATATGGTTGAATATCTAAGGATAAATAAAATCATGTTATATTTTCCATGAAAATGTAAGAACATGTTTCTACATGTATTCTGGGATTTAATAACTGATTTATTAAAACCTTATAATTTAATCAATATTTTAAATTTTCAAATCATATCAAATCGCAAAGCAGCTTACCTCGGGTAGGGTGCGCTAGGGGTGCTAATACCTTCCCTAGCCACAACCAGTCCCTTACCTTCGGATCTCCGACAACGACCAAGAATTTGGGTTTCCTAGTAACCCCTCATTAAATACTAGGTGGCGACTCCCAAAGAACAAATCCAGCAAACATAACAAAAAATCGCCGAATCGCCGCGCGGGAGACATGTGACAGAATGGCGACTCCACTGGGGAAAGGTAATGTTTTCAACATTATTGGACTAAGCTTTATGTTTTTGATGTGTTTAAATTTTTTGCTTTTTTTCTTATTTTATTTTTATTTTATTCATGCATTGTATAGAATTCTCTCATGCATCACAAGTTTTAATTTTTGAAAGCACACACAAGCTGTAGGTTAGGTGGGGGACTAACAACTTGCCTTATGACTTGAGTCAAGGTTTAAGTTTGTGTAAACCCCAACTCTTTGTTGAGTGCTTAGACTGGTAAATATTGGTACATGTGCCGACCATTACCTACTGGGCCCCTATATTGCCTTTACGAGGGTAATCACTGGGACAACAAGAGACCCTTTTTAGAGACCAAGTAGTAAACCTACCATTTGTCTCACGTAAAAAGATTAGAACCTACCTTTAGGATGTATGCTCCGTAAATATTTGTTTTGCATATGAGCAAACCCTTCTTGAAGTATCTTGAACTCAAGACTTACGGGGGATATAATGGTCATCACTCAAGAAATTTCTATTGTAGAGTTTGAGCAAGAATAAAAATTCTTGTTTCATCATACAAGAGTTGCGACCATATGTCACCCCTCGAAGGGCGAGTTCATCATATAAATTACATGTCATGCATTTATCATGCATGCATCGGGATGAAAAATAGGTCCCCCAAATAAGCTTTGCTACCCTTGATTGAAAAACGATGATGGCAAATGAAGAAAGGGGTCAGAGAGAGGCTCAGTGTCAAAAGGAAGTTGAGAGCATCAAAGGTGAAGTAGCTAGACTCGAGATTCGCTTGAACAAGTGTTGAGCATCAAATGGAACGGGAATGTTCGCACGGTCTTTTGTGGGAACACTATTTGTCCATGTCCAATTGAAGCTTCACCTCTTCTTTTCAGTCCTGAACAACAGCAGCAATGCCTTCAGTCATCAACTAATGACAACCTGGTGCATTGGCCTTCTTTGAAATCACCCTTACTGTGAGCTCAATTCTAATTCAGGAGCACAGGATGTTACTCTGAAAAAGAATAAAAATGATTAGATGCTGGATTTCTACGTGGCAGAGCTCTCTATGTAGAAATTTGTTTTTGAATTGCCAGTGGAGAATGCAAGAGGGGATGTAGTAGTTTCATATGCTATGAAACGCTCTCCGACCAGTGGCACCATCAAAACACTATAATAGGCAGAAGAGACAAACCTGGGCTGAAAAACAAGAAAAAGACTGAAACTTCAATAGAGCGGAACTCTCTCTACGAGGTGTACATTTCCCGCACCGTCAAGTGGTGAATCAAAGAGGAAATAGAGGAATTTCGGACTCATCGTTTCTCCTCCAATAAAGACAATGCGTCAATTCACACATCGGTAGTGGCGGTGCTGTATTTTTCGGCGTCTGTCAAGATTACCAAGTGTTGAAAGGTTTCCAACAACCCTCAACCAACCACAACAACATTGGAATATGGACATGAAGTTGTGTGGATTGCCAAAAGAATGGAACAAGTTATCAAGAGGGGAAAGATTGAAGGTTCTGCTATGGATTCCAGAACTGTAAAGAGAGTTGAATCAGAAGATGACTCTCAATTGAGAAACCTCAGTCATTTTGCCTAGTCAGGTCTTGCCATAACATCAACTGCTCAAATACCTTTGCCAAGATTGACACCCCTCTACGACTCGAGTTTGTCGACCAACATCTATTGGATTCCAGACTTATTGCCCGGACTTCGACAAATTGCATGCAACCACCGTGGTATAATTCAAACCAGATGTGAATATCATGGTGGGTTCCTGGACCATTTCAGTTGAACAGATGCAAGAGTTTCAAGAATCGAGCTGAGTTTGTGAAAGATGATGTCATCGATCATGTTGTCGCCAGAACATTCTCAGAATGGTGAGTGATCGAAATTGCTTGGCAAACACAGATATTGCCAGAGTAGCTGATCCAAGAAGGGTGTTGACCTGTCAAATCATTTTTGTTATGAATTTTGCCATTTTGCATTTTGTTTTGGGGTCACATCTCATCCTTGAACGAAACATGTCTTTTCTTTGTTGTTTTGAAATCAAGAGATGCTTCTTTCAAAGGGTATTTTGACAAAATATTTTGATCAAACTCCAACATGCGATTAAGATTAATCAATCCTGAAGATTAAAAGTATTTTGATTGCAGAAATAACTTGATGCTTGAAAATAACATGAGGTGACCAAACAATTTTGAACTCATACCTCCGGAAACTGAACCACACATCATATAGCTAAGTTTTAACAGTATGCATAATGACATGTAGTGGATTCAGTAGTTATGGACTCGTGAATCATTGACTCTTACAAGTCCCAATCATTACACTGGATGGGGTCAAAATTTATCGGTTCTAACCGACCTTGCTTGAAATGAGAAAAGGCCATCTTTGTTATCCTTTCACATTTCTTGAAATATTTTCCCTTGCAGTCCCATTTTGAGCCTGGTAAAATATTTTCTTTCAAAAAAAAAACCTGACTAGGATCACATCCTACACCTGGGGGCAAACGAGAGATTTTTTTTGAAGACACTGATAGAATTAATGGATAAAAAAAAGGCTTAGAATAAAAGTCCGATGATTGAGAAAGGGCTAGAACAAGACAAGCCATAGATTGAGGGTCATTTAAGAAAAATTTGAGGAAAGGCTATGTAAAAAAAAAAAAAGGAATAGAAGGAGAATGCCTATTAATTCTAAGAAGGGCAAAAGAAGTTTCAATTAAAGAAAGACACAACAAATGCCAAAAGTCAACAAAAAAAAAATCAAGTTTCATGTCTTTTGGTGTGTCTAGGATAAAGCCTCTAGTGTCTTCAAAAAGATTAAAATGGTTATTCATCAAAGAAAAGTTGGATTTGCATTATGACCTATGTTAAGAGAATTCTGATATTTGAGATTTAACAAGGTTATATGTCACTTTCTCTACAATGACAACAAGAGAAAGAAAGTTGATGGATAGTTGATATTGATCCTAGGTCTTTGAAACCCTCAAACACCTTTTGAGCCTATGAATTTCCTTTTTTTCATAAGCCATGAACCATAGCACGCATTACGTGCTTTAAAAAGCCCTTTTTAATCAAGTAAGCAATCGAACCGATAAATGGCGATCTCAAAACTTGAAGAGCTTTTCCATGAGTCGTGGCTTCATGAATTAAGCTACTGGTTATTATGCATCTTTGATAAAATTGGTTCTAAAAAAGAAAACCATCTTTCTTGATGAATCCTCAAGTTTTGACTTAAGCCTTTTGTTTCTTGAAATTCACAGAAGGTCACCTCATCGTAGACCACCAAAAGATATACCCATGATCAAAGATTAAAACTGACACAAAGAACCATGAAAAAAAAAAGAAGCCATTTTAATCTTGCAATGGGTCAATTTCTGTTTTCGAAATACAAGACAATCAAAGGACTACATTGAATAGCGTAGGTTGGGTCTTTGACCAAAGAAGCTTGATTTCCAAAAATACTTTCAAAAATTAACATCTCTTTGATTTCATTTCAATAATTAGACTTAAATAGACATGATCTTTGAAAGATGAGATTTGATTCCAGAACAAGAAAGAGTGTCAAACAAGAAGAACATCGATTGAATTTGCAAAATCCCTGACAGAAATGACATCAACACTTCTCGAGACTCCTTGAAAAGTTGACCACCTGGGGGCAATATGGTTGACCTTGAGAAGGAAAAACAAGTAGTATTCAGATCAGCTATGAGGCAATGAAAGATGATTAAATGATGAATCAGCGAACTGAAGACAATGGTGTTCAAAGAAAGATAATCAATGAATGAGCACATTCAGATCATACTGGGAGCAATGTCGTTCCAAAAGAGTCCATGCTCTAGTGAACCCTGTCAGCAATGAAAAAAAATGCACCTGAAGGAGACTTTCATATCATCATCTTTTGAAACATGGCTAGCGATCGATGAGGATACACGAATGAATATAATTGAATGGCAAAAAGATGCACACCACCAAGACTAATTGTGGAACAATGCTGCACTTGAAGGACAATCTCATATTGTCATCCTTTGAAATATGATTCCCGACAAATGTTATCACGTAGTTGCATTTGAATGAATGTTGGAAGGATGCACCCACCAAGACTGACTGTGTGACCATCTATTTTGAAGCTCAAAAGCACACTTCACCGCATGAATATGGGTGATGAACATCATTGATGATACCAAATCATTTCTTTTTATAAGCTGATTTGACAAGCTAAGAGGAATCCATTGGGAAGAGCATCGGGAATGCAACAAAGAGTCTTTTACGGCAAGTTATGAGAGGCATGTCTGGACGACTTGGTAGTTTCCAAGAAGGTGAATGATAACATATACTTGAAAAGTATTGTTTCAAGCGGAGCGAGGTTCAGGACTGGTTGACCACCTTTGTTGTAACCCAATTTTGGATTCACCAAGATTTTCTTGAATGTTATTTTATTTCTATTATTATTTATAAAAATCCAAAAAAAATTAAGAAAAAGTTTAAAATTCAAAAATATTTTTCTCGAGTCAACCGCATCTTTCCATAAGAACCGATTCCACTGAGTCAAAACGGGTCAAACCATGTCGACCAGAGTAAAAAATGAGTTTTCGGTCAAAACCGAGTCCACCAGAGTCAATACGGGTCAAACCATGTCAACCAGAGTAAAAAATGAGTTTCAGGCCATTTTGGGTCAAAACTGTTATTTTTGGTCAAAACCTGGTTCACCGGGTTGATACCCGTCAAAAGTTTTTTCCAGTGTTTCAACATAATTTTCGGTCATTTAAAATTGATTTTTAGCGTTTGAATCGGGCTTTTTCTAAATGCGATTTGAATTTTTAAGTTTATCTATATAAATATTTATTATTATATATAATAAAACAAAATCAATAATTCAAAAGTTAATTTTTTTTTTCAACGGAGCGGTTTAATTATACAAGTATTAGGTATGTTAATATAATTTTTTATTTAAAGGTGGATGTGAGTTGTCCCCTCTCATTGCCTATAAATAGCCAGTGGGAGAAAAAAAAAAGAAAAGAGGGGGAAAGAAAAAAAGAAAGAAAAGAATTGCAAATACTATTCACGGTTTTTTTTTACTATTTCTTCACGAGGGTAGGATATTGATTTTTATTAAAAACAATATGAAAAATACCAAATATATCCTAACCGTTAGATCTAATAGGGTTTACATCCGAACCGTTGATTTAATAAAATACAATAGGGCTTACCACACCAGATTAAACCCCAAACACATCTCAGCCCTTGAAATAATCTAAGCTTTGATCTCGTTGCGCCACGTCACCGGGTGTACCGAGATTTCGGTGTACCGCGTCGCGCTCGATCCCACCTCTGTTCATCCGGACCGTCGATCAACCTGCAGATCGCGCCAATCACAGCCGCACGATATTTCCATCGAGATCCAACGGATCACAGGCCGCAGCCGCTGCACCGGTGTATTGTGCTTGCGTTCGCACCGTAGCATAACCCGGAGCATCTCTCTCCTCTCGCCGGCGACTCCCTCTCTCTCCTCCGATCTCCCATATCCGGCCATCTAAAGCTTCCAAACCACCACGAAAGGTCGCTATCCTCATATAAAGCAAAACCCCGGCCGGTTGCGGCGTTTTCGCCGCCCCATTTGGCCGGCAAAGGGCCGCGATCGTCGGCGCCACCGAAGCTTCAAGTCGTCGATTCTCCCTCGTCGGCTATCAACGGCCGTCGAGAACACCGCCATAAGAATCCTCGTCCTCGGATCTACCGGAATCAACCATCGGTTGGCCGGAAAGCTCACCGGAAAATCTCCCCTCCGCCAACAGTAGCCGCGCGTGTGCCACACGCGCCGCCAGTGGCATTTTCGTAATTTTCGGAGGAATTCGAGGGTATTTCAGTATTTTACCTATACGGTGACACTCGGGTAATTTTTTGGGTTTCTACTGGTATTTTTTATATTTTATATATATATAAATGCTTGTAAATTTTCTTGCATGTTGTAAAAAATACAAAAACCAAAGTCGACACGTCTCTTTTTTTAAAAAGGACCGATGTCAAAAATATAAATACCAAATATGGATTATGTCTATTATTTCTTTTGGTAACCCAGACGTAACTCTCCTTTTTAGGGTTAAAACGTCATATTTTAGACAAGTCTCCTAATTTTTAGGGACTCGATGTCATTTTTAACGTGTCTCCTATTTTTAGGGACCGACGTTAATCATAAAATTTTTACAAATAAGCCCAAAATATAATCGCATTTGAATCAAATAAAAAAACACACAAGTAAGGGTAACCTTTCTTTTGAAAGGATGTTTTAAGGGTGGTGTCTACCTTCCCTTAATCATAACTAACCCCGTACCCGAATCTCGGGACCGAGTGTCTAATTTGGGATTTCTAGTTCCCTCAAATTACTAGATGGCGACTCCAATAAAATCTTTGTTTCCCCCAATTGAGAAAAAAACCCTTTTTGTTAAATAAACAAAACAGCGGGAGCCGTCGCCCGACGTCGTGTATCGACAGAATGGCGACTCCACTGGGGACTTAGGGTTGAGCCAACTGCTTGTGTTTTCTTGTTCATTTGCTCTTTCTTATTGCTTTTTATTTTTGGGCATTTATTTTATTTGCATTATTTATTTTATGCAATATCTACTGTGATTTCTTTTCAATTTTTCATATTGCCACATGCACGCATGTTATCTATTTGTGTATTCACACACATCACGGTGAACCCATAAAAGCTCTGGACCCGAGCTCGTCCTTTTTAAGATTAGAAAAGAGAGATTCAAGTGGCAAGTGTGACTTATGTCCACTGATGCTCATTTGGACTTTCGCTTGGATTGTAACTCACCCTATGCAACTAGTATTGTGGAGTCTTTCTCCCCTACTCATGTTGTATAAGGTTAAGAGGCCGATTACTTCATGAGTAATTCGGGCAATCTAAGAACCAAAAAATATCTTTAAGGATAGACTAAAGCCGAGCCAAACCTTATGAGCTAGATCCTATCAAGTAGGATATACCCATTAGGACACGAACAAATGTCAATGCATGAACATACATGTTCATATACATTTCATGTGCTCATTAAGTCTCCACCGATCCTTACAGGAAGTGTGAGATGGAAAAACCCATTACTATTGAGGAATTTTTGACCGGATCGGAATTGAGCCAACATGATGAAGGGGATTGTTTGCCATCGAATTTGAGTCTCATGAGAAATGTTTATTTTGATTCGATTTATGGCATCAAATTTCTCCCCTAAATCGGTTCAAGTTCTGTGGGTTTGGAGTCCTCAGTGAGAACTTTCTTAAGAGAATCTGATCTGGTCTGTTCCTCGTCATAAGTTAAAGGAAAACTTGAAACAAATAACAAGCATGCATAAAACATATGGCATTTTGCATCCATTTGTGCATTTCATTCATTTTACTTGCATTCATTCAGGTTGAAATATAGGTCCCCCAAAAGACCATAAAATTCATTACACTCGACTACGAAGGAAGATAATGGAGAACGAAGAAAGAGCACATCTAGAGGCTCATTATCAAAGGGAGTTAGAGAGCATGAAAAGCGATATCACACGACTTACAAGTCTACTCGAGCGGAGCCCTAGTATCCAAGTTTGGGGAGGATACATCTACTCGGCCGGCAGTTGCAACTCCATCTGTATCTATGCCGGCGGCTCCTTTTGTATTCACGTCTCAAAATTTAGGGGCAAATCCCTCTTCATCGAACAACGAGTTCACTGCCCATGTTCCACCGGCACAAGTGCCGGTTCTTGTAAACTTGACGGTGATGACTCACATATGATGAAATTCTCTAAACAAGTTGATTATGAGAAGTTGACCGCTCTAGAAGGCAGTTGAGGGCGGTCGAAGGGCGCGGACTTATATGATCTGTTCATCTTATGCGAGAGATGTGTTTAGTTCCAAATGTAGTTGTACCCAAAGAATTTAGGGTACCGGAATTCATCAAGTATCTTGGACCGAATGCCCAGTCACACATCTTAAATCTTATTGCAATAAGATGGCGAAGTAGTGAATGATGAGAAACTTCTCATCCATTTCTTTCAAGATAGTCTTTACGGATCGGCGCTAAGCTGGTATACAAGGCTAGACAATACAAAAATCGAGAAAGTGGAAAGATTTGGTAAAAGCTTTTGTGGAGCAAAGTATAAATTCAACATGGAGGTAGCCCGGACGGGGTCAAGCTTGTTAGTCATGGAGAAGGGCAACAAAGAGAGCTGTAAGAGAATACGCTTTGAGATGGCGTGAAAAAGCATCTCATGTGCAACCCTCTTTGCTAGAAAAAGAAATGGTCACTTTGTTTTCCAACACTTTTAAATCTCCTTACTTTGAACACCTAGTGGGTAGTTCAGCTCAACATTTCTATGATGTCGTAACTATCGCTGAGAGGATAGAACAAGCAATAAGAATGGGGAGAATGTTAGAGCCTCCGAGAAGAAAGGCTTTCTTGGGAAAAAGAAGGATTCGAGGTAAACAACGTGGAAGGAGTGTATAAGGGTAAGAAGAAAAATTACCATCATTATAACTTCCAAATACCTACCCAACAAGTTGCAAGTGTAAACTTCACTAAGCCTTTCCCTACCAACCAACAAAACCAACCAAATGACCAACAAAGTAACCAGATTGTTAATCCTCCAAGAAGGAACTTTCAAAGAACCCAAGAACGATTGCCACCATTACCACTTCCCTTGGGAGAAATGTATTCAAAGTTGTTGAGTATTGGGCAAGTGGCCCCTATTCCCTTAACCCCACTACAACCTCCATACCCAAATTGGTATAAGCCTAGGATCGACATGTGAGTATCATGCTTGGCATTCTTTGGGCATAACATTGAAAATTTGTAATGCATTTAAAAACAAGCTTACGCAATTGATAAAAATTTGGATGGATAACTTTTGATGATACACCGAATGTGAATTCCAACCCTTTACCCAATCATCTGCAAGTAGTGGAGGGGTAAATGTTGTAGGAGTAGAAGGTAAGAAGGAAAGAGTTTTGAAGGTTTCCATGGAAAGGTTATGCGGTATGATGGTACAATCTGGATATTTACACGAGGTTGAACCAGTGATGAATGGAAATAATTCTTGTAAGTTTCATGGCGAGGTGGGACATCACATTGATGATTGTCAAGAATTTCACCAGGAAGTGAAAAGGATGCGACTTTCGGCATGATAAGGATAGAGAGTGAAGAAGAAAGCAGTGAAGTTGGGATGATAGGCCGTCGGGAGAAAAAGTTGGAGGTTTGTAGACTCCAACCAAGCGTGGGTGGTCCACCAAAACTAATCGACCAAACCTGTGTGCACAAATAGTGGAAGTTATGGCACAATGCCTTACAATTATGGATATTCTTTCAACATTAAGAATCCTACTCCTATCTTCCATACCGAAATCGGTGGTTTAACTCGAAGTGGTCGGTGTTTTACACCGAGAAGAATTGGAGAGGCGAGAGGAAAGCTAAAGGAAAAGACATAGTTGATGCTTTTAAAGGTATGGAAGTGAACAAACCTATAAGTGAAGATGAGTCTAATGAATTTCTGAAGTTGATGAAGCATAGTGAGTATAGTGTGGTAGATCAGTTGAAGAAAACTCCTGCTAGAATCTCTTTAATGTCACTTATCTTGAGTTCGAATTACACCGTAAAGCATTGCAAAAGGTGTTGAATGAAGCATATGTGCCCCAAGATATTACTCGGGATACGATGGAACATTTGGTGGGAAGAATTCAAGCCTCTAATTACTTATACTTCATCGAAGATGAGCTAGACCAGGAAGGGACGGGGCATAACAAGCCTTTGTACATCACCGTGAAATGTAAGGACTGTCGATCGGCAAAGTGCTTGTGGATAATGGTTCAGCTTTGAATGTGCTACCAAGGCATATGCTAGATGAGATGCCAATTGATGCTACTTATATGAGGCCAAGCACTATGACGGCTAGAGCATATGATGGTTCCCCTAGACAGGTAATAGGGACCATTGACATTGAATTGTTTGTAGGGCCTCAGATGTTTTTGGTAACCCTACAAGTAATGGATATACATCCTTCATATAGCATGTTATTGGGAAGACCATGGATACACGCCTCCGGGGCTGTGACATCATCTCTACACCAATGTCGAAGTACATTATCAACGGTACTCTAGTGAAAGTTAAGGCGAAGAAACCTTGTCCATGATAAGGAATGTGTCGGTCCCTTATATTGAAGCGAGAGGATTGCAAAGATGGAAATCTTCATGCCTTCGAGATTGTGAACACCGAATGGGTACCGAGAGAAGACGGTGTTGAGAAGACCAATCATTTCGATCTACGCGAATGATAGCTAAGTGCTTTTTGAAACATGGGCTACCATTCCAGAATGCTCCAATTACTGGAAATCTTAAGACAGTCAACATGATGAAAATTAAGGCTGCTGATCAGAGGTTTGGGCTTGGCTATAAGCCTAAGAAAGATGATCACAAGAGAGGCTGCCAGGATGAGGCGAGAAAGAAGGTTGGCGAGAATGGAAGGAAGAAAGCCGGAAGAAGAAGACATTGTAATCCCACCCATCCATGTTTCTTTCCCAAAGTCAGCATATGTAATGAAACACGAGGACATGATGGAAGGCTTGGGACAACAACTTGCTGTCATGGATATCAACAATGTAGAGGAAGGTGAAGGAAAAGGCGGGAATTATAATGATGAGCTGAAAACAACGAGAAGAAGATGAAGCTGTTACCTCGGTTAACTTGTCCACTCTCTAGAAGAGGCTCCAACCAACACATTTGTGCGAAAGCTTTCGGTTGATGAAGTATTCCAGAATTGGGAGATTGAAGAAGCCCGAGTTGTTTTCAAGAAGTAATGATTAAGCGTCTACTTATATTCGCTTTTATGTGCTTTGTGTGCTTTCCGTTGAAGTTTGCTTTGTGTTTTTGTACCTAGTTGGAAATCTTGGCTCAAGATGTCAACATAAGGTCTTTTTATAATTATTGAGCCAACTTTTAAATATTATTGAGATCGTGCATTTTCCTCAACATTTGTTACCTTATTTTGCTTTGTTTGACTACAAGATATGCATTTACACTTGTAAACACCTTCAGTTTTCGGGAATCCACGAAATTGAATCCTCCATAAATCCACAAACATATTGCATTGAAAATGAATGGCCAAACTTTGATAAGGATGTGATTGCAATGGATGAAGAGGAATGGAATGAAGATGATATGAAAGAGTTTACTAGACGGATAGAACGGTTTGAGCATGCTTGGAAACCTGCAAAAGAAGAATTAGAGGTGATAAATGTAGGCACGGAGCAAGATAAAAGAGAGCTAAAGATTGGAACTACGATTACCACGGAAGAAAGATGTAGTTTAACAAAGCACTACTACAAGAGTATACGGATGTGTTTGCCTGGTCTTATGCGGATATGCCTGGTTTAGACATTGATATTGTAGTACACGAGTGCCTCGATAGAAGGATGTAAACATGTTAGCGAGAAATTGAGAAGAACTCGCCTGGGATATTCTACTCAAGGTCAAAGCGAGAGATAGAGAAGCGAGTGGGATGCCGGTTTTCTAGAAGTTATTAAATACCCTCAATGGGTATCTAACATAGTGGTAGTCCCAAAAAAGGATGACAAAATCGAGTATGTGTAGACTTCGGGGATCTAAACAAAGCTAGTCCCAAGGATGATTTTCCTTTGCCTCACATAGATGTTCTAGTGGACAACGCTTTGCTAAGAGTTCAACTTATTCCTTCATGGATGGATTCTCCGGGTATAACCTGATTAAAATGGTGAAGAAGATAAAGAGAAGACCACTTTTGTCACACCGTGGGGAACATTTTGCTACAAAGTGATGCCATTCGGGTTAAAAAATCTTTGGAGCCACATATCAAAGGGCAATGGTGACACTTTTCCATGATATGATGCATAAAGAGATTGAAGTGTATGTGGATGATATGATTGCCAAGTCTAAGAATGAAGAAGATCATGTTCAGGTTCTAAGAAAATTATTTGATAGACTAAGGAAGTATCGGTTGAAGGTTGAATCTGCAAAATGCTCATTTGGGGTAAAGTCCGGAAAGTTCTTTGGGATTTGTGATAAGCAATAAAGGAATAGAGGTCGATCCCGATAAAGTGAAAGCAATTCGAGGCTATGACAGTTCCTAAAGCCGAGAAGGAAGTAAGAGGCTTCTTAGGACGTTTGAACTACATCGCTCGATTCATATCTCATTTAACAAGGCAACATGTGAGCCAATCTTTCGATTACTTCGAAAAAAGAATCCTGGTACATGGGACAAAGATTATCAAGAGGCTTTTGATAAAATAAAGCAATACTTACAGAATCCACCTTTGTTAGTGCCACTGTGCCTGGAAGACCTTTGATCTTGTATTTGACAAGAATCGAGGTAGCAATGGGTTGTGTGTTGGGACAACATGATGAGTCCGGAAGAAAGGAGCAAGCTATCTATTATCTCGAGTAAGAAGTTTACCGATTGTGAATCCGGATATACTATGACCGAGAAGCTATGTTGTGCCCTTGCATGGAGTACGAAGCGCCTTCGACAATATATGTTGTATTATACCACCTGGTTGATCTCAAAAATGGATCCTCTTAAATACATCTTTGAGAAACCTTACTTGTCAAGCCGAATAGCAAGGTGGCAAGTAATGTTGGCCGAGTATGACATTGTATACAAGACAAGAAAATCTGTAAAAGGAAGTGTCATTGCTGATCATTTAGCGAGATAATGCTATTAAAGATTATGAGCCTTTGAAATTTGACTTCCGGATGAGGATGTGTTGATAGTAGAAGAAGACAAAGAGAAGAATGATTGGTGGATCATGTATTTTGATGGGGCGTGAATGTATCGGCAATGGAGCGGGGTTGTGATAATCTCACCGATAAGAAGCAATATCCCGTCTCAATCAAGCTACAATTTGAATGTACTAACAATACTGCTGAATATGAGGCTTGTATCCTTGGCTTAGAAGCTGCTTTAGAGATGAAGATAAAGAAGCTTGATGTCTATGGGGATTCAATGTTAATAATCTGTCAAGTGAAAGGTGAATGGCAGACCAAAGAAGAAAAATTGATACCCTATCAACAATATCTCTCAAAACTGACTGAGGGCTTTGATGAGATAGATTTTACCCATATGGGAAGAGACAAAAACCAGTTCTTGATGCTTTGGCAACCTTAGCTTCTATGGCCAAAACGATTACGGCATCGTGGTACAACCAATCTGCATTGAGATTAGAAATTTTCCAGCTCATTGTTGTTCAATTGAAGGAGAAGTAGATGAGAACCCATGGTTTTATGACATCAAGCGGTTTATCCAATATCAAGAGTATCCCTTGGGGGCATCTAAAGCAGATATGAAGACCTTGAGACGGTTAGCCATGGAATTTTACCTGGATGGAGAAATTCTATATAAAAGATCATTCAATGGGACTTTACTAAGATGTCTAGATGAAATCGAAGCTAAGGTAGCATTGCAAGAAATTCATGAAGGAATTTGTGCAACTCATGCAAGTGGGCATATGATGGCCGGACAACCGCAACGATCTGGATACTTCGGATGACCATGGAGAAAGATTGCATTGATTACGTCGAGAAAATGCCATAAATGTCGGGTGTATAGTGATAAGATAAATGCACCTCCAGCTCCTCTGTTCAATATGACATCACCATGGCCATTTGCAATGTGGGGAATAGATGTGATTGGCCCAATCAACCCAAAGGCCAGCAATAGGCATCAATTTATCTTAGTAGCCATTGATTACTTCACAAAGTGGGTGGAGGCCGGCTCTTATGCTCATGTAACTCAAAAGGTGGTCAAGTGTTTCATTGAGAAAGATTTGATTTGTCGGTACGGTTCACCCGAGAAGATAGTGACCGACAACGCCCAAAATTTTAATGGAAAAATTATCACAGAATTGTGTGTGAAGTGGAAAATTAAACATTCAAACTCGTCTCCTTACAGACCAAAGATGAATGGTGCTGTCGAAGCGCAAACAAGAATATCAAGAAGATTATCCAGGAAGATGGTAGTCAATTATAAGGATTGGCATGAGATGCTTCCCTTTGCTCTACATGCATATCGCAGTAGCCGTAAGGACATCTACTGGAGCTACACCTTACTCATTAGTATTTGGGATGGAGGCGGTGATGCCTTTGGAAGTAGAAATCCCATCTTTGAGAGTACTAATAGAATCGAACTAGAAGAAAGCTGAATGGGCTAAACCGAGATATGAGCGGCTAAACATGATAAGTGAAAAGAGGTTGGCCGCAATTTGTCATCACCAGTTATACCAAAGAAGGATGGCCAAAGCATATGACCGGAAAGTCCGACCAAGAGAATTCAAAGAAGGGGATCTTGTACTAAGAAAAATCCTACCATTACCAAGTGAAGACCGAAGCAAGTGGGCACCAAACTACGAAGGGCCATATGTAGTGAAGAAAGCATTCTCCGGAGGGGCTCGTTGTTAACTAGGATGGATGGAGATGATTTACCTAGGCTGTAAACTCGATTACGTGAAAAAGTATTATGTATGATGTGTTTCATCCAATCAAACTCAATTAAATGAAGTTTTGGCCAGGAAATTCTCTTTGCATATACCTCACCAAAAAACCCATGCATGATCTCGATGGCTCAACAAATTGATCTTTCAAACTTTTTTAGCGGAGAACTCGGTTTTCTTAAATGAGGTTTTAAAAGAATGGACTTTGTTTATGATTTCAATGAAATAAATCAATGATTTGTTTGGAATAATGTTCAGAGCAATTCCCTTGAAAGAGATGACCAAACAAGTCAAAACGTGTAATTGGAACAACCATCACTCAAATTATGTCTTGGACCTACATTTTAACAGCATGAATAATGATTGGTAACATATTAGTTTGTCATGGACTCGCAAAACATGGTGTCTTACAAATTCAAGCATTACTCTGGATGTGGACAAAGTTTATTGGTTTTAACTGATCTTACTTGAGATGAGGAAAGGCCATCTTTGATATTCTTTTCACTTTCTTTAAAATTATCCTTTGCCGTCCCAATTTGAGTGAGTCTATTTAAAGTTTTTTCTTTCATAAGAACCTTAACTAAGATCACACCCTACACTAGGGGGCAAAAAGAGAGAAATGATTATGGAAAACGTCTTGAAAGCATGTGAGCTTATAAAGTCCGTCGCCAAGGAATTCAACAAAATTCCAAATAATTGAGAAAATGCTCAACAGATATGAGAGTACAAAAAACAGAAATTCCTAATTTGGAATATTTGGTATCATTTTTGGTTGTCAAGATAGCAAAAGAAAAGGTGAAGATAAGATAACAGTGATCTATAGTTTTTAAACCCTTAAACACTCTTTTGAGCTTATGAAATACTCTTTCTTCTATAGCCTTGAGCCATAAAATACATTACGTGCCTTTAAAGTCCTTTCTAATCAAGAAAGCAACCTGGATCAATAAAAGGCGTTCACAAAATATAAGAGACTTTTTCATAAAGAGTCATGACGTAGCAAATAATTACTCGTTATTATTCATGCTTGTTAAAAATGGTGGTCCTGAAAAATAAAAGACAAATTATTTCTTCTCTCAAAATACATTCAAGTAATCACTTGAACACTTTGAAAACCAAAGCGGAAGGTCATCTCATCATTTATCTTCATCGAGATTACTTTTACTAAGAGATTTGACACAAATCCCGAATTGCTTGAACATTGTTGTAAACAGACATTGAGAGTTTCAGTTTTCAAAAACAAAGACAGATCTTTTGAAAAATCATTTTTGAAAAAAAGGTTTTCTTTGTAAGAAAAATGAACATTTGACACCTGCGAGGCACTGTTAGAAAATCGGTGACACAAGAGTAAAGGAGGAAATGAAATGAGGCGCTTAACTCTTCCAGGGGGCGAGAAGCGGTTACGGATCCCAATGGCACGAAGAAATTTGCTTCCCTAGTGGAAAATACACATGATAAAAGCGTAAGCTTCTTCCAAAGATAAGGACTGAAATAGTATTGATTTGCAGTATCATAATTCCTCCAGCAACGGAGATTGTTGACTCTCATAATATGATCAGTTAGACAATAAGATAACTGATACATCTTCGATAAGAGAAATGTATATGAAAATCTCAGGTGAAGCGGGATAATCCTCATATATTGACCATGTGAATTGGTAAAGACTCCTCAACAATGGGAATGTTGCCAATAGAACAATGTCGGGCCAAGGAGAAGCGAATGCTCTCGGTGGAGTAACCAATAGAGAAAGGTGCAGTGACTGTTGGGAAACTCAAACAAAGCTTATCTTAGAAAATGAGCAACATGGGTCGGCTTGAATAGATTTGAAGGATGTGTGAATCAAAAGAGCTCACTAAAAAATCAAGATCAAGATCCTCAAACAAGATGAACGGGGGACCTATGTTTCAAAAAACAGGTGAGATGCATTGCATATCATCTAACTTCACATGCATTGCATAATTGTTTTGAGATATTTCATGAAACAATATTCCCACCGGGATCCAACGAGACTCACATGAATTGAAGTATTTTTAAATCACATCAAAGATGGCAATTCCACAAAAGCAAAATTCATAAATGAAGACAAGAAAGATGGATTTTTATTCATGGAAAAAGGGGTTTACAAGTACAAATGTTAAACGGTGCGAGGACGATCGGGGATATTTTCATCTTGATGGTTAATCATGCCTCGGAATTCCTCGAATTGCTTATGCATGCGCTCCATCTCTTCCTCGAACTCGAGGTGTCGTGTGTTAACGTAGTTCCTCCAAAAGTCAACACGTGCATTCGGCTCTTGATTTCTCCTCTCCAAGTTGTTTCGTGACGTCTCTCATCACGGAGTCTATTCCTTAAATTCTCGATCGATGTTGGAGATCGGGAACCCGAGTATTCAACTCAAGTCTTCCGGCATGAAGACGCTCTCGCAACGTTCACCAAAGATGAAGTAGCTCGATGCGAGAGCAAGTGACTCGATTCACTTGCTTCAATATCGGTCTGGTGCCAACATTATTTCATCACGAGGAAGGATCATGTCTCTAGCCACGGCTACAGCAATATCTTCATTGTCCATTACAGTATCCTCTATTGTAACGGGACGACCATTCACTTCAAAGGTAGTACGCCAAACTGCAGGCTCTACTGCAGGAACAGGGTTTGGGTTAGCATTGGAAGAAGAGGAAGACATGGTTAAAGCTTCAAAAGTTGAGAACTTTGAGAGTATGGAAAATGCAAGAAGTTGATGATGTCTTTCACCAAATCTGCGGGATTTATAAGGATTTTACTCCTACAATTTGTTGCGAACAGAAGATCAGATCTTAGCCGTACATACATGACTTCCTTAAGAAGCTTTCCTCATTTTTAGGATTCACAAATCAAATCCTAACCGTACATACAAGACTTGCTTGGGAAGCTTTCCTCATTTTTGGGATTCACAAATCAAATCCCAACCGTACATACAAGACTTGCTTGGGAAGCTTTCCTCATTTTTGGGATTCACAAATCAAATCCCAACCGTACATACATGACTTCCTTGAGAAGCTTTCCTCATTTTTGGGATTCACAAATCAAATCCCAACCGTACATACAAGACTTGCTTGGGAAGCTTTTCTCATTTTTGGGATCCACAAATCAAATCCCAACCGTACATACATGACTTCCTTGAGAAGCTTTCCTCATTTTTGGGATCCACAAATCAAATCCCAACCGTACATACAAGACTTGCTTGGGAAGCTTTCCTCATTTTTGGGATCCACAAATCGAATCCCAACCATACATACATGACTTCTTTGAGAAGCTTTCTTCATTTTTGGGATCCACAAATCGAATCCCAACCATACATACATGACTTCCTTGAGAAGTTTTCCTCATTTTTGGGATCCACAAATCAAATCCCAACCATACATACATGACTTCCTTGAGAAGCTTTTCTCATTTTTGGGATCCACAAATCAAATCCCAACCGTACATACAAGACTTGCTTGGGAAGCTTTCCTTATTTTTGGGATCCATAAATCGAATCCCAACCATACATACAGGACTTCCTTGAGAAGCTTTCCTCATTTTTGGGATCCAATTACAAATCAAATCCCAACCGTACATACAAGACTTTCTTGAGAAGATTTCATCATCTCCGAGATCGATTTACAAATCGGATCTCAACCATACGAGTATGACTTCCTTTAGAATTTTTCATCAACCCCGAAGCTCATTCTTGAAATCACTTTCATGTATTTCACAAAATTATATTGAAATCACTTTCAAGTATTTTCAATTAGACCACTTGCGAGTTTTCCTCGCATTTTCACTATCGGGCGGTGTCGCCTGGAACAATTAGACCACTTGCGAGTTTCCTCGCATTTTATCATCGGGTTGGTCATCTAGAAAATAGAACCATTGTTGAAATCACTTTCATGTATTTCACAAAAAAAAACCAATGTTGAAATCACTTTCATGTATTTCACAAAACCATTGTTGAAATCACTTTCATGTATTTCACAATGCTAATCGAAATCACTTTCATGTGTTTCATAAAACAAATGTTGAAATCACTTTCATGTATTTCACAAGACTAAGGTTGAAATCACTTTCATGTATTTCACAAAAAAAAAAATCAATTTTGAAATCACTTTCATGTATTTCACGGAACCATTGTTGAAATCACTTTCATGTATTTCACAACATTAATCCGAAATCATTTTCATTTATTTCATGAACCATTGTTGAAATCACTTTCATGTATTTCACAACATTAATCGAAATCATTTTCATGTATTTCACAAGATCAATATTGAAAACACCTTCATGTTTTTCACTTGGGCGAGTCGCCCATAAGAATTAGACCAACTGAAAAATCTGTGCATTTTTCAACACTTCCATCGTTTTCTTTACAAAACTTACTATGCAAAGTCAAAAGAAAATGAATTTTCCAATGCCTTTGCACCGTAAGCATTGTAAAGAGGGGGCAACTGTTGTAACCCAATTTTGGATTCACCAAGATTTTCTTGAATGTTATTTTATTTCTATTATTATTTATAAAAATCCAAAAAAAATTAAGAAAAAGTTTAAAATTCAAAAATATTTTTCTCGAGTCAACCGCATCTTTCCATAAGAACCGATTCCACCGAGTCAAAACGGGTCAAACCATGTCGACCCGAGTAAAAAATGAGTTTTCGGTCAAAACCGAGTCCACCGAGTCAATACGGGTCAAACCATGTCAACCAGAGTAAAAAATGAGTTTCGGGCCATTTTGGGTCAAAACTGTTATTTTTGGTCAAAACCTGGTTCACAGGGTTGATACCCGTCAAAAGTTTTTTCCGGTGTTTCAACATAATTTTCGGTCATTTAAAATTGATTTTTAGCGTTTGAATCGGGCTTTTTCTAATACCGATTTGAATTTTTAAGTTTATCTATATAAATATTTATTATTATATATAATAAAACAAAATCAATAATTCAAAAGTTAATTTTTTTTTTCAACGGGGCAGTTTAATTATACAAGTATTAGGTATGTTAATATAATTTTTTATTTAAAGGTGGATGTGAGTTGTCCCCTCTCATTGCCTATAAATAGCAGTAGGAGAGAAAAAAAAAGAAAAGAGGGGGAAAGAAAAAAAAAGAAAGAAAAGAATTGCAAATACTATTCACGGTTTTTTTTTTTATTTCTTCACGAGGGTAGGATATTGATTTTTATTAAAAACAATATGAAAAATACCAAATATATCCTAACCGTTAGATCTAATAGGGTTTACATCCGAACCGTTGATTTAATAAAATACAATAGGGCTTACCACACCAGATTAAACCCCAAACACATCTCAGCCCTTGAAATAATCTAAGCTTTGATCTTTCCATAAAAAAAAACCTAGAACACGGGCCGGAACCGCACCGGAGTCTTGTGCTTGCGTTCGCACCGTAGCATAACCCGGAGCATCTCTCTCCTCTCGCCGGCGACTCCCTCTCTCTCCTCCGATCTCCCATATCCGGCCATCTAAAGCTTCCAAACCACCACGAAAGGTCGCTATCCTCATATAAAGCAAAACCCCCGGCCGGTTGCGGCGTTTTCGCCGCCCCATTTGGCCGGCAAAGGGCCGCGATCGTCGGCGCCACCGAAGCTTCAAGTCGTCGATTCTCCCTCGTCGGCTATCAACGGCCGTCGAGAACACCGCCATAAGAATCCTCGTCCTCGGATCTACCAGAATCAACCATCGGTTGGCCGGAAAGCTCTTACGGAAAATCTCCCCTCCGCCAACGGTAGCCGCGCGTGTGCCACACGCGCCGCAGTGGCATTTTCGTAATTTTCGGAGGAATTCGAGGGTATTTCAGTATTTTACCTATACAAAGTGACACTCGGGTAATTTTTTGGGTTTCTACTGGTATTTTTTATATTTTATATATATATAAATGCTTGTAAATTTTCTTGCATGTTGTAAAAAATACAAAAACCAAAGTCGACACGTCTCTTTTTTAAAAAAGGACCGATGTCAAAAATATAAATACCAAATATGGATTATGTCTATTATTTCTTTTGGTAACCCGGACGTAACTCTCCTTTTTAGGGTTAAAACGTCATATTTTAGACAAGTCTCCTAATTTTTAGGGATCGATGTCATTTTTAACGTGTCTCCTATTTTTAGGGACCGACGTTAATCATAAAATTTTTACAAATAAGCCCAAAATATAATCGCATTTGAATCAAATAAAAAAACACACAAGTAAGGGTAACCTTTCTTTTGAAAGGATGTTTTAAGGGTGGTGTCTACCTTCCCTTAATCATAACTAACCCCGTACCCGAATCTCGGGACCGAGTGTCTAATTTGGGATTTCTAGTTCCCTCAAATTACTAGATGGCGACTCCAATAAAATCTTTGTTTCCCCCAATTGAGAAAAAAACCCTTTTTGTTAAATAAACAAAAAAAGCGGGAGCCGTCGCCCGACGTCGTGTATCGACAACCTTGATGGGTGTTGGCATGATGCACACAACCAATCAAAGGATAATTCTCAGAAGAATCCAGGAGAGAAAATCCTTCAGGATGAATCAAGCAACACCACACTTGGGGGCAGAGTCAAGCTTGATAAACAGCAAAAGCAGTAATTGTCGTGGACAGCCTAGGATGGGCACTGCACTTACATCTGAGTGATGGCTATCACATGAATGAGCCAATGCATCGAAAGAACAAAGAAAGCTTTGGAATGCAAACAAAGGCACCCTATGATGATGGAGCATCGAAGAGGGGGGACCTATATTTCAAATCAGGTAAGGATGCATGCATATCATCTTACCTCAAAAACATTTGCACAGATTTTTGAATTGTTACAAGAAAATCCTCAATGAAATCCAGCAAGATTGTGGACAAAGAAAGAATCATTGAGTTGATGACAACAAAGAATCAGTTTAGATCCTGGAACGAGAAGAGAATGAGATGAACCCTGCTAGTAGGAGAATCTCAAAGAAACGAGGAGATCAACCCTGTCATCAAGAGGAGTCTTCAAGTCAACCCTGCAATCAGGAAGCGCAGTTTGTCAGCCTTATCCTGTCAAGACTTCTCTAGCCATGTCTTTTTGCCAGGTAAGTCACATTCTATCATCTGGGTAGGTCACCTATTATAATGAGACCGCTTTTTGTTTTTCATTTGGGTAGGTCACCCATTATAATGAGACCGCTTTTCATCTTTTATTTGGGTAGGTCACCCATTATAATGAGACCGCCTTTTGTCTTGCATCTGGGTAGGTCACCCATAACAATGAGACCATTTTTCTTTCCATCTGGGTGGGTCACCCATTATAATGAGACCGCTTTACATCTTTCATCTGGGTAGGTCACCCGTAACAATGAGACCATTTTTTTGAAAAAAATCTTTGCATTTTCCTGGGTAGGTCACCTATAACAATGAGACCATTTTTCATCTTCCATTTGGGTAGGTCACCCATAACAATGAGACCAATTCATATTTTGATCATTCCATCTGGGTAGGTCACCCATTATAATGAGACCATCATCTTGCGTCTGGGTAGGTCACCCATCAATGAGACCATCATTTTTTTTAGGTAGGTCACCCATCATAATGAGACCATCACCTTCTATTTGGGTAGGTCACCCATCATAACGAGACCATCATTTTTTGTTCTTGGGTAGGTCACCCATTATAATGAGACCGCCTTTTATCTTTCATCTGGGTAGGTCACCCATCATAATGAGACCAACATCTTTCATTTGGGTAGGTCACCCATCATAATGAGACCATCACCTTTTATCAGGGTAGGTCACCCATAACAATGAGACCACTTTTCTTTTCATCTGGGTAGGTCACCCGTAACAATGAGACCAATTCACACTTTTCACTTTCCATCTGGGTAGGTCACCCATAACAATGAGACCACTTTTCTTTTCATTTGGGTAGGTCACCCGTAACAATGAGACCACTTTACACTCTTCATCTGGGTAGGTCACCCATCACAATGAGACCATCATTTTTTCCATCTGGGTAGGTCACCCATCATAATGAGACCATCATTTTTTTTTGGGTAGGTCACCCATCATAATGAGACCACCATTTTTTTGGGTAGGTCACCCATCATAATGAGACCATCTTCCATTTGGGTAGGTCACCCATAACAATGAGACCAACATCTTTCATCTGGGTAGGTTACCCATTATAATGAGACCATCATCTTGCATTTGGGTAGGTCACCCATCACAATGAGACCATCATCTTTTCTGGGTAGGTCACCCATCACAATGAGACCATCATTTTTTCCATCTGGGTAGGTCACCTATCATAATGAGACCATCATCTTCCAACTGGGTAGGTCACCCATCATAATGAGACCATCTTGCATTTGGGTAGGTCACCCATCATAATGAGACCATCATCTTTTATGGGTAGGTCACCCATCATAATGAGACCATCACTTTTTCTGGGCAGGTCACCCATTATAATGAGACCACACACACATCTTTGTATCGTTTCGGTTAAAGGAGATCGCCGAGATGGGATCTCAGGTTAACCCAACCACACACAGAGTTTAGCTTTGGTTAAAGGGAATCGCTAGATGGGATTTCAGGTTGACCGAGCTACACCCCAATTTTGGTTCTAGTTAAAGAAGATCGCCAGATGGGATCTCAGGTTAACCCAATCAAAAGGGCGGGTCACCGTGAAAATAGACCGGGGTGAGTATGTGTGGGCGAGTCACCCCGAAAATAGACCGGTGTGAGTATGTGTGGGCGGGTCGCCCATGAAAATAGACCGGTGTGAGTGTGAGTGGGCAGGTCGCCCGTGAAAATAGACCAGCGTGAGTGTGCGTGGGCAAGTTGCCCCTGAAAATAGACCACAATGAGTATGTTTGGGCGGGTCGCCCGTGAAAATAGACCAACGTGAGTATGTGTGGGTGGTCGCCCCGAAAATAGACCGCGTGAGTGTGTGGGCGGTCGCCCTTGAAAATAGACCACTTTTCTTCAAAATGGGTAGGTCACCCAAGATAATGAGACCACTTTCTTTTGAAAAGCAAAGTCCGTGGCTGAGTGGATCACTCAATAAGCCAGGAAGACCTTTTGTTTTCTTTACAAGCTTACTATGCAAAACATTGGGGAATTTTTGCTTCGTAAGCATTGTAAAGAGGAGGCATCTGTTGCTACCCAATTTTTTACCCATATTTTTGATAAATTTTCAGAAAAAATCAAAAAAAGGCAAAAAACAATGAAAACCCCAAAATTTTGATTTTTGATATATTTGCATCATTTTTAGCATTTTCGACGTCATCTCAGAAAAATTTAAATTTTCAAAGGTATTTGGAACACGTTCAACTGTTAACGCGTTAATTTTACAATCACTAATTTTTCTTATTGAGTCGACTTTGATATTGCTTGTTTAAAAAAAAAAGTACAAAAAATATCAAAAATTGAAATTTACAAAAAAAAAAAAGAAAAGAAAAGAAAAAGAAAAGTTAAGGGACTAGTTTGAAAATATGGCAACATGTTGCCTATAAATACTAGTCTACAAGGTAAAGTAAAAAGAAAGAGGGGAGAAAAATTAATTCACGGGGGGGGTTACGGGGGGGGAACAAAAATAAAAAACCTAAACCTAAAAAAACTCTCGGCCCGCCGCCCACCGAGATTTTTCTCCTCGCACACAACCTTCCCTTTCAACCGGCGGCCGACCCCTATTTTCTCCTCCATCTGCCTCCACACTCGTCCCTGTCTTCCCCTCTCAGCCGCTCATTTGTCTCGGCCAAAACCAAGAGGCAGCGGCCCCTTTTTCCTGAAAAAAACCGCAGCCACCTTCCCCCCTTTGGCCTTGGAAAAGCAAGAGAGAACCAAGACAGCCCCTCACAGCTCCTCTCTCGGCCTCTCCTCATAAACTCACCACAACCGGCTACAAGACAGCCCTCCCATCTCCTGTTGGTCTCTCCATATTCTTGGCAGAAGAAAGAACCAACCAGACCAAGGCCTTCCCTCTGCACACAAGCCGGCCTTCTACCCCGGCCAGATTGGCCTCCACGAAGCCGGCCCCGCCTCCGGCAAGAAGCGCCCCTCGCGCACCATAGAGCGGCCTCATCTTCCCCGACCGGAAGAACGGGTAGAGTCGTTCCCCATCTCCTCGGACCCACGGCTCCCGCTTCGGCCCGGCGGGTCTTTCCTTCCTCGCGCCGAACGGCCTCCGCGCGGCAGCAACAACCCGCCGGCGCCACCGGCCAGGCAGCCCTTGGTCATGCCACCGGCCACGAAAAGAAGAGGAACTTGTAGAGATGCAGCGAGATCCGAACAAGGAGAAGGAAGAGGAGCCGATCTGAAAACGAAATTAAAACAGACTTGCTTGTTGCGTTTTGGGTGTTTTGCGGGTAACGGCGTTGCCCACGGCCGGCAGGAAGAGAAGAGAGGAGGAAACCATTCCGAGCTCCCCGTATGTTGATCTTTCTGCGGTGGCGCGTGAACCCACGCGCCGCCGTAGCGGCGGCGCGTGGAGAAGACGCGCCGCACCGTGTTCTGCACTGGAACTCTTCCTCTCGTAATTCCTAGATTTTTAGGGGTTTGTTTTTTTTTGTAATTTTCACATGATAGGATATGTATTTAAATTACTTGTTTTTTATGTTATGTTGTAAATGTATGACCTTGAGTAAAAGATAATGAAAAGTGATGTGTGGGTGGAGGTAATGAACAGTGATGTGTGCGTGCTTGTATTATTTTGTGCATGATATTAAATTATAAAATCAAAAAGACAAAAGAAAGTGATTAATTTGAATATGGTTGAATATCTAAGGATAAATAAAATCATATATTTTCCATGAAAATGTAAGAACATGTTTCTACATGTATTCTGGGATTTAATAACTGATTTATTAAAACCTTAGAATTTAATCAATATTTTAAATTTTCAAATCATATCAAATCGCAAAGCAGCTTATCTCAGGTAGGGTGCGCTAGGGGTGCTAATACCTTCCCTAGCCACAACCAGTCCCTTACCTTCGGATCTCTGACAACGACCAGTAAATTTGGGTTTCCTAGTAACCCCTCATTAAATACTAGGTGGCGACTCCCAAAGAACAAATCCAGCAAACATAACAAAAAATCACCGAATCGCCGCGCGGGGACGTGTGACAGTTAGGATGGTGGTGCAAGCTTGTCCATGAGCATCCCGGATTTTTCCATAAGCTGAGGTGATATTGGTTCTCCTCACCTCTACTCGAATGCTATAGACTTGTCCGCGAGATGAACGAGTTGGGGTGGTGCTTCAAATCCTTCCATAAACACTCCAGGCCCTTCCACGAGCTAGGTCTATTATTAGATATAGTTACATGTTATTATATGTTATAAAAATTATAAATAGATGCATAACTAGTTTAATCTTAATAAAATGTTATGTTATGTTAATCATCGGTCTAATTTTGTTAATTATGATTAAAGATGTTATACATTGTTTATGTGAATTGTGTTTTGAGGCTAAAACACTGGTTATTTGAATTGTGTAAATTGTGGTTTTTTTTAAGCAAGGAGTTAATGGATAAAAAAATTATCTTTGGTTGTGTGTCTTCATTGAGTCGTAGATGTTATCTTGGACTATTGTGTCATATATTTTATATACGACTCATGTGTAGTGGTTGGTATTTGCGACATGCGATTTGCAAATATTGAATAAAACACACAAGTTGCGGATGTTATTTATAACTCAATTAAGTATGCTAGATCCCTAAATATTTTTTCACCTGTGTTGTTTTACCAAAAAAAAAATTATTGTGCTAAGTTCCCAAAAAAACTCAAGCTCAACAGTGTGTGTTTGATATTAAGGTGTAGTTTGATTTTTAAAAGTGTTTTTCTCTTGAAAATGTATTAAAATAATTTTTTTTATATTTTTTTTCTTTTATGATGTAAACACCTCAAAACCATCTAAAAGCACAAAAAAGTATTAATTTGATACTTTTTCAAGTGAAACACACTTTTAAAAACCACTCAAATGACCGGTCAATAACTTGATGTAAGATAGGTTTGCTTTCAAACAGGGTTAAGAATTGACATGGTCAAACCCAATTAACCATATTGGTTAACCCGCGACCCAGTCACTCCCAAATAAGACCTACTTGAGTCAACTCCAAGATTTTTTTTATCTAAAATAATAGAGTTTTATTTTAAAATAACTTGAAATGATATTCTTTTAAGATAGATCTGGTTGATCTGCCAACCCGCAAGTTGATCCAACCAATATCTAACCTGGTCTTGATAAATATGGTATTTGTTTTTAAGGCAATTTGTATATAAATAATGATTAAATCCTTATTTTATATGATTTTTTTCTTTAAAAAAGTCTCTCAAGTTGGTCAAGTATGGAAAAATTATGGTGATCAATGAATAACTAGTGATTTCTTAGTAGAATCATGATCTACTAAAAATGATAATAATATCTTCTTTTATGATTTTTCTCTTTTAATTGTATCTTTTTATTTTTCTAAAGTGAATTCAAAAAAATAATTAATAGGATGTCATTAATGATTCCTGAATACTATAAAATTACTTGATGCAATACATATAAATTAATTTAATAATTCTAAAATTCAAAATTTAAATATTAAAAAATAAATAAAGTAGCATATATCCTTAACCCGAAATTCGCATTTTCCTTAACTCGATGTATTCTTTAATCACAAATGTTTTCCAATTTTTGACATGATTCTTTCTCACCCGTCTGATCATGCACTCAGGAAAACAAACGTGACCCACAAAAGGTTCCTTGTCTCCTGCCTGTTAGCTAGTAGATTGTAACCGTCATTTTCTATAAAAACCAGACCTACTCTAATAACAAAGCCATATTTATCAGTGCATTTCTTTCCTCTTTCTGCTTGAGAATTGGACAGACAAAAACATGTGTGGAGGTGCCATTATTTCCGATTTTGTTGCTGTTAAGCGTGGCCGGAGATTGACAGTTGAGGATCTCTGGTCTGAACTTGACCCCTTCTCTGAATTTCTTAGATTTGATCATCACTCTAATCATAATAATGGTAGTAAAAAAGACCCATCGAATCTCTTGTTCCCTCAGAAGCCAAGCTACACCATCCAAGTCCAGCAAGGTAATGATACTTTTTTGTTTTTTCATTTTTCTGGGTCTTCCCAAAATATATTTAATCTTGGATATATATATATAATATATATAAAAACATGGGCTAGTTAGGTTTATCTTGGATTCTTGGCCTGTATCTCTCTGGGTTTTTTTTTTTTCCTTTAAGGCAAAAATTTTATTTCTTTTTTCTGTGATTTTATATATAGTGATAACAGAGAAAGTTGAGAAGCCAAGCCATGCCACAGAGAAAGAAAATGGTAACAAGAAGGCTCAAAGAACCAGAAAGAGTGTGTATAGAGGAATAAGGCAAAGGACATGGGGCAAATGGGCAGCTGAAATAAGAGACCCACACAAAGGTGCTAGAGTTTGGCTTGGCACATACAACACAGCTGAGGAAGCCGCCAAAGCCTATGATGAAGCCGCCAAACGCATCCGCGGTGATAAAGCCAAGCTGAACTTCCCTTCTCAGACACCGCCAACTCCGGAGGCGCCACCACCTGCCAAGAAGCGTTGCATCTTGGCTCCTGAAACAGCTTATGTGGGTAGTCCTTTCAAACCACAACTGCAAGAGCCATATTTTGGGTATCAAAATGAAGATTATGAGCTGGAAGAGCAAATCTTGAAGTTGGAGTCGTTTCTTGGGCTGGAACCTGACCAGATGGCTGCTCGTCTGAGGGAAAACGGCGGTGATAATCGTGACTCTGGGGACCTTTGGATGCTTGATGATCTTGTGACACATCATCAGTATCGACATCAGACTAATTATTAGTAAAATAATTAACTACTAATGCTACTGATGCATGCATCTCTTCTGCTTAATGTACTGCTTTTTGCTTTTACAAAAAGACTCTGTTTTATTAATGTTTAATTAGGGTTTGGTGCTTCATTGTCGTACATACCTTGTGCAATGGAGTATGAGAATAAAACTTTTGTAGCTGCACTCATTTTCATGACCTTTTTTCCTTCTAGGTTTGTTTGAAATAAAAACCTTGGATTTGTGCCATCTACTTATATTGACAGTTTTTTTTTTATGTCTCATTCAGTGAAGAGGATTTTGAATTTCAAAGTTGAACATTAAAAATTAATAACTTAATGAAGTTTTACATTTTAACTAAGAATTTCATACTACTAATTAAACCGAAATTGTAAGACATAAATAATTAATGACAATAAAAGATAACTAAACTTAAAAATAAAAAATATATATTCCAAATAAAAACAACATACAATCATGAACTTTGTTCATGATTTGAATATAACCAGCCAAAGAAAGTTTCTGATAATTATTGCCTATTGATTACAAGCCTATAGTTACAAGCCTACTAGGCGCAAGCCAAAAAAACAAATCAATTGCTCCTTCTAAGTTACGTCTTTCCTCATTCAAGTTTGAATCTGACAAAATTAACCTCTTCTTATATTGTTAACAACAAGGTTGTCAATTCCGTTTCGGTAAGTGTTTTGTTTTTTCAATTGGAATGAAATGTTTCAGTTTCAAAGTGTTTCGGCATCATAGTTTAAGTTGTATCTGTTCATATATATATATATATATATATATATATATTCAACAAACATAATTCAAATTTAAGATAAATTAATTATAAATTATGCAATACAAACATAATGGCAAACAAATATAATTTTAAAATTTAAAATATTTCTAAATAGTCAAGATTAAATAGATCTTTAACTTAAAGTAATTCAACTTACACAAAATATCAAAATATTATGAAAGTAAAATGTTTTAACACAAATATTTTAAATATAAAGTTAGGTCAATGTTATGAAGGCTAATGGAATCTAAAGCATCCCTTGTTTTGCTCAAATTCCTACAAAGTATAAACATGAAAAAAAACAACATGAATATAAACCATATATATTAGTGATAAATCTAATTTTAAAAAATTAATATCATTGTTAATAAAAATAGTAATAATAATTTTCAATATTATTATCAATATCATTGTTATAGAAAATAGTAATGAAAAAGAGTTTTTTATAATTGGATGGTTTAATTAATTAAATTGAATAAGATTCAATTTGATTCAATTTGATTCAATGGCTTTTCAAGAGCGGAACGGAACATGTGGAATGGAACCGGAACGTTCGGGAGGAGAATTTAGCCGAAAAATCCGGAACGGATCGAGATTTAAAATGAGATGAAATTTGTTCCGTTTTTTGAATTGGTATGGAATGTTTCGGCCATTCCGGGCGGAACGGAACAAAATTGACAACCTTGGTTAACAAAGCTCAAACAATGCCTCTTTCTTTTGTTCTTCATTCGATTTTTTTTAAAATCTACTGCTGTGAAGCTTATTTTAGAATCCTCTTTATATATATATATATATATATATATATATATATATATAACTTGAATGTTTTTTATTCTGCTTCATCATGCTTCAAACCAAACAATTAATTTTTTTTAAAACTATGTTAGTTTACTGTCGCCCGTGAATTTATGGCATCGCGGCGAATCATTCACCCTCAAGTGTATGTAAGTCTATTTGGCCAATATAGAAAGACAAGAAATTCTTGTCTTTTATCAGTGAAAAATTAGAATGAGAGTCATCACTTATTATTCTGATCACTAGGATCCTAACTAGTCTCAGAGATAGGGTATGGAGACTGGTTGCGTAAAGAGAATGTATTAACACCCCAACTACGTCCTACCTAAGGTAAGCTGCATTGTTTTGTTATCTGATAAAATCTAAGGTCTTGTTGTGGTTTCTAATTGTCAGTCTGTCTACAGTTTAAGAAAAGTCCTCCTCTATAAGGAGATCCTTATCTTATTGGGTAAAAACCTAATTATTCTATGTTGTCAAAAGAAATACCTTTTTAATATCGGGAATACATTTTACGTATAAATTCGTAATCCCTGATACTAAAACAAAACAAAATATTTTTTGAAATATTTGAAATATTGGCCAAATTCTCGTAACTTTAATAAACTAGTTATTAAAGCCAACATGTGTGCTAAAACATTTTTTTTTTAAGTTTTCTTCGTTGTATGAAAATACAATATGAATGCGTAAAAACAATTTTTTTTATTTTTCAATGTTTTGACAAAAACCGAGTATTTTAATATCGGATTGATATTTTTACTGTATAAAAATACGAACCAATATTAAGCAAAATTTAGTCGAAAAATACACAGAAATATTACAATTTTTTTTTCAACAAAAGAATTTTTTTTGAAATTTTTTTTTGAATTGGGTCGGCGCTAATCCAGCCCAAGAACAGTGGCTCTCCTCCAAGGTTATCAATTCCGTTTCGGTAGGTGTTTTGTTTTTTCAATTAGAATGGAATGTTTCAAATTCAAAGTGTTTCGGCGTGCCGTTTCGGGGTTGTACTGTTCATATATATATATTCAACAAACATAATTCAAATTCAAGATAAATTAGTTATAAATTATACAATACAAACACAATGCCAAAAAAATATAATTTTAAATTTTAAAATATTCCTAAATAGTCAAGATTAAATAGGTTTTTAACTTAAAGTAATTCAACTTAAACAAAATATCAAAATATTATGAAAAAAAAATGTTTTAACACAAATATTTTAAATATAAAGTTAGGTCAATGTTATCAATGCTAATGGAATTTAAAGCATCATTTGTTTTGTTCAAATTCCTACAAAGTATAAACATGAAAAAAACAACATGAATATAAACCATATATATTAGTGATAAATCTAATTTTAAAAAATTAATATCATTGTTAATAAAAATAGTAATAATAATTTTCAATATTATTATCAATATCATTGTTATAGAAAATAGTAATGAAAAAGAGTTTTTTATAATTGGATGGTTTAATTAATTAAATTGAATAAGATTCAATTTGATTCAATTTGATTCAATGGCTTTTCAAGAGCGGAACGGAACATGTGGAATGGAACCGGAACGTTCGGGCGTAATTTAGCCGAAAAATCCGGAACGGACCGAGATTTAAAATGAGATGAAATTTGTTCCGTTTTGTTCCGTTTTTTGAATTGGTATGGAATGTTTCGGCCATTCCGGGCGAAACAGAACGAAATTGACAACCTTGCTCTCTATTGTTCACGTGAACAGTGAAGACGGGGAGCAGAAGAAGAAGAAGGAAGAAGAGAGGGGCGAGGAAGCGGGCGGTGGCGACTCACTGTGGCGCTGCTCTCGGTGCTGGTGGCGCTGTTGTCGCGGTGGATGGCTGTGGTGGCAGACGGTGGTCCTTCCTCCCTCCTCTTCTGTTTCTGCATTTTCTTCTTCTTTCTATTTCTGTTTCTCTGTCTCCCCTTCATTTTCTGACGGTGGTTGTTGACGGTTGGCTGGGGCTGTAGACGGTGGCGTTGCAGTGGCTGTTCTTCTTCTCTCCTCTACTCTTTTTTTTTTCTAGTCTCTCAAACTATTCTCTTCTCTCTTTTTTCCTCTCGGTCCCCCTGTATTTATAGGCAAAAACAGGGAGGGAGAGAGAGAGAGAGAGCCCTACTACCCCTGCCCAGTGATCATGGCACAGGGGTAAGGTGGCTGGGGCGGCCACTGTGCAGTTGCTCCAGGATTGCCCAAGGGGTGTTTTACCTCTGTTTTTCACCGCCTCGTGGTAGGCCACTCGGTCGAGTTTAGGCAAGTGGGCTTATGGTCGCCATCTTTTTGAGTTTTTTCAGAGAAAGGGGGAAGAGAAAAGCAGGGGAGGAAAGCTTCTTCTTCCCCTACCTCGCACGTCCAGGAGAAGAAGAAGACCCACAGTGCAATTCAAAAAGGCATCATTTGGGTCTTTTTTTTTTAACATTGGATTAAACAACGCCGTTTTGGACAAAACATGTCGTTTCATTTAAAAGAAATGACGCCAAAAACATGTCAGCATCCAAATCAGTCCTCAATTTGTGATTTATTTAATCTAGTCCTCAATTGCAATTTTGATTTTAAAATTCAATTCAATTGCATCCCTGCCAAAATCAATTGTCGGCCCTGAAGTTGGCCATATTTTTCACATTGGTCCTTGGTATCGAATTTATGCAATTGAACCCTTAATTGATCAATAAAATTTCAATTTCTTTAATTTAGTCCTTGATTCGGTCAATTATCGCCCCTCTATTTACACGCGGTTTTTAGTTTGGTCCTTGGTTTCGGATTTCTTCAATTGAGTCCCTAATTGGCCATAAAACTTCAATATTTATGCAATTAAGCCCCTGATTTGACCAAATCAACTCTCAAAAATTATAATTTGACCTCAGAACTTTAATTTCTTCCAATTAAAGCCCAAATTGACTTCAAAATTAATTTTTCTTGCAATCAAACCCTTCATAAATTCATTTAAACCTTTGATAAAATTTAATTGAGTCCATAAACATCTGATTTTGGAATTTTCTTCCTCAAATTGAATTTTCTTTGTTAGTCGGGCTCTCATCAGTCAACAATATACTGTCAAATTTTAATCTTTGTATTTTTAAACCTCCTCAATCAATTTTTAGTCACTTTCTGGACGCTCTGGCATCCTCTTTTCACTGCTATTATTTTTTTATTTTTCTTCTGAATATATTTTTTATTTTTTTGGCATTTTCTTTTTTTTTTGTGCGGGGACCCAAAAATAAATTACAACATTTACTATATATATTTTATATGTAAGAGTAAAACTTGCTACTCAATCTTTCTCTAAAATGATCAAATTTTCAGACCTTAAATTTCGTAATCTAGCTCAAATATCTTTATTCTTGAAGATCATATCTCAAGAACTTATCAAACATCCTCTTCTACCAATTTTAGAAATATTAAAACTCATTTAATTTGCCTTCAATATACATTTTCTATCTCTCATGATTCTTTAGATATAAATGAAATAAACCAAACTCTTTTTACAATCACTTCTTCTACGGATGTTGCTTATTCTAATATTAAGCAAATTGAAGTTAAAATTATAACTCTAGAATCTGAGTTTGTTTCTACTATTCATTGATCAACACTCATATTTTGACTCTCACTTCCATTTTTAATATTTTAAAAAATCTTTTCTTATAATTTTGAACTCTCTTTCTTTGATGTTAGGACTTGAATAACTGTGTTTTGATTTTCAAGTAATACTGAATGTGAAAGGAGCTGATTCTGAAGTTCTGGATATTTTAGTTTTAATATCTCTTTATTTCTTTAAGTACTTTCCATTGATTGATTTTGTATGGACTTCCTCGTCAATGCTTTGTAATAAATAAGCGTTCAAAAACTATACTTTGTTGATTTTAAATGGTCATTCCCATGTTGGAGACCATTTACCTAATTGTCTATTTTTAAATCTAGGAAGAGATATTACCTTTAGACTAGGTCCCTTTGTGAAAATTCTCTTTTCCTCACTCTTTTATTATATGCTTTCTGAACTTGTTGCTTTTGCATTTGCAATTTATTCAAGACATTTATTCTAGTTTCATCCAAATCACTTATTTTTGCATCATTGTTTTCCTGAAGTTGAATTCCATTTAATTGATTTTGGTATGCAACTCTTAAATATTTTCCATGGTAACATTGCATCATAACCACATGTTGATGCATATGGTATCGTCCTAGTTGCACCTCTCGGTGGACCGTCGTACATCTCGGAGATTGTATGGGCAAAATATATCCAGCACGTGACGTCTGAGCATTTCATGCAACGGTCACAATCCGGTGCAGAGAACCGGAATCGGTGTGTTCACGGTTCCATTACCACGCATACTAGTGATTCCATTCCGTTTGTTTTGCATGCGAAGCGGATGGTCAATTTTTTTTATTACATCCATTTTTTTAATTTATTGTGTTTTTTATAAATATGTTTAACTAACAACAGTTTTCTCTTGTAGGTTGTGGTTCTTGGATGCAAACCATGCCCGATGAAGCTTTTTATGAAAACGTATGTGCAGAGTGATGACAATCAAAAATAGGTGTAGCAACTCGTGGATAGCTGAGCTCAATATTTTGTAGTATGTTGGTTTTCAACCATTTTTTTCTTAAGTTAATTTTTTTTTAATTTGCTAACATTTATTTTCAGGATACATATAACACCTGGTTGAAGGAGAGATATGGGGATGATTCTTCGACCCATCCGAATCTCAATCCGGATTTGTGGTTAGATGTAGGATCGTTTGGTGGACCCAATAGAAATTAGATGTATGGTTTCTCTAACACTTTGGTCGAGGACTTGCGGATGAACCGTAGTGTTTCAACTGTTAAATGCTTGCAATCAGTTTCGAGCACTCAAACACCAAAGTTCAAGGTGATTTTAGACCAACGAGTTCAAGCTTGAACGATCCATCTTACTACTGATTATGCACAACTCGGTCTTTGAGATGGTTAAACTTCACCGATTGATAATGAAGATGAAATCACAGATAAGTGGTACATGTTCTCCCTCTTATTGGCACCACGGTCCCAACGAAGACCCACATTCTCCTCCTCTTTAAGCGCCTCTTTTCTAGATTTATTGTATTTGAACTTATAAATGTTTAAACTTGTAATAAATATTTGATTTTTATATTAGCTTAATTTATTTTAATTATTTTCTACTTATGTTTAATAGATTTAATATATATATATATATATATATATATATATTGAATTACTACCGATGTTGTTACCAATGGATTAAGTCCGTCAATATATTTCAGAGAGTTGAAAATTACTACAAATGTCACTATCACTGTTTAATCACCAATAAAATTACATACAGTTTTTTTTGTTCGTGGAATTACCAACGAACTGAAAATTGTAAAAATAATTTTTTTAGTGTTGTTTCATTAGTAATTTTATTACCGATGAACTCATTGATGATAGTTTTTTCAACGAAGTATTTCCTTCTATGAGCTCGTCGGTAAGATTCATGCTGACAAACTAAGAATATAAATACAGACAAAGTATTACGTCTGTAAATTTAAAAATTATGGTGGTGTTTTTCAACAAAAACAAATCCCAAGTACGTTTTCTAGAAAACATTAGTTCCAACAATAATTTTTTTTTTTGAGTTGTGCTATTTTTTTTTAAAAAAATCACCTGTGTGTTAGTATGTAAGAAAACACCAAAAGCCCGTAACATCAAAAGGTAAGGAAGAAAATATTAATTTATTTGTAGGAAAATGTGATTTCATTGGTGATAATAAAAAGAAACAAAAACACAATTTAATTGAATTTTTTCTATATAATTATCTTGTTGATATGGATTTTTGTTTTACTTACATATAAGTATTCAATTGACTGGATTTTCCAACTCAATATTGCTGAGTTATAAGTCCGGAAGTAGTGTAGATCTTCTCTTAAGAAAGTTAAAAACTCGAGTCCCTTAATTAATACTAGCTCAAGTCAAACTCAATTATGTCTTTCACTACAAGATTTAACAGTTTTACCGACGGAATTTTTCCGTCGGCGTAAGACACATATTCTGTCGGTAATTAATTTACCGACGACATCACCGACGGAAATGCTCCGTCGGTGAATCCTTCATCGGTAATTTTTTATCCGTCGGAAATAAAAAAATAAAATTACCCGCTTCATTTCGTCGGTATATCCCTCGGTAATAATATTTTTTTATTACTAACGGATTTACTGACGGAATTACCGATGGAAATTCCATCGGTAATTCCGTCGGTAATTATTTAAAAAAATTAAAAAAAAATCATTTTATAAAATTATAAAATAATTAAATTAAAATAAATCAACACTGTATAATATATACTCAAAATGCTTGAAAAAAAATAAGAAAATCAAATCATTATAAATTTTCAACAAATAAATAAAATGAAAAAATAAATTCAACTAAAAAAATTCATATGAAAAAAATAAAGTTGCAATTGCTAAAAATTTAAAAATCCTATAAATAAATCAACTAAAAATTAATCTCATATGAAAAAACAAATCTCACAACAACATTTATACAATTATTAAGAACAAAAACAATTAAAAATAAAATAAAAAACAAATATAAAGGGTTAAAAAATCATGAAAAAAGAAGAAAAAGCTTACCTTAATGTAGTTGCAAGTGAAGCTAAGGAGAGAAAATATTTTTCGTAAAGCATATTAATTAAAAAAAAACTAAGAGGATAAAAGATGAAAGAAGAAGAAGACATACCCGAGCATGGAAAAAAAGAGAAGGAGATGAGGAGAGAAAAGAAGAGAAAGAAATAGATATTGATGTTTTTTATATATAGTGAAGAAGAAGAATAAGAAGAAGAAGAAGAAGAAGTAGTAGAAATAGAAGAATAAGAAGAAGAAGTAGAAGAAGAAGAAGAAATAAGTCTGTCTCTTGTGAAATAAGGGATTCGGGCTTTTTATTGGAGCGCGTTAGCGACGGATTTACCGACAGATAATTGAATATTAATATTTTTTAATTATTCCATCGGTAATATTTAATTTAAATTTTCAGTTTCGTAAAAAGTTTTCAGAAACCGCCAACAATTACCGATGATTTTTCAGTCCGTTGGTGATTCCGTCTGTAATATTTAAATGAAAATTTTAAATCAATTGAATTTTTTCAGAAAACCGCCATATAACACCGACGACTTTTCAATCCGTCGGTGATTTTGTCCGTAAAGAACAACAATTAACAAGTGCAATTGGAAAGTGAACAGTTCTGGAGCTCTCTGGAAAATACCGACGGGTTTTTTTCGTCGGTGATTCCCTTTGTAATTCCGTTGGTAAATCCTGACACGTCATCATTTTTTTTTGCTTTGTTTTAATTTTTTTGTCCCTCTGTAATTTCCTCAATATATATCGAGGGAATATTTCCGTCGGTAAAATCCCTCAGAAATTTACCGACAGAAATATTCCCTCGGTATTTCTGTTTGTATTTATCGGTTTTCTGGTAGTGTTTCCTCTTGCCAAGAAAGCTAGCCAAGTGATCTCATTGATTTTCTTTCTTGGGATGAATTCTAATTATCTGTAAAATGATTACAGCAAAATAATTCTGTTCCTTTTTTGACAAAAAGAAAAGTCTTCGCAAGAGGCTAATTTTGTATGTATAAATTTCGAGACAATGAAGTCTCTGACAACAATCTCCCAGTACATGCATGCACAAGTTAATTTCCCTCGTAGGTAAGAAATTTTAGACCTGATTGCAGTTAGGTTAAAACTTAAAGGTAAAAAGTTAAATTTCATATTGAGTATGAATAATTATATACTTCACTCGAATTTAAAATCTTAACTTAAAATAAATAACTAACATTAATTTTTTTAAAAAATATAATAAGTATAAATTATAATATTTAGATTCAAGTCGAGTTCAGGTTGTAAATATCTAATAAGAACCCAAAACCAATTGAATTTGGGTATAAAAATCAAGTTTGAATAACTATTTTAGGTTTGAATTCCGTATGAATAATACAAAATCTAATCTATGGGTATGATCAATCGTCAGCCCTATTTATTTATGATGGCTTGATTACCGACAGCAGTGATTTTTGTTTTGATTTCACTTTACATATATAGTATTTGAGAGCCAAAAACATGAACGAAAGAAAGAGGGAGGAAAGATCATATGGAAAGAGAACGTAAAATTAATGAATGGATTTTCATTATTTTTTTAGACGGAGGAGAAAAATGATGAGGGAAGGAAAAGACAAATTGTTTTTAATAAGATATATAATAATTTTGAAATAAGGATGACTTTTATAAGTATAAAATACTACTTTATCTCGAAAATGGTAAGATTGAGATTGGTAGGTTAGAAGAGATAAAATTACTCTCAAATTAAATGATATTATTATTTTAATTAAAATTACTTAGTTTATGGATTCCATGAGTTGATTTAAAATAATACTGTTTTAAAAAAAATTAAATCATATTATTATTATTATTATTATTATTATTATTATTATTATTATTATTTAAATCCAAACCTAATAGAATCTTGTTCTAATGAATGAAACAATTTAGGCGAACATTCCATTAGGCTTGTGCACTCCACAAGCCACAATTAAAGTAATATGGGAGAGAGAGAGAGAGAGAGAGAATCAATCAGCTGATTATCTAATAGCAAACCTGAATTTTTTAAATTAATTATGTGGGGGAGATCTAGAACAGAGTAATATTTGAATATCTTGTCTTCATAAGAAGAAGGTGCATGAACCATATATACCGATTGCAATCACTGGATTTCCAGTGGGACCTTCGAACGACACTGCTTGAAGACGGAATAATATTTATTTGAATGCATTTATTGTTGTTGAATTAAGTTAATAAAATAAAATAAAAAACCTGTAAATGAAAGTATATATATGAATTAATTAATAGCACTAAATAATTCTAATTAATAAATATATTATTAGATGGATAAGTACATTAAAATGGCCAGCCAATGACACACAAAATCATCATTAGTGAAGAATTTGGAAGTTAACAACATGGCTACAATTCGTTGTATCTTCCTCGAGGAGGGACCTACTGTGATACAACTTGCCGATTTCCTTCCAGCAACTTGCACAATATTATCGTCCCTCTCCACTATTCCATCAGCCAACCACCATGCAGGTTTTTTCAAGTAATTAAAAAAAAAATCCGTCCATCCATCCTCGAGGAGGATTTGGCTGCGATACTTGATGCTTCCTGATATATGAAATATTATATGATGTTGGATGTTCTTTCATTACCTCAACCGACGTTCCTGCATTGACCTGAATTAGTAATTTACTGAATGTTATTAAGAGCTCTCGTACGTGTTGATTCCTCGGCGATGATGATAATTTCACCCCTTTCGTTGCATGTTCTTCGGTTGGATCGAATAATCATTAAATTTGATTGAAAATGGACAAAATTCGATCCCGTTTAGCCAGATTTGGATGAGAAAACGGGTGGAGAATTCTATAATATAAAGTTGATGTTTCTTTTTTAATATAACTCGTGAATTTTTGTCAAATGATTCATGAATTCTTTTTTATAATTTATGTATAAATCTCTAAATCTAAAACTATATTTTATAATTCATGAATAAATATTTACTGGGTGAAGAAAGCACTCCACCCAATCCAAACCACATGATCTGAATGGGTTGTAGGCTGTGTTCTTTACGAAGGGCACATGAAAGCCAGCAAGTGCATGCATTGTGAAGTTGAGAAATGCTCCGGTGAACGGTACAGATGCAACCACCACCATGTTCTCTAGCAGCAAGAAAATCCTAATAGCAAACCCAAGATTCGATGCATATGTTTAATAAGATAGATATAGGCTAATAAATGTTAAAAAAAATATGTTAATGCTTATAAAAAACTAAGTTGTGAAGTTGAGAAATTGATATGAATTAAGATATTTGTTATCTTGTTGCGAAGAATATTTTAGTTTTCTTATCTAATTAGACGACAATTGTTTTATAAGAAGAATAATAAATTAAATTCCATTAAAATAAATTAATTTGCTAACATAATTCTTTCTTTCTTTTATTAATATTTTAAATTTCAACAAAAACAAAATTTAACCTTTTGTTAAATATATCATTCATCTAATAAAAATAAAAAACAATCAAAATATATACATACAAAAAATTAGATATTTAAAATAAAGATTAAAAAAGGTTAGATATTTAAAATAAATATTAAAAAAAGGTATCCTTGAACCCCCCCCCCTAACCCAGCATGTTATACCTTGTCTAGGTTTGAAATCAAGCCTTGTAAGGGTTGATCATTTATAACCTATTCGACTCGGTGACTTTAAAGACAATTTTCACGGCCGGTCAAAAAATAGATTGACTTTAAAAAAAAATTTCAAAATACAATCATTTTTGTTTTTTTAAATATTGAGACAATGACATCATAGATCGATCTAGATGCAACCCGGGTTACTCTGCTAATGACGCATGCCAGGTCATAGACCCAACATGGTCTAATACTTCATTTAAAAAAAAACAATTGTTTAATTATATAATAATAAAACTAATTATGATCATGAGTTGTAGAAAATTATAATATCCTCCTCTTTGGACACAAAACCTTATTTTTCAAGTCTTAGCTAAAAACATCTAAAAACATCATATAAACCTCAATAAATTAAAGTCATTTATAACCTCAAAACCGCATTCAATTGAACAACGAGAATAAAATTTCACCCGTTTCAAAAAACAATTCTAAAACCCGATGTACTTTCTTCGACAAGATGAGGGGTGAAAAAACAGCTATGAGACTTTTTTTTGTTAAGTGTAACTCATTGACACCATGGATGAATTTTTTTGTCACTGAATTGTGATCAGCCATCAACTTTCTATCTTCTCTTCTATTTTCTAGAGACATTCTATCTTCTCTCTCTAACTCATGGAATAAAATGTAAATAAAATGAAAATTTAGATCAAAATATTATAAAACTTAGAGAATAGAGATGAAAAATGAAACTAATCAAGCCTATGAAGACCAAAAACAAAATTGGCAAAAACCCTAGGCAGTTGTTTTTTTTTTTTGAAAGATCATTTTTTAATAGTTAAAAAAAAATCTCAATTGTTTTTCTCTTAATGTTTTTCCTTGTATTTATAGAGAAACACTTATCCCTTTTTAAATTATCTATATTTTTACCTTTTTTTTAACTACTTCTAGTATTGGAAAGTACTAAGATGGTTGTCTTAACAAGCTAGCTACCCAATTTGGAAACATTACCACTTTTTGAGTTCATAGCATCTCGTGATCATAGTTATCAAACTCGGTCTGGATTTGTGGGTCATTGACTTGACTAGTCGATATGGCAACGTGTTAATAAGGGGCTTAGCCCAAATTTCAAAGTCCAAACTTGGGTGAGACCTATTCAACATATTTATTAATTCTTATTCAAAATGATATGCCTTTTTTAACTTCTTGTGTTGGAAAGTATTAAGATGGTTGTCTTGACAAACACACTTAGCTAGTTGCCCAATTTGAAAACACTACTATTCTCTGAGTTCATAGTATCTCGTGATCATAGTTACCAAACTTGATCTGGATTTTTGGGTTATTAGCTTGACGAGTCTATCTGGTGACGTGTTAATATGGGGCTTAACCCAAGTTTCAAGGTTAAAACTTGGGTGAGACTTATTCAACATATTTTTTTAATTCTTATTTAAAATAATATTGCTATAGCTAAAATAAAAAGTTGGTGTCATTTCAGACAAAATTGTTTTTAAAAACGAAACTAATAAATTTGAATCAACGAGTCAAGTCACCCCTTAGACTATATCATAAACTACTTTGGTTCTTATAACTATGCTCATGTCAAATTTGAAAAAAAGGTAATCATTAATTATAGATTTGTCTGTGATGGTTTAATTACCACTGCCATTGATATTTTTTATTTGATCTTACTTTATATGGTATTTGAGAGCCTAAATCATGAACAAAAGAAAGAGGGAGGAAAGATAGCATGGAAAGAGAACGCAAAATGAATGTATTTTCATTTTTTGTTTCTTTGTTTGGATGGAGGAGAAAATATAATTTATAAAAAATAAATGGTATGTAGAGTAGAGTATTCCTGAACTTAAAAATAGAAGGATTTTAATAATTTTTTCAACAAAGAAACACTACGTTAATATATATTTATGGATCTCACATGCCATTGCCAGCCAGGTCTTCATCTTGTTCTAATATTTTAGGCGAACATTCCATTAGGCTAGCTTGTGCACTCCACAAGCCACAAAGTAACGACAAAAATAAATACAGAATAAGAAATTGGAGGGTTCAGATGTCGAGATCAATTACCTGAAAAAAAAATCATCATCTATTATTATTTTTTACGTTAACTGATGCTGGAATCCTCCCTATTCCAAGTCAACCAGAATTCTTTAAGTTAATTTTGGGGGGCAGAGATTATTGAATATGAAGGTGCATGAACCCTAACGATTCCGATCACTAGATTTCGAGGGGACCATCGAGCTGGGAATCGTGTACAAAGTGGAATATCTATCCAACCTTTTTTTGTTTTTTCCCCCCTTGATTGATGATTATTCTGCCACTTATAATACGGTATGGCATAATATTTAAATAGATGAAAAAAAATGTTAAATTTAAACCTTATTATTTTAATGCATTTATAAGTTTTTTTGTATTGTATTTTGTGCCAGGATCCCTTGTTCGAGGAGGGGCCTGCTAGAACACAACTTGGCAATTTCCTTTCAGCAACTTGCGCATAATTATTCCATCAACCAACCATCTCGGGGTCTTTTCGACAGGAGCAACGAACCAAAAATTCGTGCAGAGGGATTTGGCTGCAATATATAATGATTCCTGATTTGTCATTTTCGTCGAGCGTGGACCATTATATGATGTCGGAGATGCATTCATTAGCTCAATCTTTCCCACCACTGCCTTGATACCACATGATCATCCAAGTTTTTCTTTGATTTCTTGTGTAGCCTCAACCCGCCAATTAAATCTAAGGAATGGTAATTGTACTCTTCTTTTAATGTAATGTATGGATCTTAGTTGTATGATTCATGAAGAGTCTTTATGATTGTATGCATATATTTGAATTTTAGAATGTATTTAATGATTTTATGTTTTATAAATGAAAATGATGGGAATGATCAACCAATTGTATTTTCCTGGTTGATTTAGGATTTTTATTTTATTTTATCTAAAATTCTTTTGTTATTTTTCTAACCTTATTTATGATGTTTTACCTAATACGAACCTCGTGATCACATGGTCATGCAACTTACAACAAGGTTGACAACGAATCCTAAAAAGCCAAAACAGGTCTAACAAGAGTGTGACACAATGAAAACTTGTTACAAGACACCAACACTATTAGAATAAGAATCTTCACCCTACAAATAGCAATTCGAGAACGAGAAGTATAAGAAAGACACCATGAAGCCAGTTAATTTAGTTTGTTAGAGAATCAAAAAATACAAGAATCTCTCTCATACAAGCTGAATAAATTCAGCAGCAATAGTAGTATCAAGTCTTAATATTTTTTCATTACAAAGAGTATTTATACTCTTAAAAATAAAAAACCCTAGTAGATCTACCACTGTGGACTAAATTGGTCCACTTACAAAATTGGCCCAAAACTATACTAACAAACCCAAATGTATAGATCCAAACAAGCCTTAGGCCATAGATGAGAACTAATTATTAATTAAATCCAAACAAGTCATGGGCCTAAGCTAATTAATCAAACCCAAGTCTAATATCAATTAAGTCAACCATTAGAAATAATGGCAAGGCTACTAACCCCATTAGATAGCCTAAATAGAAGTTATATATAAAAAAAACCCATGAGAATAAATTATCTCTGTTGTCATGAGAGAAGAAGAAGAAGAAGAAGAAAATAAAACAAATCTAAAACAAGGCCTTATATAGAGCCTTGTTCCCTCCACTATTGTCCTTAAAAACAAGAAAAACTTGTTGTCACTTACTTCCCTATTTTGGAGGAGAAGTTTCTGCCACTTTGTTTCCTCTTCAAGCTTGAACTCTTTTAAATAGTCTTTCATAATCTCCCTTTTAATTAAGAAAATCCTGTAAAATAAGAAAAAAAAAGAACAAAAGAATCTCAAACCTCCTTGTCACCACAGACATTTAATAATGGATATGAAATCCTTGCAAACAATAGATAATAATTGTTGTCATAAATGTCTCCTTGTTTGACATGGAATCCTTGTAGAATAAGTAAGCCAATGGTTGTCACGCATGCTTCCAAGAGCATTAAGAAATCCTTATATTAACTGGAATCCATAATACACAAGAAAATAATATTTCTCTAATTTTCACACGTTCTTGAAACATTTCAGTCCTGACTTCAAACATGTCGTTCTCTCTTATCCAGATAAATTAGGAAGCCTACCATATATCGCTAGAAAGATATAAATGTCTACTTTGTAACCCAATTGTAATCTTATTAGAATTCCTTTTTTTATCCCTAGATATAGTCTAAACAGTAGTAGACGAAGGTCTAGACATACAAATTTAACAAAATTGGTCCTATAACTTTGACCCTATGAAATAATCTCCTCCTAAAATCAGATTAATCTGAAACTTTAACCCAATGTAGAACAACATGTCTAGAAACTATTGTAAAAATCTCAACTTAATAAAATAGTTGAGTTGAAAGTTATGCTTGATTATATAAAACTAGGTAGTAGGAAATTTTACACCAAAATCTGAAGTTGACCTTGTTTGGATTGTATCATTGCCTCATATAAATAAGGTTATTTAGCTTGTATTTAGGTTTTAGGGGGTGTTTTTTATTTTATAAATAATATTGTTGTGTATAAGGTTGCTCATACTTTTAGTTCTTCATTAAACTCTTTAGAACTTATCAAAGATTACTTCTTTGTAGTGTTCATCCATATAATTCTAGTTCTTAATTCTTTATAATCAACGGGTTAAGATTTTTATTCAATAACTATAGTTTCTTAGTTCAAGTAATCATTAGGTCGAATTTTTTTTCAATCTGATTTTAGCTTTATTGGGTTATGTTTAATCTTGATTATTGAGTTTAAGATTTTACCTTCTAGGTTTGCATCAGAAGATATTGTTTGTTCTTTAAACTTTTATTTTATTTTTATTTTTTAATTTGATTTAAAAAACTCGAATTGGATCGAGTAGCTAATAGATATATTTTGTGCAGAGAAAGTCATTCACCCAATCCAATCCGACTATATTAGAGGTTGAAACAAGTGATGGTTTCATATATTCTAAGTTAGAGACAAATTGATTTAGGTTCATAACAAGGTTAATATGATAGTGATTTTTAATAATAAATTTAGTAGAATTTAAAAATCAATAAAGAAAAATTTGAAATTTATTGATTGAAAATGTTTTGTCTAGAGTTTTGAAATCACCGTTAACCAAAGAAAAATATTTAGTTATGCATACTTAAGAGATCAAACACCAGGTTCATACTTGTGAAACTTTGTTATGGTGACTAAATCTCCTATATAAAGCTTTTACCTTCTCTATCTCTATTGACTTTCACGTGTGTTTTTTGTTTTATCATCACAAACTTCTCTATTTATAGTGGTTGTCACGGGGAGAGTGCTAGGCATCGAGCGACATCGAGTCTACCTCCTGAGTGTGTGTGTTGGAAATGAGTTTTGGATATAATCATAAAATTATGATTATAAGGTTCAAGAGTCGCTACCTAATATTAAAGTTACTAGGAAACCTATGGTCTATGAGAGTTTGAGTAAGGGACTGGTTGTGCAAGGGAAAGACGCATCACCCCTAGTGCACCCTACCTAATGCAAACTACATTGTTGTTTGATTGTTATTCTAACTCGTGTTCCTATATGTTGGTCTTGTCTAAGGTTCAAGGTAGATCTCCCTTCGTAAGGAAGTCTTTTCCTTATCGAGTTAAAGTCTAATTGTTCTAAGGCCCAAATTTTAACATCACATTTATTTCTTTGTATCTTTAATACCTAAGGGTATACTCTACTATGTAGTTTTACACCCATAAGTATTAAAGTTTACAACTAAACCCTAACACTTTAAATATAAAGTGAACAAAATGTTTGGTGAAGGGTTTTTGATATTTTAGTCAAATCCTAATGAATAATCATAAATTAGTTACAATATCCATTTTTGCATTTTAAAACATGAGATATATGCTTTTTTATATATATAAAAAGTATGCTTAGAAAACTTTTAGGATTTGGCTGTAAGCACGAAAACAAATATTTTTTGTTTTTTTAAAGAAGAAATTAATTATTTTTTTTAATTTTATTTTTTTTTTAATTTTTTTAGTAATGTTTCAGAGAAAACCAGATATTTTAATACTAGATTTGTATCTTACAATGTAAATATATAGCTCGATATTATACAAAATTGTTGGAAAAACATGTGAGAAATCATAAATATTTTGAAATGACCCTTGGAATTTGTTTTGGATTTTTTTTGTTTTATTATTATTATTATCATTATTAAATATAAATTGGGTTGGACCCGACCTAGTCATCCGGGCTAGGCCAAAATAGGTCCAACCAGACTTAGTCGGATTAGGCCGACTAGCGGCTCAACAGATCCTTTTTTTAGATGGGTTGGACCCAGCCTAGCCATATGAGCTAGGCTGAAACGGGTACAATCCACAGCCCATATGGTTACTAGCCCGGTCCAGCAACCATGTTAATTATTTGCCCATTCCATGTAATGGCTGTCAGTGGGATTCTAGAGGAGAAAAAAATGGATGGCTTGCCTGATTGGGGGAGAAGCTAGACGACGTTCCTAATGGTGCAGGGAAGACCCATATATGGTTGGAGGTGGCAATGACAACTAAGGTGCGGCAAAAAGAGTGGCGGAAGGTGACAATGAGAGAAGAATATGGAAACAGGGGAATGACCGGTTTTTTTTTTTTTAGACTTTGGCTTCAAATTGCTTCATGCTCAAGGCATGGAATCCACCCTAATTTATAAGGGGTGGAAGAGGGATATTTTATCTCTTTTTATGAAAAATCTTGGCTCTTGATTCAACTGAGAAGGATCTCAATTGTTGGCTCAAAGTGGCCATCATGAATTGTCAAATTTGGCTGTTGAAGGCTGCCTAAGTTGGCCTCTTTGGACCAGCGCCACGTCTCGCGATGTGTCAATCGACCAGAAAGAACCATATCGGGGTATGGTCCAGTGTTAGGCCATCATTTTCGTGCAAATTTTGTTAAATTTGGTGGATTAAATGCTCTTGAAAAGTAGTCATCTAAAAAGTTTTTTCGGGCTGAAAAGGAAAAGGAAGAAGAATATGAATAGTAGACCAGACGGAAGTCGTCTAGTTTGTCATTTTTTTACTATTCATTCAAAACAACGTTGTTTTGGTAAAAACGCGTCTTTTCATTTAAATGAAACAACGTCGTTTTGGCTTTTAGGGTTTTAATTTAGAGATTTGGCTAAAGTTCAATTTGGTCCTCCATCTTTTAATTACTTTCAATTGCACCCCTAATTGACCATAAACTTCAAGTTTTATGCAATTTTATCCCTGAAAAACTTCAACATCAGCCCCGAATTTTAGTAACTCTTTCATTACAGTCTTTCATTTTGGATTTATACAAATTAATCCTCAATTAATTATTAAACTTTCAATTTTCTTCAATTGTATCCCTGATTTCAATTAATTGGGTCCCTAAGGTTCAACGTCTTTTTCAAAATGGTATTTAGTTGCAAATTTCTTCAATTTAACCCTTAATTAATCCTAAAACTTTGATTTTCTTGTGATTTTACCCCTGATTTGAACCAATTAACTTTGTAAAAATTAAGATTGGTCTCTTAAAATTTCAAACTTCTTAATTAAGCCCAAATTAGGCTTCCAAACTGAATGTTTCACCAATTAAGCTACTAATAAAATTAATTTGACCCATTTAAAGTATAATTAGTACTTGCACCTAATTAAATACTTCAACTGGACCCAAATTAATTCTTAAACATAATTAAACTTTAATTTGGCACATGATTAAATCAAATTGGACTATTAAAATTCTAATTATGTTCTTAGGATTAGTTTTTATGCAAATTCGTCCAATAATAATTTAATTTGACCTTGAATCTGTATTATCTCTCCAGTTTAGGGTATAATGGGGTACAATTAGGTTCTCAATTCCATCCAAAATTACAGCTTGATTTTTCTACATTTTAAATCCTTCCTTAACCAGTTTTTTTCACATCGTCAATCTCTTTATTAATATTATTATTTTATTTTAATTTTTTTATAAGGAAGGAGAAAAGATAAAATTTAAGGAATAATGCAAAAATAGGTTATGACAGTGGTTTTCATGTTTGTCTCTAAGAAGTCCAAGTTAAATTAAATCAATAATCATGCTAATCTCTTTTTAGAATTCAATCTTTTGATTAGACCATATCATTAAACCAATGAAATAATTTCATTTGGTTTAAATATCTTGATGAATAAATAGATGACATGGCAACTAATTCATTAGAGTTTTCACTTGGATTTTCATCCAACCCGTTAAAAGACAATATTTGGGCTTTTAAACAATCTCATATTAGGCCTAATAGTATTAATTAAGTCCAAAACTCCTTTTTATTTATTTCACTCCAAAAAGCTTGCAAAACATAAAAGAAACATATATAAATTAATTTAGAAAAAAAAAGATATAAAATTCAAAAAGTATCAAATTCCCCCACGTTTGCCTTTTCCTAATCCTCAAGAAAAACTAAGACACAAAATAAAATACTAATCTTCCAACATTTCATCTTAAAACACAATAAGAGGTTATAGAATTGATATCAAATGATCATTAGAATAAGTCCAACATCATTCAAAAGCTAAAACATCTTTATAGTAATCATACTCAAATCTTTATGTTTGTGTGTGATATAACAAAACATTAACGATGATTTATGATATGCGTGCTTTGAACAAGTAAAAGTTCCATAAACCTTTAAAAAAAATCACTCAATTTCTTTAAGAAAGAATCTAACACCGTAAGTTTTCCCTTTTGAACAAGTCTCCATTACCCTGAAGGCACCAACCAAAATCAAAAGGTCTTCAATTTAGGTTGTATTAGGGCTAGGGGATAGTGCTAAAAAAAGGAGAAAGATATAACAAAGATTTTAAAGACTCATGAAATAAGAGACAACATTGAAATCCTTCAGGAATACTTCTCAAAACCCAAATAAACCAATTAAAAACATAGGTCAAGTATCAGAATGTTGGATCTTTACTTTATTCTAACCAACCAACATCTAAAGAAAAAAATTGAAACCCAAAAGACATATTTTTCTTTTATTTTCTTTCTTTCTTTGCTTTTGTTTCTCTTTTTTTTTTTGTATTTCTTACTTCCACTCTTGTATTTGATAAAAAAAAAATCTCAAGTCTTTGTTAGATACTAGTGCATGGAACAAGTCTCTTCAATCGAATCATCTTTAGAACAAGGGTGAAGATATAACTATATTATGGATAAAAAGGTAAAATGATATGGTTAATAAAGAAAAAGCTTAATAATAAACGTCCAAAATGGCTTACTTAGAGGAATGTTCTTATGAGAGCATCTATAAAGGAGTTGGCTTATTTGGAAATACTAGTAAATCCTAATGCCTAAATCATCTTTTAAGTAATGCTCAATCATTGTTCGCTTCAAGAGACCTCTGGGAAAGTTTTAACAGTTAACCTTACTTGTGGAACTCAAGTAATAACTAAAGTAAGGATATGCGAATTTTACTCATTCTAATATTCATGTTTATTTACCAAATAACATAGCCATTATGCATAGAGAATTGAGCAATTATCATAAAGACACGTCAACCAAAAAATAACATCAAGATTATAAAAAAAAAATTCAATAGTTGATCAAAACTATAATATTACAGCTTAATTCTCATCATAGTTATTGGAAAGCATCATAAGACTTTTTAAAAATTAAAATAAATAAAATGAGGCCTTAAATTTAAAATCATCCCCCTCTCCTAACATGTGTAATCCCTACATTGTCTTTAATATAAAACTAATGTATAAAATGAGAAGACTGTGTATATAATAAAAGAGATGAAAAAAAAGATAAACTCTTAACAAATAATGAAACAAAGAAAAAGAAAAGGAGTAAAAGTAAGAGAGAGAAAATTGATTATGGCGAGGAGTATCATCCCCCTCTCTTTACACATGTAATCCCTACATTGTCCTTAATATAAAACTAGTGTATAAAATGAGAAGACTATGTATAGAATACAAGAGATGAAAAAAAAGATAAACTCTTAACAAATAATGAAACAAAGAAAAAGAAAAGGAGTAAAAGTAAGAGAGAAAAAATTGATTATAGCGAGTAAGAGTAAGAGAAAAAAATTGATTATGACGAACTCTCCAAATGAGAATTCCTTTATGTTAGGGTGCCTTCCAATTGATGCTTTGTATAGTGTCCTCGACCTAACATTTACTCACGCTTAAACATCAAGAGATGTCAATTTGTGAAGAGGTACCTCTTTTATATTTTGCAATGTAAAAGATTCATAACAAGGCTTTATTCTATGTCTATTCACTTTGAAATCCTTACCTGTCTTTAAACTTTAAATTTGTATTGCATCATGATGAAAAACATTAATAACAACAAAAGGTTTGACCCAAGAAGAATATAACTTACTTGGAAATAACTTAAGGCGTGAATGGCATAGAAATTTTTTTATTTAACAACAAAATTATTTCTTGAAATCATCTTAAAATGAAAAGCATTAGTTTTCTCCTTATATGTAAAACCAATGAAAAAATAAATTTAGTTTTGGGTCGACCTATGCTAGGAATAAATTGAGGGATATAGACCGACCAACTTTAGAGAAAAATCTATTGGGGAAGATCAGCCTATCCTATGGAAGAATTAGGGTAGTAACCAGCCCTAAGATAAACCAAAAGAACAATAAAAACATGCTAAGAACATTTATGAGTGATATAAATGCAAGGGGGAGAAAAAAAGTGACTTTTCCTCTCCCCCAAAAACCGGCTGCAACTCTGCTGAAACAACCCCTCTCTCCCATAGAAAAAATGAAATTAACCAGCTCCATGTCAATTTTCTTGGGTGCTGAGTGAGAAGAGATTTAGAGGAAAAGAGAAGTGACTGAAAATATCAAAGAAGAAGAAGAAGTCTAGACCTCTCCCAAGAACCGACAACAACCATTGTAAAAGACACACACTCCTTCCCAAAGGAAAGTTGAACCAAACCAGTTGCATGTCACCTTCTAGAGCCTATAAAAGAAGAGAGAGTTATAGAAAAGGATGAATAGTTGAAAACATAAAAGAAGAGGGAGCCTAGGGCTGACTGGAAATAGACAGAGGAAGGAGGGAACAAAGAGAAGAGAGGAAGAAAAAATGTTAAAACCTTCCCTAAAGCTACTTAAAATCATAAGGTATGAACAACATCACTTCTTTACATGTTCTTGAGACCGCAGGACCAAAAGGAAGAAAACCTCAAGGAAATGCCTTAGGGTTCTTGCACTTATGATTAATGAAGACTAAATTGAAAGATGGATGAGAATGGCGTTGAATAGGGGACATAACTCCAAAACCTTTAACAAAAGAAATGAATAATTTTTTAATGCATAAACCTAGAGGGAAGGCCAACCAGATTGAAGGTTAGATAGCATGCAAATTAATGTGATGAAATGCTTAGATTGTCACCTTGTTAGAGTCTTAGATCATACTTGAACCAAAACATAATTCATGCTTGTGTTAATCTTGATTTCTAGATATATGATTGAAGAAATTAGGTGAAAATATGAGGAAATGATTGTATGTGCAGGATTGTGATGTTGTTAAGCCTTTAGAGGCATGCTGGATCTGAAACGGAAACTATGACATGATAATGCCTTGATTTTTGTTTGTATGATGAATGAACATGCATAATAGTGAACCAAATAGATAGATATTTATGAATTGTTATTGTGAATATGTGTGTGATAAATTTGATGAATTGCATATGCAACAAGGAGGAAATAGGCAGCAGTGTCCCAACCATAGAAAATGAGAGAACTATGAAAGGATTCGTCGTAACGAACACCTTAAGAGAAATAAGTCCTTGGCCGAAAATGAACTCTTGTGTATTACAAAATTACTATTGGTTGTGTTGACTTATTGCCATGATATAATTGAAAACATAAAATGTATGGTTATGGCAATTCTAGATGTCGGTCTTGAAGTGATAACTAGGAGAGTATTTGGAGAATGTATATGTTAAGACTTGGTTTCATATTGCTTAATAACTTGTGATAAATTGAATGTGGTTGGTTATGGTCTATGTTGAATTCAGTTTGGGTGTGTTATAAGAAGGGGAAACGCTTAGCGTGAACCTTATATGCAACCTAGAGAAAAAGTAAAACCAAAAATGACTCATTTGTCGCTGCTAATTTTTTAATCGGCAGCGACATAGATTTCATTGATGATTTCTAGGGTGGCAATGACTTAGTTTTCATCAATGATTTCTGAGTTGACAGTAAATTACATTCGCTGATGATTTCATGGTAGTAGTAGAACTAGATTGCGTTGATGATTTCTTAGTCGGCAGCGACTTAGTTTTCATTAATGATTTCTCAGTCAACGAAAAGTGTGTGCACTAACGAATTCAAGCATCAGCTGTAGAAGCAGTTTTTGTTAACAATTTTCGAATCGACAGGGATTTAGTTTTTGCTGACGATTACAGGCGTCAACCATGAAACCGCTTTCTTGACAATTCCAGGCGTCAGCCATGAAACCAGTTTTTGCTGATGATTTTTGTGTCATAAGCGAACCAGTTTTTGCTAATGTTTTTTTGCAAAATTCCATATCATAAATGATTTAATACTTGTGACAAGCTTATCATCGGTCTAATCTAACTCACTATGAAACTTAGGAATTAAACATTAGGACGTTCATGAGTGGCCACGTCTAAAATAAAGGGAAATGACTTAATACGATGATGTTCATTATATGATTGTATAATGTGTGGAACACTTGAATGTGAACATGTGTATTCTTGAAATATGTATGGTGATGAGTTATGTGGTTATCGAATGCAAATATGCTAATTTATGATCATTGACGTGTTAGGTGGTGCGACTGGGATCGAACCTTCGACCAAATGACACCCCACAGGAGGAACATGTAGGTGGTTTCCACCCTCTTCTAGCATAACATAAATTCTTTAAGGTGAATTCATTACGAAAGATTTAGTATTGTGTTATAGTGAATACTAGACTATTATGGAATGTTGAATGAATATTATGATTAGCTTCGGCTAATGGCATCCTAGAAGGATGACTGGGTTGTGTTGATGATTAGCTTCGGGTAATGACATCCAAGGTGGATGACCAAGTTGTGTTGATGATTAGCTTCGGCTAATGGCATCCAAGGTGGATGATTGGGTTGTGTTGATGATTAGCTTCAGCTAATGGAATCCTAGAAGGATGTCCGGGTTGTTAATGATTAGCTTTGGCTAATAGAATCCTAGAAGGATGTTCGGGTTGTTGATGATTAGCTTCTGCTAATGGCATTCTAGATGGATGGTTGGGTTGAAGATGATGATTAGTTTTGGCTAATGACATCCTAAATGGATGGTCGGGTTGAACATGATGATTAGCTTTGGCTAATGACATCCTAGATGGATGGCTGCATTGATTATGATGATTAGCTTTGACTAATGGCATCCGAGACGGATGATCAAGTTGAATATTACGATTAACTATGGTTAAAAACATCCAAGGTGGATGACTGAGTTAAAATGAAATAATTAACCTCAACCGATGTTTCAACTTAAGCCCTACAACTCTTATGAGGAGGTTGGGGCGTATGAGTAAGGATAATACAATCGACGAAATAATAAGGATTGTACTATGCATAGAAGAAGTAAATGAAGGAATGTAGTCATTTAAGTTGATAACAAAAAGTAATGATAACATTTGTCTAGTTGTTTATTATCATGTTTAGATTATTTATAATTATTGTATCCTTTTTGCTTTTGTAACAGGAACATCACACAATCAAGGTGTGTAGGAGACCGGTTCCACGAGTCTATATATTTTGAAAAGAACTATGTATTCGCATGTTTAAGTTATTATGTATTTTGTATGAACAAATGTATTAAGTGTGTAATTATCGTCTGACACTTTTATATAAACTCGTAATGGTAGTAATATGTAATATGATACAATGCAAACTTATAGATACGTAAATATGATGTTGTGGGTATGTACATTTAGCACTTTCATGGAGATGTTGATTTACACAATCATATGTGTATTGTACCATACTAATGAAAGGGACCTATCTACTAATTTTTGGAATACTATTGTGAAAAGCATCGAGAATATTGTAATGGTTAAAAAAAAATTACCATCAATTGTGGCCATGAAAAACTAGGATATTACAGTTGGTATCAGAGCACTTGGTTTGGATCTTGAGGATCGATGATAATAATGTTGTTGTCATCTATTTCAGGATGGTATGCACTTAATAGGGACCCGAACTGAGCCACCTTCCATAGAAAGGAGGAGTAGAGACCAAAATGCCCAAGATTGGCAGGATGAGGACTAATTGGATGATATCGCTTCTCATGCTCCCAGTAAGATCATCCGAGCCATTGCGAGGAAGAACAGTGGAAGCCGAGGAAGAGCGGGTACCAAATCGGATGGAAAAGGTACCCTCATCAGGGGTGGGATAGCAAGGAAGAACAGAGGCACACTCCTCGACCGTTCCAATAGGGGTACCCCCGCCTTATACAGATCCAGGAATCCTAATCCAAATAGTTAAGGCAATAATGGAAGGCATGGCTGGCTCTACAACTCAAGTGATTCTAGCCACACAAGTTCTGCAGGCCTCCCTGATTGCGTTGATGATTTTTTAATCGACAGTGACTCAGTTTTCATTGATGATTTCTAAGTCGACAACAACTCAGTTTTCGTTGACGATTTCTGAGTCAACGGTGAGTGTGTGTGCTGACGAATTCAAACATCATCCATGGAAGCAGTTTTTGTTAGCAATTTCTAAGCAGTGACTCAGTTTTTTATGATGATTTCCGAGACTAAAAAGAATGTATTCGCTGATAATTTCAGACGTCAGCCATAAAACCAGTCTTCACTGATGATTTCTATGTCACCAATGAATTAGTTTTTGCTCATGATGTCTGTGTCACCAGCGAACTAGTTTTCCCTGATGACTTTTTGTGACAGAATTCCATATTAGAAATGATTTAATGCTTGTGATGAGTTCGTTGCCGATCTGATCTAATTCACTATAAAACTCAGGAATTAAACACTAGGACGTCCATGAATGGCCACGTCTAAAGTAAAGAGAAATGTCTTGATATGATGATGTTCATTGTATGATTGTATAATGTTTGGAACACTTAAATGTGAAAATGTGTATTCTTGAAATATATATATGGTGATGAGTTATGTGGTTATCGAATGCAAATATGTTGATTTATGATCATTGATGTGTTAGGTAGTGCGACCGGGATCGGACCTTTGATTGGTCGAGGACACCCTACGAGAGGAACAGGTAGGTGGTTTTCACCTTCTTCTAGTATAACATGAATTCTCCTAAGTGAATTCATTATAAAAGATCTATTATTGTGTTGTAGTGAATACTAGACTATTATGGAATGTTGAATGAATATTATGATTAGCTTCGGCTAATGGCATCCAAGGTGGATGACCAGGTTATGTTGATGATTAGCTTCGGTTAATGGCATCCTAGAAGGATGTCTGGGTTGTGCTGATGATTAGCTTTGGTTAATGGCATCCTATATGGATGTTCGGGATGAACATGATGATTAGCTTTGGCAAATGGCATCCTAGATGGATGGTCAGGTTGATTATGGTGATTAGCTCCAACTAATGGCATCCAAGACAGATGATTGAGTTGGATATTACGATTAGCTATGGCTAAAAGCATTCAGGGTGGATGATCGAGTGAAAATGAAGTAATTAACCTCGGCTAATGTTTTAACTCCAGCCCCACAACTCCTATAGGGAGGTTAGGGCATACTAGTAAGGATAACACAATTAACGAAATAATAAGGATTGTACTATACACATAAGTAAATGAAGGAATGTACTCACTTAAGTTGATAACGAAAAGTAACAATAACATTTGTCTAGTTGGTTATTATCATGTTTAGATTATTTATAATTCTTGTATCTATAAACACCCAACAAAAAAAATAAAGCAAAAAACAACTCTATCATCACTGTTGATTTCTTAATCAATAGGGACATAGTTTTCGTTGTCGATTTTTGAATCGGCAGCAAAACAGTTTTCGTTGATGATTTCTGAGTCTGCAATGACTCAGTTATCATTGATGATTTCTGAGTCAATAAGGGCTATGAGTGTTGATAAATCCATGCGTCAGCTGTGGAAACAGTTTTTGTTAACGATTTCTGAGTCGACAGTGACTCAGTTTTCATTGATGATTTCTGAGTCAACGGCGGTTGTACGTGTTGATGAATCCATGCATTTTGTAAAACCTAACAAAAAATTTAGTCTTTGGGCCGACCAATATTAGGAAGAATTGAAGGGTATAAACTGGCCAGCCTTAGAGCAAATCCTGGAGAAAGAGGGTTGGCCTATCCTAGGGGAGAATTGGAATAGAAACCAACCCAGGATAACCCAAAAATGGGATAAGAACAGCCTTTTCCAGCACCCAAACACCCCACCTCATTTAATAGGGGTTATAAATACAAAAAAGAGAGGGAAGGTGACCCTTCCTCTTTCCAAAAACGACTGTAGTAGCTGCATGTGTGCACCTGCATAATCTTACTCCTTTTCCTCTTTTCCAAAAAAAGCAAAACCAAACCCCAGTTGCATGTGCCTTCCTTAGGCATGAGAGAGAAAGAAGAGCTAGAGGAAAACATCGTTGGCTAAAACCATGAAAGGAGGAGTATAGGAGGCTGGCTGGTGCAGCTGGAGAAAAAAAGAAAGAAAACCGAAGGTAAAGAGGAAGAAGAAGAACAACTGCATAAGAAACCTTCCTAAGACTACCCAAGATCATACCGAAAAAAAGGAACATCACCTCATTACTTGTTTCTTGGAACTTCAGACAAAAAAATAAAAGAAAACCTCAAGGGCTTAGCTAAGGTTCTTACACCTCTAACTCTAAATTCAACAAAAATATGAAAAGATTAAAGTAAGATAAAGAACAAAAGGACACAAGTGCAGGTTTTTACAAAAGAAATCTGAATACATATGGAAGATATTGAATGAATAAACTCATAAGGAGGGTCGACTAGATGATAGGCTGGGCAGATTATGAATTTGTATGATGAAATGCATGATTATAATTTGGATGAACTCTTAGAATCATACTTGAACCCAAAACAGAATCCAGGTGTATGTTAATGACCTAATTTTTGCATGTGTGATTGAAAATATTATGCAAAAAAGAGGAAATGCATGAAGAATGACTTGTTAAACCCTAAAAAACATGTTGGAAGCAGAAAACAAAATTGCTTGACTATGTTAATGCCTTGACTTTTACATATATGATTGAAGAAACTATGTGAAAAGGTGATGAAATGAGTATGAGTGTAGAATTGTGTGTTGTTAAGCCTTAAAGGACATGCAGAAGCTAAAATAGAATTTAAATTGATGTTTATGTCTTAACTCTCATAAATGATTGATGAATTTGTATGAGATAAGAAATGGAATGATGAAAACGCTTGGATTGTGATTTGTTGGACTCCTAGGAACATCCTTGTGTTGGAACTGAAATTATATTGGTGTTCATGCTTTGATTTTTTATGAGCTTGATAAATTTACATGAATATGGATCAAGTGAATGATGATATGAATTGTGGCATGTTGATGTGATTATACTTGTGATAGATTGAATGTGGTTGGCTATGGTTTATGTTCAATTCGGTTTAGGAGTGTTATAAGATAAGGGGAAAGCCTAGCGTAAACCTTATGCGTAAATGATGGAGAGATTAAGACAGAAATGACTTGACTGTCGCTGCCGAATTCTAGGTCAGCAGCGACATGGATTGCATCAATGATTTCTGCGTTGATAGTAGGATATGTGTACTGATAATTGGGTTATGTTGATGATTTCTGAGTCGGCAATGACTCAGTTTTCGTCAATGATTTCTATGTTGATAGTAGGACGTGTGCGCTGATGATTTCAGCGTCAGCCGTAGAACTGGGTTGCATTGATGAATTCTGGCTTAGCAACAACTCAGTTTTCCTCAACGATTTCTAAGTCAGCAGAGGCCTATGCACGCCGACGATTTCAAGGGCAACCGTAGAACTGGGTTGCGTTGATGAATTCTGGGTCGACAACGACTCAGTTTTTGTCAATGATTTCCAAATAAGCAATAGACTATATACGCTAATGATTTCTTGTGTCAGCAACGAATCAGTTTTTCTTTGTCATATTCTAGGTCACCAGCGAATCAAGTGAATCGGTTTTCGCTGCTGAATTCTTTGCCACCAGCGAAATAGTTTTTCTTTGTCGAATTCTGTGTCACCAACGAATCAGTTTTCGCTGCCGATTTCTGTGCCACCAGCAACTAATTTTCGCTGTCGATTTATATGTCACCAGTGAAATAGTGCTAAATTTTGTGCCACCGGCGAACCAATTTTCATTGCGGATTGATGTGTTACCAGCAAACCAGTTTTTCTTTGCTGATTTATGTGCCACTAGCGAATCAGTTTTCACTATCGATGTTCCGTGATGGACTTCCATATCAGAATTGACTTAAATGCCTTTAATGAATTCATTGTATGATTGTGTAATGTGTGGAATACTTGAATGTAAACATGTGGATTCTTGAAATATGTATGGTGATAAGTGATGTGATTTCATAATGCAAATGTGTTGATTTGTGACCATTGATGTGTTAGGTGATGCGCCGGGATTGGACTTTCGACCAGGCAAAGACACCTCACGGGAGGAATAGGTAGGTGGTTTCCACCTGTTTCTTTTATAATGTTAATGTTCTGAAATGACTTGTTTGAGGATGATATATTATTGAGTTGTTGACGAATGTTAAACCTACTATGAAATGTTGATTGAGTTGTTGATGAATGTTAAAACTGATTATGAAATGTTGATTGAGTTGTTGATGAATGTTAAACCGACTATGAAATGTTGATTGAGTTGTTGATAAATTTTAAACCGACTATGAAATGTGGATTGAGTTGTTGATGAATGTTAAACCGATTATGAAATGTTGATTTGAGTTGTTGATTAGCTTCGGCTAATGGCATCCGAGATGGATGACCGGGTTGTGTTTGATGATTAGCTTCGGCTAATGGAATCATAAGGGGATGGCCGAGATGAATTGATGCTTAGCTTTTGCTAATGGTATCCAAAAAGGATGACTGGGTTGTGATTGATGATTAGCTTTGGCTAATGGCATCCTAAGAGGATGGCCGGGATGAATTGATGATTAGCTTCGGTTAATGGAATCCTAGATGGATGGTTGGGTTGCGTTGATGATTAGCTTCGACTAATGGCATCTAAGATGGATGATCGGGTTGTCAATGAAAGAATGTACTCATTTTCAGTTGATAACGAAAAGCAACGATAACGTTCTTCTGGTTGTTTATTATCATGTTTAGATTATTTACAATTCTTGTATCCATGTTGTTTTTTTAACAGGGACATCATATAATCAAGGTGCATAGGAAAATCAGTTCCACGGGTTCACATATTTTGAAAAAGTGGTATATAATAGTATGTTTTTAGGATTGTACAATGCATATGAGAAGTAAATGAAATAATGTCCTCATTTTCAGGTTATAACAAAAAGTAACGATAACGTTCTTCTAGTTGTTTATAAACATGTTTAGATTATTTATAATTCTTGTATCCATGTTATTTTTTTAACAGGGACATTACACAATCAAGGTGCGTAATAAAGCTCGTTCCACAGGTTCATATATTTTGAAAGGTGGTATATAATAGTATGTTTTTAGGTGTTATGTATTTGATAAGAAGGAACAAACTAGTTGAACATTTGCTTTTCGTCACTTTTGTAAAGACTTATATCAAAAATTGTAATGGAATATGGATGTAAAAGTACGATCTTGTAAACATGATGTGGTGAATGAATATATGTGATATTATCTTTTATGAGAATGTTGTAATGTGAAATCACATGAGTATTGCATTATACTACGAGATGAATTATGTTATAATAAACCCTAGATACCGTGGCGGGGATGCGTATTGTCACTTTTTATGGGATGTTGATTTACATTACCCTATGTGGGTTGTGCCTTGCTAATGAATGGAATGCATTTATAAATTCACAAAATAATATTGTGAAAAGCATCGAGAACGTAACGACTTACAAAAAAAAAATTCCACTGATTTTTGCTATAAAAAAGTCGGGTTGTTACAGTATCCTTTTTGCTTTTATAACAAGAACATCACACTATCAAGGTGCATAGGAGACCCGTTCCACGGATCCACATATTTTAAAAAAAAGTGTGTATTCGCATGTTTAAATTATTATGTATTTTGTATGAACGAATGTATTAAGTGTGTAATTGTTGTCCGACACTTTTGTATAAACTCGTAATGGTAGTAATATATAACTATGATATGATGCAAACTTATAGATATGTAAATATGATGTTGTGGGTATGTACATTTAGCACTTTTATGGAGATGTTGGTTTACACAATCATATGTGTATTGTACCATACTAATGAATGGGACCTATCTACTAATTTCTGGAATACTATTGTGAGAAGTATCAAGAATGTAATGGCTAAAAATACATTTACCATCAATTGTGGCTATGAAAAACTGGAATATTACATTATTAGTCCTTGTACACTCATAAGTTTTATTTTTAATTTCCTCAAGCTCATTTAGTTAAAGTTTTCTTTGTTCACTTGCATCATTCATATCTATATTACATTGTTTCACATTCCAAAATGCTTTGCGTTCTAATTCAACCAAAATGTGATATGACTTACCTACCATACACAAATTAAAATGATGACATCTCAATTGGTATTTCAAATGTTGTCCTATATGCTCAAATTGCATCATTAAGGCGTACACTTTAATCCTTCCCATTAGGATTCATTGTTTTCTCTAAAATAGACTTGAACTCTCAATTTGACACTTTAAATTTCTCATTAATTTGTGGGTGATATGATGTGGTAACCTCATATGTAATGTTATATTTCCTAAGCAAAGCTTCAAATGATCAATTGCAAAAATGGCTCCCTTTATCACTTTTTATAGCTCTTGGTGTTCTAAAACTCGCAAAAATGTTAGTCTTCACAAAATCTATAATCACTTTAAAATCATTAATTTAGATGGCTTTTGATTTCACTCATCTTGACACATAATCAACAACAAGAAATATGCAGAGACTATCATATGTAGAAAGAAAAGAGCTATATAATCAATGCCCTAAACCACAAAGATTTCAACAATTAGTATGGTTAAATGAGGCATTTGATTTTGTGCATCTAAGTTACCTATTTATTGATAACAGTCGCATGACTTGTAAAAAAAGAATGTGTCTTTAAATAAGGTAGAACAATAAAATCCTTTTAAGTAACTTAAGAGCCATTATTTTGCTCCAAAATATCCATCACATGTATAAAAAAAGATAAAATGTTAGTATAGATAAGAATTCATAATTAGATACATATCTTCTTATCATTTTATTAACAAGATGTTTCCATAAAGAAGGATCTTTCCATACCTATTGCTTTACAATCTTTTTAGCATATTCTTTTAAGCATGAGTTGGATCATCTATCTTTTAAGTGACTAAATAGTTCACAATATGCCAAGGGGCCAATATCTCCAAGGAAAATAGTTCCTTGTCCATAAAGTTTTCATCTAATGGAAAAGCTTTTTCATTATAAATAAGGCAACTAAAGTGGTTGTTAACTTTATTATCACTTCTTTTCTTGTCTTTGATGTCTAAATTGAATTCTCATAAGAGAAGTATCCATTGAATAAATCTCAGTTTAACATCTTTCTTAGTGAGCAAATACCTAATAGCTGCATGATTTGAAAATATAGTTACTTTAATACTAATTAGATAAGAATGAATTTTTTTTTAAGCAAAAACAATTGCTAGCAGCTCTTTTACAGTTGTGGAGTAGTTATTTTGTGCATCATTCAAGGTTTTTGATGAATGATAATGAGGAAGCTTGCCAACTCTCTATCCTAAAATTACTCTCTCAACATAATAACTCATATCGCACATTAACTCAAATGAAAGACTCTAATTAGGTAGTGGGATAATTAGAGTTAAGGTTAATAGTTCTTTAAGCTTCCCAAATGCTTCCTTGCATTTTTCATTGAAATCAAGTGATACCTTCTTTTATAATAATTGGTATAAAGGTTTTGCAATCTTTGCAAAACCTTAAACAAATCTTTGATAAAAACTTACCTGTCAAAGAAATGAATGAACCTCTCTCATATTTATGGGAAGTGATAAAGAACGTACAAGATCTATCATAGAATTGTCTATTTGTGTTCCCCTAGTAAATATGATATAGAATAAAAATTTACCCTAATCAAACACGAAATGACATTTCTCCTACTTAAACATAAGATTAGTTTTCATGAAGCATTTAATAACAAGGGTAAGGTTATCTAAATATTTATCAAAAGAATCACCGTATACACTAAAATCATTTATGAAAACCACTATAGTGTTTTCAATATAATCTGAAAATATATTCATCATACATCATTGAAAAGTCATTGAGGCATTGCAAAGGCCAAATGATATGTAGTTGTCTTTTAGTTTTTTAATGCAATCATGATCTGATTAAAACAATAATAGGTATGACCTACCAACTTTTCTAACATTTAATCAATAAATGGTAAAGAAAAATAACTTTTACGAGTAGTAGAGTTAAGTTTTAGATAAAAAAAAATACACACCATCAACCAATTTGGATATGAGTTGGTACTAGCTCATTTTCATTATTTCTTACCATAGTAATGTTGAATCTATTTGGAATAACTTACACCTGTAAACCCATTTGTTGTCCAAAATAAAGTATATCACACTTAACATCTAGAAATTTTAGAATTTTTTTCTTCACAACCTTTATCATAGGAGGTTGAAATCGACATTGAGCTTCTCTAGTTGACTTTCCTTCATTCTAAATGCATGCACATAAAAGACTAATCTCTTTTATGTTAGTTATTGTCTAATCAATAGCTATTTTAGTTTTTTCTTTTAAAAAGTTGTGGGATTTTTTGTATTAATCATAGATAAATGTCTCCCTCACCTAAGTACATATATTTAAGTTGCTCAATGATGCAGGTAAAAGCTAGAATAACAACAAACAAACATAAAAAAGATGGATTTTTTATGAGAGAACAAAAATGATTGTAAATGTGAACCCTAAATTCATAATTTTATTTTAAATATAAGTCTAATAATATCTTCCTCCTTAAGATTTACAAGGTCTTTAAATAGATCAGAAAACCCTATCTTCACTAGAAAATAAATCAAAATCCAAAAGCATAAAGGAAATTAACATAAAATCCAAAATAAAATAAAAAAATTAAGAAAAATAACAAAATTAGCCCAAATAACATCTTTTAGACCTAATTTTATAATATCCAACAATCCAATCAATGCAAAGCTATTTTTTATAAGAAAACTGCTTGTAGAATCGATTGGAACATTTTGAGCCCGATACAACAATGAATATCTTATTTGGTCTTTTTAAGCCATTACTCTGATTTGGAATGACCAAACCTTCTCTTAAGCTTAAACTTGTCTCACTGGTCTATAAAACCATTTGTTAGGTCATTTATATAGTTTGTCTATGACAGATCCCTATCTAATTATTGTAGATCCTCATCTAAATGCTTGAAACCTTTAGTATTCACAAGCTTGGCTACATCACTAAAGAAGAGGCTTAAGTTCCAAGGTGGGGGCTTTTATCATAGAAGATAAAAGTTTCTTATTAGATAAAGGCAAAGAATAAAATAAGCATTATACCTCTTTAAAGCTTTTGGAAAAGACTTTAAAGATTCCATAACATCCTCTATATTGTCACATAATTACATGTCCCCTAGCTCTTTTGGATCTTCTAACTCAAGGCTCTTATTAATAATAGTTTCCAAAGCATCCTTACTAGTTAACTCAAAGAGTTATTACACTAAAGAATCAAGTAAGTCAACTAAAAAACGAGGATGTAAATCACTTAAATACCTTATTACCTCAAAGATATTGAAATGTATAACTTCACCATCAAACTCCATTGTTAGGGTTCCATCATGAACATCTATTTTGGTTTTGGCAGCTTTTATAAATGGCTTTCCTAGAAGTAATGGTGTTAACCTAAAGTATGGGTCATTCTTCATATCAAGAATAAAGAAATTAGTAAGAAAGACTAACTTATTTACTTGCACTTAAAAATCTTCCAAAACTCCATTTGGATATGTATTAGATTGATCAACGATTTGAATAACTACAATAGTTTCTTTAAATGAACCTAGATTTAAAGAAGCATAAATATATTAAGGCATGATATTAAGAGACGCCCCTAAATCTAGCATGGCTTTTTCAAAGTTGGTGTTACCGATTGAGCATTGTATAGTGAAACGTTTTAGACCTTTACATTTTGAAGGAATCTTTCTTTGCAAAATAGAGGATACATTGTCCCCCATATTTATAATCTCATCACCCTTTAGCTTGTGTTAAGTGGTGTACAACTTCTTAAGAAACTTTGCATAACATGGTACTTGCTTAATGGCATCTAAAAAGATACATTGACTTGAACTTGGTAATTTTTTTAAAAAATCTCTTTTTCATATTCCTCATTCTTAGACTTTGAAAACTTGTTTGGACAAGGTGGAAAATAAACATTAGTACAAATAGGAACTTTAAAAATTCCTTTAAGTAACGACACCCTTAATGGCTGGAGTATTTTTTTATGATGGATGACTTTCATTCTCGTCAAGAGATAAGCCTTCTAGTTGTTTTGTTTTATTCTTAATTCCCTCACCCATCACCCTCTTTGGTGCTTTTAGTAGGTCCTCAAGTTGTTTCCCACTCCTTAGGTCATAACATTATCGTTTTCTCTTGGATTGATCATAGTTTGGGAAGGAAGCTTTCCAAGTCCTTGTGCTTCAATTCTTCCCATGATACTAGACAATTGCTCGCTTGGTTTTTCAAATTCTTTATAGTTATTCTTACTTTTTTATGAAATTATAAGGATGTGGTAGCCAAAGACTTGACTATATCTTTTAGATACATACTTCGAGCTTAAGGGATGGATTGTGGTCATGGTTGATTGAAACTCGTTGGATGATTGAAATTAGCATTAGGTGTAACTTGTTGATGGTTTTTTTAATAGTTAAAATTAAGATGATCTCTTCATCCAACATTGTAAATGTTAAAGAAATGATAATATTTTTATTTTTTTAATACTTGTTACCCTTGAAACCCTTTTAAAGCATTGGCTTGGTCTAAATTATCCTCTTGCAAAGATAGACATATATCATTTAAATGGCTTACCAAAGATCAAACTCCACACATCCTTGATTATTTAATAGTAGTTATGACCATTTATTGAACTTGAGAAGTAAGATTAGCAAGTTGCTGCTCAATAATAGATGTCACACCCACCTCATTCACGTTTCTTGGTGCTAATTTTGATTGGTCATTAAGCTATTATAAATCGATCGTCATATTAAAAACCAAGGGCATAAACAACCACTCATCACACCCACTCATCTCACATTTCTTGGTGCTAATTTCATCTCATCTCACGTGGTAATGTGTTAGATGGTAGATAATACAACCACTCATTCATGTTATTCCCTAAAAAGAATGGAAAAGCTCTCAACTTTACTTTTCTTTCTACAGTTTTCAATTGGTTTTATGTTTAAACATACTACATGGAACTTATTATGATGCTTGTTTGGATCTTCACCTGCAAAACCAAGAAAATTTGGTAAAAGATGAATCATTCATAATTTATGTTCAGAAGCAACTTTAATTTAAAGATATATAATCAAAGAAGTTACTGGTCGAGAGCTGGTGTTGCCATCTCCTTGCGAGTTTGGTTATTTGTTTCCATCTCTTTCTCTTCTAGCTTTGTTGGTGGACTAGGTTACAGGGCAGCATGCAATGCTTGAGAATACAATGATGTAGTGGAAAATAATCTAATTGCTCGCTTGATCTTTGAGTAGATGATGTGAATCTCAAGACTCTTTTAATTCAATGATATATCTCTTCTTTAGTAGATTCAGACATTCATAGAATACTACAATAAAATAAAACTAAAATCTAATTAAGACAAATTTAAAACAGAAAACTAGACAAATAACAAATTAATTAGGAAAAACAGTCCTCAACAACACGACACCAAAACCTATGCTCTAAAAAATTACATAAATTAAATCCTTGTACTAAATAATATAGTTATTGAGTATGATAACAAACAAGGGTCATTCTGACATAAGATTGTTCATAATTAACAAGTTATTGTCTCAAGATATATATATAAAAAAAAACCCTAATATTATTAGTAAGTAAAATAAAACTCAAAAACCTATCTAGACTTAATAAATCAACTAAAAATTGCAGACACATTAAAGACACCTTAATGTAATTGCACATAAAATTTAGAGTGATTTGGAGTTGATTTGGTATATTTTAAAAAAATCTAGAAAACAAAAAATTTCAAGAACAAGTTTCTAATAAAGTTTAAAACTTGATGAGAAACATGGTTAAGGAATCACTCTGCACTTCTAAACATGACATACAACCAATAATCAGAATTATTCTTTCACTTTCTTTTAAATTCAACAATTATAAATTTGATTATCTCGATCTTTTCTTGCTTTGTTATCAAGTAAAAGAAGCTCTCTACTTTATCTTTTCTCATTAAACAACATAGAATAAGCTCTCTAAATTCAACTTAATAAAAGGGATAAATCGAGAAAGATATAGGTTGAATCAAGAAACAAACACACAAGCTTGGTTTATTAGTCTTAAGTTCTATTACACATGCAATCAATTGAATATCTACCATAATCTATTATCACAATTTGAAGCTTAACTTTAGAATTATTGACAAAACAAATCAAAATTTTAAAATACCAATCAAATCACTATCATATTGACATTGTTGCTCACCTAAATCAACAAGATAGTAATTTTTAATTATGAAATGAGTAGAATATAAACAAATTCAATGGAAAAAATAAAAGAAAATTATGAAATTTATTGATTGAAAATAAACATGTCGAAAGTTTGAAACCAACCTTAACCAAAGAAATAATAAGTTACACATGCTTAATTGATTAAACATCAAATTTATAGAGAAAACTAACAAAAAGCAAAAGAGAAAAGAATTGGATGAAACTTGGTTATGGTGGTTGAACCTCCTCTATAAAGCTTCTGCCTCTTTTTTAATTTAATGTGCGTTCTTCACTTTGTTTCTTTACCAACTCCTCTATTTATAGTGGTTTTCATGTTTATCTTCTAACAGTCCTAGTTCAAGTTGAATTAAACTAACATTCATGTTTATCTCTTTTCATAACTCAATTTTATGATTAAATGATATTATTGAACCAATAAAATAATTTTATATGGCTTAAATAACTTCATCAACAAACAAAATAAACAGATGATATGGCAACTAATTCCTTATGTTTTGCATTGGATTTTCATCCATCCATTAAGAGACAACATTTGGGCTTTTAAGCTATTTTGTCTTAGGTTTAATTAGGGGTGAGTAAAATAACTGAAAAATCGAGAAAACCGGAAAAAAAATAACCGAAAAAACCGAATCGTGAAAAAAAACCGATTAAACCGATTAAAATTTTAAAAAATCGGCGATTCGGTTTTGGTTTTATAAGTCTAAAACCAAAAAAACAGAACCGAACCGAACCCAAACCGAAAAAAATCGAGCCAAACTGAAAAAACCGAGCCAAACTGGTTTGAACCGGTTTTTGTCCTAAAAAACCGAACCGAACCGAAACCGGTCGGGTTTTTTTAAAAAAAAATTCGGTTTAGATACTTTTTTTTTTATAAAAACCGAACCGAACCGAAAATGATCACCCCTAGGTTCAAAGGTATAAATTAAGCTTAAAACTCTTTTTAAAAAAAAAATTTCCCTCCAAAATGGAAAAAAAAAAAACGTAGAGAAATAAATAGAAAATGATGTAAAATTCAACACTTGTGACGAATGGAGCAAAATCCACCTCCTACCCGATTATTCCATCCCTAATCAAATCCCCCATATCAATATAAAGTTATTATCATTCTTGAAATCTTTTAAATCCCACATATCAATATAAAGTTATTATCATTATGGAAATTGGTATTGCTTATTTGTTATGAGATAATCCTTTAAACTGTATTTTTTTTTTTTTTTATGATTCTTAGATGAAGATATAGTTTGTTTTTTTAATTTAGATTTTATTTTAAAAAAAAATTATTTTTTTATAAAAAAAAAAAAAAAAAAAAAAAAACCACTCAGATCCTATATCAACTGGATAGACAGAGTCATCCACTCAATTAAATCTTACTAGATTGGAGATCCAAATAGGCGATGGATTTAGATATTTCGAGTAGGTGATGGACGGAGCAAAATCCAACTCCAACCCAATCATTGTTGTCCCTAATTAAAACTCCCATATCAATATAAAGTTATTATCATTCTGGAAAACAATTGATAGTATTGCTTATTTGCTATGAGATAATCCTTGATATTTCTCCATGGCAGCATCCAGCGAGCTCCCACTGCAAAAACCCATCTCGTAGATCACTGCCACGAATTTGATGCTTACTCCTTCCATCAAAACCATGCAGAATTGAGACCTGGAATTCTAAAGTCATTTATTCAGGATTGTAAGCGTAACCAAGTATTTCCCAGCTCCAAACAGGTCAATCATACCACATTTATGTTCAATTCCTAAGCAGAATATATAAACTTGTGAAATTGTACTGTCTGCATCTACCACAACAAAATCCATCAAGACCATTTGGTCTTATCGCGCAGGGCACATGAAAGCCAATTAGTGCATGCATCTGCACCTGCATATGTGTGCAACGCCACACAATGAGCAAGCGTGCAACACTTTAATGAAACCTGAAAATGCGATTAACAGTTCACAATAGTGAAAAAACAAAGAGAAAACACGCCAGAAAAAAGAGAACATTTGAGAACAAAACTGCAGAAACCCATCAGCTCATGAAAGAAAATGTGCGATGATATGTAATCCAAAGAATGGAGTTTGGAGAATAGAACATTACTGAAACAGTCTTTTGAGTGTCTTAGAATGGTTCTAACTGGTCAGATGCATACCATTCACTGCAATCGTCTAGCATGAAAAACTTTTTCTTATTGCCCCACAATCATGGAAATCTTTCTCTCACAAGATTTAAAACACTCCAATTTCCAACATGGAAGCTGATTGATATCTTATTATCAAAAGGCCTCAATCCAAAACATCATCAGATAGATTGTCACTTGTGGAAACAAGATCTCAATAAAGGTGGGTACCTCTATTGCAAATTCAAAACTGAAGACAAGGAAATCAAAATCATGTCACTACCTTTACATAAGAAATTAAAGAACCTCTGGGCAGCTAGGCGTCTGATACATCATCTCAAACTATAGAGATGCTATGGCGCAAAAGTAACATAAGCAATTAAAGAGCAATCAAATGCCATGGTCTACAGGCATCGGGCGGTCATAGCTGCAACATAGCATTGTTAGACAGTTAAGCGGCCAGGGTGGTTTTTCAACTCTTGTTCAACTGCTGTATTACCATTCTTCCAAGCCTGTTAGATTCATGACACCATTCAGATAATCCAATGAAAATGAAAACCACCCTACTTCCCCTCTCACAATTGTGCCCTCACCCCTTGCACTCAAGCATGTAATTATTTGAGCGGAGCTTATCAACTTGAACACGAGGGCAGTTTACCTTATGTCATGGAACGCAACATTATAACAAATACCTATGCTACCTCTATTTTTTTCCACTAGTCCTGTGTAGAGTATGACTATCTGAGGCAAGAACCTCTAAAGAAACTCCATACAATCAGCATCAAAAAGGAAGATTCTAATGGAAATGTTAATTCTGTAGCCTACAAAATTAGAGTTAGGAGTTGAAAATTTTATGTAAGTTTTAATTTGCATCAATAGCACATAAGTCTTCAGTTCACCTTTGAGTAACCACTGTCTAACTCTTCATGACAGATAATAGATCACGTGCCAGATACTACTTGAATATCCTCCCACATCAGTTAATAGCCCTTGTTGACAACATTTGTATCCAATAGTAAGACTTGTATTGGCAAATTCTTAACCAATGTCAAGCATAATTCATTGCCATATAAAAGGAAGGAATTACAATAAATGAACTTCGGTTTCTACCTTTCACCACAGCCAACATCAAACAGCTAGTTTATAAAAGAAAAGGACTTCCTACTCTTCCCTCAAAATTTCAATGACATCCAGGCACAAGTCACCCGTAATTGCAGATGAGATAGAAACACCATTAACCAAAAATGATGCAACCAACAAATAAACATAAAATATGAGACTCCATCATCTCCAACATTAATCTGAACATAGGAAAAATAAAAACATATCCTCTACCATCCACTTCTAACTGACACAATCAAAAACTTTCAATTTTCTCTAATCACTAACCAATGATCCATTCAACAAAGGAAACATTCCTCAAACAGATCATGCAGTCATCTAATAATCAAAAGGCAGGTCATACGCATAGAACCAAATCACAAACTATTCATTTAAAAAAATGAGAAGAATTATATACAATATGTCCATTGCATTGTAGAAAAGATGTTCTATAATACCCTTTCAGTTACCGAATTAGCAAATGGTACCCAATCTCAAAGGCACCACTTTCCCTCTCTCGGTATCACCAATGCCATCAGCCACAAGCCTAACAACCTTCTTAAACGCAAAATGCACGCAATTCGACAAGGCAATCCAATAAATCACCTCATAAACAAACCCGTAAGCAAAATCCGAAGACCGCGAGGAATACCACCCCGAAGATTCATCCCAATCATGCCCTCCGAATTTATCGAAATTCCACCCCCTGCCGCCGCCACCAAAACCGCCCCAGCCGCCTCCACCGCCAAAAAAACCATACTCCTCTCCGCAATCGCCGGCATCTCCATAAGTTTTCGATCTACTCCTGGTCCGCCGCCGTTTCCGGAGGATGGTGCGACGGGAGGTTTTGGATTTGACAGGCGGCGAAGGCAAGACATCGACGATGACGGCGCAGATTTGGGAGGATTGATCTGCGAGGTTGATGCGGTTTTGGCGATGGAGGAACAGCGAGTTTCCATAACATAGGGTTTGTTGTGCAGCTATGGTAGCTGTATCGGCGATTAGCGAGATGTTCATCGTGAATTTATTTTTTTTCCCAATTAGTTAGGGTTTGGGAATTTGATTTTCCGGGAAGATAAATGGGAAGGAATGTTGAAATTGAAACTGAAACGGACAAAGAATTAACGCGTGGCGTGGCGTAGCGTGCTGGCTGTTCTTTTTGGACTCACAAGTAACAACGTAAGAAATATTGAAACGAACTGATTAGGAAGGGTGTGATTTAGAATTGTGTTATTTTATTTTAAAAACATTTTTTTAATATTAGTACATAAAAAAATTTAAAAAATTAATTTTATATAAAAAAAATTAAAATTTCTAAAAAAAAAATCATTTCAAATACATTCACAAACGGCATCGAAGACGATTGTGGTTGCTCTCGTGTTTTCAAACCATAGATCTTATGTTTTTAGTTTAGAAATTGGGATACAACTACAAATGGAGGATATGAATTAAAATCATTGTTATTAACCCGGCTAATTCAGCATGTAATCTTCAAATTAGCTTGTTAATTTATTAATCTAACACCTTATTATCATGATTTATTTTAGATTATTTTGGATATTGATCCTTTTTTTTTTCTTTATTTCTCTCTCCTATCCTAATAAATACATTATAGTTCTTAGTGTTATTGGTATTTCAAATTCAATCCTTTTAGTTTTGATTGCTATATTTTTATCATTTTTCCTTTTGTTAAAGTTTTATGTGTTTTCAATTTAACCCTTGGTTTCTAATTTGTATATATAACCCCTTTTTTTGTTCTTCCCCCGAAATTTACCTTTTTCCTGTCAAAATAAAAATATAAAACAAAAGCAATAATAACAAGAAAACTGGCAACTTGGCAAACACAAGCTAAAGAAGGTTTCAGATATGTAGAAGAATCAAGTTGAAATTTTGAATGGAATTATGAGACTAATCATGTCCCATTGTACCTAAGACTAAAGAGGCAATGCAGATACAATGTCAAATTAAATTATTAGAGACTTAATTAGTGAAAAATTAAGTTTGGGAGCCCAATTTGGGCTTAATTAAAAAAATTAAAATTTTAGAGGACCAAACTTAATTTTTACGAAGTCAATTAATTGAAATCAAGGACAAAATTGCAAGAAAAACAAAGTTTAGGGTCAATTAAGGGTTAAATTAAAGAGATTCATAACCAAAGACCTTTTTTTAAAAGGCGTTAAACTTCGGAGACTCAATTAGTTTGAAAACAGAGGTGAAATTGAAATAAATTGAAAGTTTAATGGTTAATTGAGGGTCAATTTGTATAAATTTAAAACCAAGGACAAAAAAAAAAGGTGCTAAAATTCAGGGTTGATATTGGAGTTTGGCAAGGGTAAAATCGCATAAAATTAAAAGTTTGACGTCAATTAGGGATGCAATTAAAAGAAATCAAAAGCCGAAGGACTAAATTGAATTTAGTCAAATCCCTAATTAAACCCTAAGAAAATCATAACAGTGTCATTTCACTTAAATGAAATGGTGTATTTTGACCAAAACGGTTTGTTTTGGTACAAAACAATACCATTTTGACCAGCACATTAAAAAAAAAAGATGTCAATTGACTTGTCGTCTGATTATTGTTCATCATCTTCAACATTTTGTACCCAAAAGGCTGCTCGGATGGCTACTTTTTCAGAGCATTCAATGCTTCATCTCTCCACAAAATCGGACAAACCATACACTACTATGATGGCCTGATATTGTACTACACCTCAGCATAATTCTTGCTAGTTGATTGCCCTTACAGCTCCTGCGGTGCTGCCCTAAAGAGACTAACCGGATTAGCCTTTAGTAGCCGAATTTTAGCAGCTCATGATGATGACTTTGAGCCAACGGTTGAGATCCTTCTCGATTGAATCAAGGGCCAAGATTGGTCCCCAATAAAGACAAGATGTCCCTCTTCCCCTCTATAAATAGAAGTGGATTTCAGGCATTAAGGAGAAAGAGAGAATAGTGTAAGGTGAGCAAAAAACCATCTTTTTTTAGCTTTTTCAACATTGTTTTTTACTCTCCATCGTCGTTGCAACCATCTCCTCTGTCGTGAATCCCAGCAGCTTCAGCCTCAACGTCGTGACCACTAACGACCCAACACCCTTACAACTTCATCTTCTCACTGGTAATAGGAATAATCTCACCGACACCAACCTCTTCTTCTAGCAACGCCAACCTCTTCATACCAGCCCTACCAATTGCTAGCTTCACCACTAACATCTCCACCGTGAGCCGTCGGACCCACCAGCTAGCAGCACCTCATCCAGCCTAGGTAAGCTTCTTCATCCCTTCCCTCCCGTGGTTTTTTCTTCCTATACATCTTGCAGAAGAAAACTAAGACGGGCTGGACCCGTCTCAGCCCAACCCAGCCCAAATGGCTGGGCTGGGTCCAACCCAAATAAAAAAAATTTCAAAGATTATTTGTAGGTCCGCCGCATATTTTTTCTAATAATTTTGTCTAATATTGAGTTGTAGACTTACACTATAGGATACGAACTCGGTATAAAAAATATCTAATTTTTTCCCCAAAACAAAACAGAAATCCAAAAACTCAAAGATAAAATTTATTTTCAAAAACAAAAAAAAAAAGATGTTTTATTTTCGTGCATACGACCAAATCTTAAAGGTTTTTAATGCATATCTCCTATATCTAAGAAATATAGTGATCATGCTTATATTGGGAAAGTGTCTTATAGTGTTATTCAGAATGTTAAGAATTAACTATATCTAAGAAATAAATGTGATGTTGAATATAGACCTTAGAATAGTTAGAATTTAATCCAATAAGAGAGAGACTTCCTCACGAAGGGAGATTTGCCTTGAACCTTAAATGAAACCAACGGATAGAAACATGACCTAGAAAAACAATCAACAAGCAATGCAACTTACCTGAGATAAGGTGTATTGGGAGTGATGCGCCTTCCCCTTACATAACTAATCCCCTTACCTAGATTCTCACAGACCATTAGGTTTTCTAGTGACCATAATACTAGGTAGCGACTCCTAAACCCATAATCACAACTTTATGATTAAACCCTAAAGCCCCCTTTAATTTTCAAAAGGCAGCTCTACCACACGATGTCATATACGTCACGACAGGATGGCGGCTCCACTGGGGAAGCCTTGTTTGGTTGGACTGAGTTTTGCTTGTTTGATTGTTTTCCTATTTATTTTGGTCTATTTAATTTTATTTTAGCATATTTTTCTTTCATTGCTTTACCATGCATTTTTATATATATTGCTTATGCATAAGAATATCGGGTGTGGAATAATGCTTTCACGCATCTTGATTTTCAAATAAACTCAATTCTAGGTTAGGTGGGGAGTAGCGACCTGCCTTATAAGCTGAGCCTTTACTTGGTAATGGTGGTCACATTATATCCCAACCATTTCTTGCAAACCCCTATATTGTTTTCATGAAAGCTAGTCACTAGGCAGAGGATGAAACCTTTTTTTAAAGAAAGTATGGGAGAATTTCCCATCTAATAAGGATCCCGGTTCATATTTTAGCAGTCAAGGCTTTAATGCATTTATGAAATCCAGGTTATAAATGTTTCACATTTGGAGACGTTGACATGACCCCTACCATTGAAGAGTATGTCCAAATTTTAAATTTCCCAAATGAACCTCACAAAGTATATTTCAGACAAAGAATCAAGAACACAATTGCTGAAGTCGTAAAAATTCCAAGAATATTTAGAACGCAGATAATAATATATTTTTCTATTAAAATTTTCAATTCTTATAAAAATAATAATATTATAAAAGAAATAATAATATATTTGATATGAATACTTTGAATTATATATATATAAAATATATTTAGAACACAAATAATAATATGTTTTTATATGAATATTTTGTATTATAAGAAAAATAATAATATTTACAACTCAAATTATAATATTTTTTATATTAATACTTAGAATTGTTGACTATTTTTAATAATACTGCACCGCGGGCTCACTTTTTATTTTTATAAAAAATATCATAAAAATTTATAATATAAATAATAATATGTTTTCAATACTAATAATAATATTTTCTTTCAAATTTATTAATTATTTCATTAATAATAATAATAATAATAATAATAATAATTTTAAAAGAAACAATAACATTTCGAATCATAAGACCTAGGAACCTCGGACCCAGCGCCATGACCTAAGCTCCAGGTGTCCCCAAGTGGAGCACAAGCATGGCTCACTCCCAGCGCAGCCCAAACGTCACGTGTGCACTGGGGGTGCCTAGTCCCCAGGCAGACATCTCAAGCGTCATGTGTGCATAGGGTGTGCCCAGCTCCCAGGCAGGAGCCCAAGCGCCACATGGGCGTAGGGGTGTGCCCAACACTAAGGTAGGAGGAGCCCAAGCGCCACTTGTGCTCTTGGTCTGCCAGCACATAGGTAGGCAATCCAAGCGTCACGTATGCGTTGTGAGTGTCCAACCCCTAGGCAGGAGCCCATGTGCCACATGTGCGCAGCCCTAGAGAACGCGCCTCCAGCTTGGCGCTTAGGACCTGCTGGCTGTAGCCTCACACATGCCCTCACCAAACGGTGCGGTCCCACGGTGAAAACATTTATAGTTTACAATACCCGCGCTACAGTGTAGAACAATACAATCCATAGTAAATTCACTTACAATGTACAATATTCCACGCTACAGTGTATCAATTTTAATTATAGTTTAATACTTTCATTTACCTACATATTATAACATTAGCCGAGAGAGCAAATTGAATTATCTTTAAATACAAAACCAACACATACACTTATTTAGTTTTATTATTTATTTAGTTTCCAAACATATGTCTGAAATCAAATTGTTAAATCATATTTTTTAAATAAGATTATAAAACGAGTTTAAATATAGTGCCGAATCAAATTAATCTTAGTAGTTCCAATAATTGTGTGTTTGTTTGTTTAAATCATTAATAAAATAGCAAAACATCATTGATTTTTCAAAAATTAGTATATACAACATTTTTTCTTCTCATTTCAAGTTACTTTTTAAAACTTTAACTAACCTAACATCCATAAATTAATAATTCAAAGTCTAGATTGGATTAAATTTTAATAAAAATAAAAATAAAAATGATATGATATTAAAAATATAAATTGACTTGTAAATCAATCCACATAGAAAAACAATTAACCAATAACATTGTTGATTTTTTTATAAAATTAAAAAAATAAATTGACTTGAATATTGACCGGTGGCTTTTCCGGAGTTCGAGTTTAAAAAATATAATTATAGCACATGCACCATTTATTAAGAATTTTTTAATTTTTAAGCTATGGGCATGGACAGAACACGGGGTAGATGAATAAATTATATAGTACAAGAAGATCGGTCGCTTCTTATTCGGTTCGGAGAATCCGTTAACCCACAATTTTTTTTTTTTAAAAAGGCGACCTTTCCAATACTTTCCAGAATTGACCACGTTGGCTGGTTGTCGACGGCGCTCACTTATTTAAACCCCAAACCAACTCTCCCACGACTTCCCTTCCCTTTTTCCTTTTCTCTCCACCAGAAAATTCTGATCTCAAAAGCTAAATTATTAATTTAAATCATAATCAACATCAATGGCATCGTCAGCGCAATTAATGGGAGGGGGAGTGTTGGCGGCGGCGGTCCCCGTTACGTACAAATGCAATCAGAGCCATCAACGCCGTTACAACCACCATCATCCTCAATCATATCTTCCTTCTTCTCTTTCCGTCAAGGTTCGACACCGGAATCCGGCCGGATTTTCGATGAATTACCACAAGCTACTATTGTATCCGTCTCTCGACCCGACCCCAGCGATATTAGTCCTGTTCAATTATCTTATACTATCGAAGTTCAATATAAGCAGGTACCGATACGCGATCAATTAACCGAATTTGAACTAGATTTTGTTTTTAGGTTTCTAAATTTTGTGTGCGAATTTGATTCTTTAGGTTTTGAATTTTGACTAATCAATTTGAATTTGAATATTCTTTAGGCCGTGTTTGGATGCTCTAAATATTCATAAAAAAAGCTAGTAAAAAGGAAACTTTTGAAGCTACACATTAGGTATTGAAACATTATTGAATCCTCTAATTTGTACAGAATCTTTTGACTATAATTTCTTTTCTTGTTTTCTTGAAGAAACAGTATTGTACTATTTTTATTTTTTTTGGAATTAGTAGGGGCAAATAAATTTGAAATTTTTAACGTGCAATTTTATTTTGGTGAATGTAGTTCAAGTGGAGATTATTGAAGAAAGCGGCACAAGTGTTTTATTTACATTTTGCATTGAAGAAACGGGTGTTTTTCGAGGAAATTCTTGAGAAGCAAGAGCAGGTGTGTCTGTGTGTGTGGTGGATGGCATTGGTTGTGTTTGTTACTTTTGTAAATGAATTCTTTGAGGTTGTTATGTTGGTAATTTGATTTTTTTCTGGGAAGGTGTGTGGTTTTGATGTGCTTTTTATTGGAAAATTATATTAAAGGTTAAAGAATGGCTTCAAAATCTAGGAATAGGAGATCATACACCAATGGTTAATGATGATGATGATGCCGACGATGAGACCATTCCATTGCATCATGATGAGAGTGCCAAAAACAGGTCACAGCTTACACATTTGTGTAATTGTTAAACATGAATTATGTCCTTGTCTTCAGTAATTCTCATAGTTCTTACAGGTGGTTTTTCTGTTCAGAGATGTTCCATCAAGTGCTGCTTTACCAGTTATCCGTCCAGCGCTGGGAAGACAGAATTCAATCTCGGACCGTGCAAAGGTTACAATGCAACAATATTTAAACCACTTTTTAGGGAACATGGATATTGTGAACTCCCGAGAGGTATTCTTCTTCTTCTTTTTCAAGTTTCTGGTGCTTGTTGAATTTTGTTGCTATTGTTATTTCAGAATACGTATTCCTCATTTGTTTGTGGTAAGTGAAAACTCTTATTTCAAGATAACAAAATGCATATCATAGATTAACTTTTATATGGTGGCGACTTCAGAAAAATGTAAATTTTAGATAGATAGATCTGATAGCTCTACTAGCTTTTTCTATGAAATCCAATGTGAGGGCCAGCTCAACCTATTTGTTTTAGGTCCTAGATGCACTCTTTTTTTTTTTTTTTTCTCTTGTCCTCCTATATATAAGATGTGAATATTTTTTTAAGAAAAATCGAATCCAACTTTCTTTTTTCTTCTTCCATGTTGCTTTAGGAATTTTTTAATTTAATATTCCAGAATCTGAAAATGATCAATTAAGTTCCACACTGTCTTTTGAATTTGTTATGTGATGTTCAAGCCAAAAGCAATGCACCAGGCATCTCATGGAAGCATCAATTTCTCTTCCTTGCTCAATTGCATGTCCTAATTGGTGCTTCATGTCTTCTGCTCTTGTGTATCTATGATGGAGTTTGACTACTTTGTGGGTCTTTGAACTCATCATAAGCATGCCGGCAGTTCATTTCAACATGAGGCATCACTTGAATTGCCAGGCTGCCATTCATCTGTGCAACCTTTAGAAACATCATTTCCTTGAATGCTTGAATCAATTGACATCTATTTAAGTCAGGAACTTTCTCTGTTTGTGTGGTGTGACGATGAACTGTATGAACCTATCATTGGAAATTTGTGTTAGAGAATAATATAAATCATATTCTAGGACCTCACCTAACAGTTTAAGCTATTGGGTTGAGATGGTTCTTTGACATGGTATCAAAGCCTTGATGACTAAGCGGTCATGAGTTTGAATCTCACCATCCCCATTTATTTGATAAAAATTAAGCACATAGTATTGTGGGCTTGTGCAAGTTTCAAGCCCAAAGGGCTTTCACTTGAGGGTGTGTGTTAGAGAATAATATAAATCATATCCTAAGACCTCACCTAACAGCTTAAGCTATTGGGTTGAGATAGTTCTTTGACAATTTGAACAACACGTGCTTCCTAGTTCAATCCATAATCCTAAAGTCTTGGTTTTTGAAACCTGATGATTTGAAATTAAAATTATTTTCTTGCTTTTAATTTTTACTGCTTCTTGGTTGCTAATTGGCATGCATTTCACCATGCTGTTGTAGGTTTGCAAGTTTTTGGAGGTCTCTAAGCTGTCATTTTCACCAGAATATGGCCCTAAGCTGAAAGAAGAATATGTTATGGTGAAGCATCTACCACGAATAGTGAAGGATGATGATTCCAGGAAATGTTGTGCTTGCAGTTGGTTTAGTTGCTGTAATGACAACTGGCAGAAGGTAATGCAATCTTGCCCAAAACTAGGTCTGCACCTGGCTTTGATTTGAAGTTGCATTTGTCTTTTTTGTGTGTGCACAATTGTGCAAAAAATGAAGGTTTCTGTGTAGGGTTCTTTATCATTACTTTTAGTTTTATTGACAGTGTTGAATGATATTATGAGTATTTAACACTGAATCTTCTTCTGAGAACGCACATACAAGACCTCACAAATAAATGTTTGCACAAACATGTGCATTTGTGCAGGTACCTCCTCATTTTCTCCTTTATTGATTTAGATGGTTTGGAAATACTTCTGGTCTATATATTCCAATTAGAAATCTTCTTGAAAAGAAAGTCAAATTTTGTTGGGTAGACTTGAAGTCTGGTATAAAAGCAGAGTTTCTTTATGCATTGGCTTGTATTGTGGAGCTCAAATGTAAAAGGGGCACAACATATGCTGCCTAAGGTATATGCAGAAGCAACTAAACAAAATATCATCGTCATGTCCATACAGTTTGCTGGACAAGACTTGGTGAAATGCCTGGTCCTTGCACATAATTCTGCCAAGTTATCTGAAAGTCCTTGACATGATAACCTCAATTCATTTTGCTAGATAAAGAATTATGCTGTAGCATTGCATCTCACAATTTTTACCCTTTATGTATCTTATTCCTTAAGATCCAGCATTTGCAATTTCCTTACAAAATCACAACTAGTTTATTGGATATTGCTGCAATCATTCAAACTTGATAATTGGATCAAAATTTTAGATAGAACAAATGTTGTTTATCATTCTAAAGCTAAGAGGGAATTTGCGAGTAGTGGCAAGGGAAAAGATAAGTTCAACAATAATTTCCACTGAGATGCATGACAACTTTTGTGGTCTAATTGGGGGCTTCTTGATGGTACACCAACAATAGAATGCTGTAATTTTATCCATAACATTAAGAGTCACACAGCATTGTCCATGTTTTCTGATTTTCTGCAGGTGTGGGCTGTTTTGAAACCAGGATTCTTGGCGCTGCTGGCTGATCCTTTTGATTCCAAGCTTTTGGATATAATTGTTTTTGATGTATTACCTGCTTCAGATGGAAGTGGTGAAGGCCGAGTGTCATTAGCAGCGGAAATAAAGGAGCGGAATCCTTTACGACATGGTTTTAAGGTAAGCAGCGTGTAGATTCTTTCTTATGTGGTGGTTTCTCTATCGTGCTTTTGTAACATGTAATCTTAAAATTTTGATGACATTAATTTGTACACGATCTGCCCCTATGCTTTGCTGATGATGGCATATCCTGGCTTTGGCGTTAACTGCTTTACTTGTTTAAGGATCAGTTACCACACACAAGCACATTGTAAGCTGAAAAGTTATTGTAGTACAATACTGTTTTAATGGTAAGGCAGCCTAGATGATAGCCATTACATTTTCAAAAGTGAGTGATCCTTCCCTGTATGTCAAAGTCTGACTGATTACATGGGTGGTATTTTTAGGAAATGTCTAGTAAACAACTTAGCAAAGAAATATAGGTCAATTCATGCTAGATGCCTCTAGATACAACAGTTTCTTAGGTACTATATGTTCAATTTATTAATAGTGAATCCCAGCTATCATAATTCAGGTTAAATTGCTTAGTTCACTTTTATCAGTGACTTCCAGTTCTGTCAGTATCAATTAATTTTTTTCCTCGTACTTTCTGTAACTTTTGAAGTAAAACTCACCGTTTCTTTTTCCAGTTATAGAATGACTTCAGAACAAGTGAAAAATTCATTTCGAATCTGGTTATTACATTAGATATTCTAGTTTGTTTTTCCTTCTAAAAGTTCTTTAAGCTTTTTCAAAAGTAGTTTTTTGTGCTTACACAAATCCTCACTAATAAAGAATAAGAAACAAAGGGGAAGGGCTATCAGTGTATCATATTGTCTAACTGCATGACATTTTATTAGTTTTTGCTGATTTAATTACAAAACTGACCTCCATTTTCTTTTTTGCTGACTGGTTTTCATTTAGATATCTGAGCTCGCCTTAAGAATACTATGTCTTCCTATGATACAGGATCCTTAAACAACCAAATGACCTCCAAATCAAATATGAGATTACACGAGAATACCACCACCCCACCTAAACAGCTAACAAAAGACTTTGAGAACAAGAAGCTCACAGTAAAGCCAGGACCTCAACAACTAAAATCTAAACCACTGTGAAATAATGAGCATTCTGATTGGACCATGATCGAGTGTTTGGAGAGCATCAAAGAAGTACAACCAGCTTCTTCCAAGCAATTAGTCCATCCACTTAAATTAAAATTACTACAATCCAAAAACACAGCAAAACAAAACTCAAACATAGTTGAATCAAAATGAGGAAAAACTTCCAGCTACAATCTTCAAGACAATACCAAGTTAGAGGTCCTTTCTATATCACCTAATATCATGGAAACTGCAACTTCCTTTCATACCTGGATCTACTTCTTGGTCTCCATTTTGGTTAGTTCTCGTTTGGAAGAGATTGATAGAACAGAAAATCCTTGCATGGGAAGGAGACAAAGAGCTGCAATAGTAAGTTTAACCTGGATGGTAGAAAATCAGGGTTAATAATTCATGTTTTGTGTAAAGTGCAAATACATCCAAACAAATTGAAGTGCAGTTTTATTCAAAAAAGAAAGAAACAAAGAAATTTTTGGAAACTTTCTTGTTTTTCATGCAAAAAATTCCAGTGGGCTGTACTATTAGACAAAATACTGTGCCATTAGTGCCTCTTGAAGCAAAGTAGAGGTGTCTGAGGAAATTGTTTAAATTTGTGATGGATATTCCTCTTCATTACAGTTAAATTTATTAATGATTTTTAGAGATGAGGAAATTGTATCAGATAATTTCACTCGCTAACAGATGATTGGGAACTTTAAAGGTTGCATGTGGAAACAGAAGCATAGACTTGAGATCTAAAAATGGTGCTAGAGTTAAAGATTGGGTTGCTGCAGTTAATGATGCTGGACTTAGGCCTCCTGAGGGTTGGTGTCATCCTCATCGTTTTGCCTCTTTTGCTCCTCCTAGAGGTTTGTCTGAAGATGGTAGTCAGGCCCAGTGGTTTGTAGATGGTAGGGCAGCTTTTGAAGCCATTGCTTTATCAATTGAGGATGCTAAATCTGAGGTCAGCTCCAGTACTTAGGATCAGCACTACTCATTAGTATTTATTCTGCCATATAATTTATATTTGGAAATTCTGTGCAGATATTTATTTGTGGCTGGTGGCTGTGCCCAGAGCTTTATCTACGACGTCCTTTTTGTGCTCATGCCTCCTCTAGACTTGATTCTTTGCTGGAAGCCAAAGCTAAACAAGGGGTTCAGGTGCAAACTGCTTGTTTATTGTTCTTCTTTCTGCTTTGACGCTTTGTTACTTGTGATGGTTGATTTGAGAGCGTTTGGGAACGCGGTGCAAACCGCGTTCCCCCAAAATTCAATTTTTTTTTTTGCTAAAAATTAATTTTTTGGTATGTTTTGGATTGTTTTGATGCGCTGATTTAAAAAATGATTTTTAAAAAAATTAAAAAACATCATATTGATGCATTTCAGCATGAAAAACACTTTGAAAAGCAACCGCAACCACACTCCCAAACAGGTGATATAATTTGGTTTTATTTATAATATGCACAAAACTTTTGGAGCATTTTTCTTTTATTTTTTTAAAGCATAATTAAAGGTATTAAAATGGAGGATAGGCCATGAATCTTTTTAATGGGCGCAGATGTTCTCTGGATTTATGGAAATAGGGGCATGAACTTTGGGAGAATAAAAAGACAGCTTCTGTGAGAACTGTATTCCACTACATTTCTTTTCCTCATGCACATGTGCTTCCTGGTTAAATGGTACAATTACATATAAACTTTGGGGTACTGATAAAGTTTTAAAAATTATGAAAAACCCTCAACAAATAAAATAGAATTTTATCAAGATTCCTTTGCAAGAATTCTTCTGACTTGCTTTGGTTATGGATGACCACTGATGTAATCTTAATTTTTCACTGCAGATATATATTCTTCTCTATAAAGAGGTGGCTCTTGCTCTGAAAATCAATAGTGTCTATAGCAAGACAAAGCTTCTTAGTATCCATGAGAATGTGAGAGTGCTGCGCTATCCTGACCACTTTTCTACAGGTGTTTACCTTTGGTATGCATTATTGGACAGGCTTAAAGAGTGTCAGTGAGAACCAAATTTGAGTTATCTTCATGACAATGAGCTTTTCAGTTTCTGATATATATTTTGATTATGTTTAGGTCCCACCATGAAAAGCTTGTCATTGTTGATCACCAGATTTGCTTTATTGGAGGACTGGACTTGTGCTTTGGTCGTTATGACACTTGTGAACACAGAGTGGGTGACTGCCCTCCTCAAGTATGGCCAGGAAAGGATTATTATAATCCAAGGTAATTCGTTTTTCCTCTACTCTTTGTTTTTGTGGTTGGACTTGCTTTTCAAAGTGTTCTTCAAATTACTTTTTGTCCGAAAAAAGTATTAAATCAATGCTTTTTATATGCTTTTTTTATTGATTTAATATGCTAATGTCAAAAATAAAATAAAATAAATCCAAAAAAATCATTTTGATGCATTTTCAATTGAAAAGCACCTTGTACCGCATTACCAAATACAAACTCAAACGCCTTTTCTTAGAATGTTCAATGAACATCTGTTGAGAGATGATGAAACATAAGAATGATTCGTTACTTTGGTTATCTTTTGATTCCAACAGTTTGCCAATAGCATTTTTGTGCAATGTTTTACTGGATTAGAAGCAGGGTTTGCATTTGCTGGATTTATGAAATGAATTTTCTCTTCATTTTCCAGGGAATCTGAACCAAATTCATGGGAAGATATGATGAAAGATGAACTGGATCGTGGCAAATATCCTCGCATGCCTTGGCATGATGTCCATTGTGCTCTTTGGGGACCACCTTGCCGTGATGTAGCTAGGCACTTTGTACAGCGTTGGAACTATGCCAAGGTCAAAGTTTAGCACCAATTAGTATGGTTGTGTTGCTGGTTGGGGAAAACTTTTAATTTTAACATGAATATACTTTTTGCCTTTTCCAGAGAAGTAAAGCTCCATATGAGGAAGCTATTCCACTACTTATGCCTCAGCAGCACATGGTTATTCCACACTATATGGGGCAAAACAGAGAGATGGAAGTTGAAAGAAAGGGTATCAAAGATGATGTAAAAGGAATCAAACGGCAAGATTCATTTTCATCTAGATCATCTTTACAAGACATCCCTCTTCTTTTGCCTCAGGAAGCTGAGGGGCCTGATGATTCTGGTGTAGGTCCAAAATTAAACGGGTTGGACTCTACCCCTGGCAGAAGCCTTCCACATGCTTTTTGGAAATCCAAAATTGAATTGGTTGTTCCAGATATGCCAATGACAAGCTTCGTAGATAACAATGGCTCAGATCTTCATGTGAAAATGTCACCAGATTTATCGGCGCAGCCTGGCACCAAAGCTTCAGACTTGGAGTGGTGGGAAACACAAGAAAGGGTTGATCAGGTTGGTTCTGCAGATGAAAGTGGCCAAGTTGGTCCTCGTGTTTCTTGTCATTGTCAGGTGGGTTACAACTCATGATGTTTTATGCAATTCTTATTTAACATGACCAAGAAAGCATAAGAGACCAACCTTGAGTCATCTGATAATCTCAGTCCTCAATGCCATCATGGGATCTTATTTAACATACTTTGCCCCAAATTTCTTACTGTTCATGATATGTGTAGATTAAGTATTGCACGCCTTATGGCTAGCCATAGAAGCATCTAATTCTTATTTTAATCTACTGGATGTAAATCAAATTTAGAGGAACTGAAAGGTCTGTCCATTTATTGAAAAAAAAAAAGCGAAGAAATGTGAAAATCTAAAACTGGTGCCAGCCTTGAATTCTGCATTTGGAAAGAAAAAAGTGAAGGTCTAATATATGTTACTATATGCTTTTGAATCTCACCCAGGAATTCTATTGGTACATGACCAATGATGAATGTTGTACAATTGGAAGAGAACAAGTTATTTGGTGTTTTTGTTGCTGGTGATTAATGTGTATAATTGGAAGAGCATACGTGTTTCTGTTTTAATTTCACATTCTACAAGACAATACAATTGTTTTTTTTTTCCATTAACTTTACCATTATTATTTAGCACTTTTTATGTTTATATATAATCCATAAAACTTAATCTGTATCCTCTGGCATCAATGATTTCTCTCATTTTCCAGGTCATAAGGAGTGTGAGTCAGTGGTCTGCTGGAACAAGCCAAATTGAAGAGAGTATTCACTGTGCTTATTGTTCTCTTATCGAGAAAGCAGAGCACTTTGTCTACATCGAGGTATAAACTATTATGCATTATTTATTGTTTCTTTCAGTGAATGGAACCAGCTGCCTATCGAAGAACTCAAGGACAAGGACATCCAGCTCAATTTGAATAGATTCCTTGGTGGAATTATATTTTGAGCCACTCAATTGAAAAGATTGTGTGCTGTTCATTCTTCTCACAATCATATCGACTAGAATTGAGTTTTCAAGTCATCTAGAACAGCTGCTTGCAAAATTACCATCTCATTATATAGGTTCAGTCACCGAGAGTGGGATCTTGCATCACTGGCAAGGAAGAGTGCCATGAGTTTGGTTTAAAGCACAAAATAAAAAAGGGGCTGTACTTGATGCTAATGGTGCAGTGACAAAAGATTTCAAGTGCTAAGTATTTATATAAATGGTTTTTAGATAGAGCAAAGGGTAGAATGGCAAGGAGAAACTTGTATCTAACACAAAATATAAGTGTTCAAGCTTTATCTCGTAATATAGAGGGTTGGTATTCGCACAGGGGCAATCCCATCACTAAACTACCCAACTGCACTCGGTACCCTTCACCATCTCCTCAATATCAGGCGAAGGCAATTGATTCCAGTTTCATCTGTTATCCAGAGTCATGAGTTCATTTAGACACTCTGATATTACATTATGGACTTGCTCATTTACATTTTCTAAGATTGCATTTTGAAAGACATGTATATGAGCCTGGGCCCTGGGTAGGCTAAGGAAAGGAAAAATCAAGACTGTAGAACTGTGGCCTAGGATGAATGGGTTTAGGCCACAGGAAGTGGATTTAGTCAGTTTTAGAGGGGAAGTGTTATACATTGTTGGAAGCTGTGAATTGATTGCTGCTTAGAGAGAAAGAATAAAAAACTTTATACAGAAGAATAGCTTTTCATCTATGAGGAAACAGCGGGGAAATATTAATGGATGTCACTTTCTAATGATTCTAAAGAGTTTTCTTTAATGCTGGCAAAAGCATCAAGAAAGATTTTACCATAAGCTTTTAATAATTTGGTTAACAGATGGTTATGTGAATGAGCAGAGTAAAAGAATTAATTTTATTAACTGTAATTATTCTTTATTTTTGCTGTCTTTCTAATGACCATGAAAGGTTCATATTTTAATGTTAAGGCAGCTTTTTAAAGTCTGAAGTTATTCATTTTGCCTGACTTTTGCTTCATTGCTGGGTTTCCCAGAATCAATTTCTTATATCAGGTCTTTCAGGAGATGATATTATACGGAATCGTGTGTTAGAAGCTTTGTATCGGCGTATTATGCGAGCATTTAATGATAAGAAATGTTTCAGGGTCATAATTGTCATACCACTGCTTCCAGGTTTCCAGGTTCTAATTCTCGGCTCATTCCCTGAAATTTGAAATCTGAATGTTCCTTTTCTTTTTCTTTTGTTGGCTCAAGTTTTAGTCTCACAGGGTGGTGTAGATGATGGTGGTGCAGCATCTGTCAGAGCCATAATGCATTGGCAATATCGAACTATTTGCAGAGGACAGAATTCAATATTGCATAATCTTTATGATCATCTTGGTCCCAAGACACATGATTACATTTCTTTCTATGGCCTTAGATCTTATGGTCGACTTTTTGATGGTGGTCCTGTGGCCACTAGTCAGGTTATCTCTTTGATGCATAGATATTGTACAGTTCATTAACTTCATCTTTATTTTGCTCCACGGTCATTGACAAAATGCTTTTAGCACCTCACCTCAATCTATAATATTTGGTGATTTATTCACTTCATCTATTAATGTACAAGCTTCTTTACATTTGACACAATGCTTATTGATCCTTATTGTACCTACAGGTGTATGTCCATAGTAAAATCATGATAATAGATGACCGTACAACCTTGATTGGATCAGCAAATATCAATGACAGGAGTCTGCTTGGGTCACGAGATTCTGAGGTATCACTTTTTTCCATGTTTTTCTACAAGCTTTACTGTTTTGAGAAATTTTGATTCTCGAAGTTAAAACATGCCCGATACAATTAAGAAATGATCATTTGTCCCTGTTCAAACTTTAAACAGAGTGCCCTTGATTTTGTCACTGGAAAAGAACAAAGATAAAATTGGATCTATGATGAGTAAGTGAGCAGAGTGAAAGAGAATGAGAATTGATATTATAGCATATGGGCAGTAAAACTTTTAACGATGAAGGAATATTATTACATTGTTTCTTTGTGACAATATTTTTTAGATTGGGGTACTTATTGAAGACAAAGAGTTAGTGGACTCGTTAATGGGAGGGAAGCCTCGGAAAGCTGGAAAATTTACTCTTAGTCTTCGCCTTTCATTGTGGTCTGAACACCTTGGTCTTCATTCCAAAGCGGTTAGTGTTTGTGATTGTAGAAATATTGACTGCTCCACAGTGGAGGAAATCACAGCACTGATAGATTATTGCTAACTGCTTTCCAGCTGACTCTGTACATTCTTTTTTCTTTTAATCTCAGATCAATAAAGTAATTGACCCAGTAATTGATTCAACTTACAAAGACATATGGATGTCAACTGCAAAGGTGAGAACAAAAATGGTTTCATTTTAGCAGACTATTTAATTCAGTACCTTTTCTTTTTCAAAATTTAGATTCAATGCGAAGAACATTTGGGAACTGCTGCCTGTTTGTTCAAATATCCCATGTATATATATATATAGTGTCAGATAAGATGTATGTTGTTTGTTTATGCTGAATCTGGAGGTCTTCCCATATGTATTGAGGGCTGAGTTCAGGGGTTCAAAAGCTTGCATTAAAATAGGGTGTAAGTTGCTAGGCATTGTCTTGTGTAGTTTCCAAGTTCTTAAACAAAACCTAATAGTGCCATATTTGTATAACACCCTTTTACAACACGCTGAATCTTTTAGCTTATTTTGTCTTTATTGGATAATTTCATTTTAATCCCTGGATTTGATGCTAGAATACATGTTGGTCTTAAAATATTTTTTGAATTATCAATATAAGCAAAAATAACCAGCTTTTATGTGATAGATTTTTGATAATATTCAAACCTAACACAATATAATTAAGTATTATAGATTGAAATATTTTTCCAAGTCTATTAAAATTTTCTGCACTGTCTATGATAATATCTTATGATCCTAATTGAACTTTCAGGATTTGTCCATAATAATTCCTTACGAATATCTACTTCTTTAGTTTCATCTAGTTTTTAAATCATTTGATAAAAAAAAAATCGACTTCTTTCATTGATAACCTAACCTTTGCACTCTTCTTTCACAATATCAACAAATATAGATTTCTTATTCTTATAACTTGTAAAACACATTAACAAAATATTTAAAATATCAAGTCAAGTTATGTACTTGAAATAATCATGCTCCCCTTCATCTGCGATGCTTTTTTCCAATTTATCAATGAGTAAATATATGACCATTTTTTCCTTACTTGAGTAATTTGTTTTGAAAAATGAAATCATTATCACATGCATCCATATAAATTACTTGATTAATAAAGTTTTTTTCTTGTAATTTTACTGGAACTTAATCTTTTCATTTATATTCAAGTATTGGCCATCCATCAATAGCAACAGGACCCAATTTTGTACTGTCTCCTCTCTAGTGATGTCTCCTCTCTAGTGAAACCATTAAAAGATGTATTAGTTTCTTGGAGTGTAGATTTTGCGTTTTCTCCTCCTTTCACTTTTGCTTGAAAGGTTTTTAATTCATGATAATTGGATTGGATGATCTAGTTCATATAGTTTTGTCGATTGGACTCATCTACATTCTTTAGATGTGTTTTTTTCTTCTAAAAACTAGCAAAAAGTGAACTACAGTATTATATATATCCCATCTCTGTTGTAAACTTGAGTAGATGTATCAAGACTCCAGGGGCAAAAGAAATTCTTCCTGTGTTTTTGTTTCAACCAGATATAAGGGGGGTAACAATGATTCTCTGTATCGTATCAGCTATAAGAATTGCTTTTTGCATGAGGTTGTCCGCTTTGTGCTTTTGCCTTTGCCTTGAATTTGGCACGCAAACTAACGATTTATTGATGATTCTCATTTGACAGACAAATACCATGATCTACCAGGACGTCTTCTCTTGCGTGCCTAATGATCTTATACATACCAGGTATGATACTTCACTTATCATCTCCCCTACCATGCTCTCTAATTGGGTGCGTGCACGCGCGCTAACTGATTGCTTTCTGTCCCCGACCACCCGCAGAGCCGCGCTCAGACAAAGTATGGTGTCCCGGAAGGATAGGCTTGGTCACACCACCATCGATTTAGGGATAGCCCCCCAAAAGCTTGAATCTTACCAAAACGGAGACATAAAAAACACCGATCCACTGGAGAGATTACAGTCAACTCGAGGACATCTTGTTTCTTTCCCTTTGGAGTTCATGTGCAAGGAAGACTTAAGACCTGTGTTTAATGAGAGCGAGTATTACGCATCCCAAGTTTTTCATTAAGAGTAGAGGGTCGGTCCGTTCCAAGTCCCAGTCTTTTTCTTTGCTGGGTCACCGGTCACTGGTTTTCGAACCAGTGATGATTCCTGATAATGTCATCAGCCATTGTTTTATAGCGTTCAAATCAATTCGTAAAAAGAATCCTTAAATCTTTTTTGTTTTTCTTTCTTTTCCTTTTCTAACTTGCAGAAAAATACGAGGGATAGAGATAAAGAGAGCTAGCTATATATGTAAGTGATGTATCTTGAACATTGTTGTATAAAAAAAAAAAAAACCAAGTATACGTACTTTCAGCAGCATTGCTCTTCAAGCATGTTTTTTTTTTTTTTTTTCATCGAAAAGATTATTAAATCAGTCAATTTTTTCTTGGGCCCCTGGTCTTTGCAATTTAAGTATGAAGAGAAAATTGAAATATATAGAAAGTTAATGCGCACAAAGTAGCAAAGGAGAGGTGCTATTGTATTTTTAAAATTTATTTTGGACTTTGATATATTAAAATGATTTAAAAATATTAAAAAATAATTAATTTAAAGTGAAAAAAAATCAATTTTTTTATAGTGAACATGTTGAAACTCAATGATGAGGAAACTACTTTAATAAAGGAAATCCCCAACTAGCCTATTATGCATAGGAAAAATAGGTCACAAAAGAGTTTTTAAATTTAAATTTTAATTAAAAAATGGCTTAAGAAAATATTTACATTTAGGATAATAGTAGTTATCAAATGAATTATTTTAAGGCCAATATTACTTTTTAAATATCTTTAATCAAGATATTTTTTCTATATATTTAGTTTTTTTTAAAATCAATTAAAAGATATTCAAAAGATATATCGATGAAGTGTTTAAGCTAAGATTATTACAAAATAAGAGAAATCTTTTAGAAATAGAGAGAGAGAGAATAAGAAGAAAAATCATGGTTCCTCTTATTTATTTAGTATGACTACGAGTTCAACTAACAAAATAACTATTTTTTAATTAATTCTAAGAAAATTTTCAAGAAAAATAAAAAAATCATACAAGTTTAATCTATAAACATGCAAAATAATAATTTATAACAAATACTAACATGTGTATCCAAATTTATAAATTATATTAATTTAAGGTTCTAATATGCATACTAATAATAAAAATATATATACTTATTAAATTAAAATAAAAAAGTATTTATTTGTTGAATCACTTTAAAATAATAAGACTTCTGTTCTTGTCAATGATAAATTATTTGTTTTTAAGATTTTATTGTTTTTCACTTGTATAACTAAGATATTTGCAATATGTTTCTTAAAATTTCAACGCCACTACCTTGGTTTTTCTATGTGAGATATCTAAACTAAAGATTATGTAATTCAAATATCTCTTAACAAGATGAATCTAAACTCTAGAATTAAAGAAAATCAAATCATAAAAATTAAAGGAAAACACTAAAAATAAGGTGAGAAAGAGTGGAAAAATCTGGAAAATACAACTACTCTTCATTCACCTTTTTTTTTATATAGTGAATTTTGGAAGCTAAAACGTTGAAGAACTAATAAATATTAATTTTTACCATTATCAATCATTGACTAACCACCGTAAATCAAGAATTAAATCTAGAAAAATCAAGAGTTATTTGAGTGGAGAAAACAAGGGTTCTTTAATATTAATTTATTATTCACCCATAATTTGTTTATTTAAAATAAATTTAAACACTTCCACGTGTCTAATTCTTCCTTCCTTTGATTATGCTAATAAAAATCATCACCACAACCGTGCTTGATTTGATTCCTTCATCACCATCTGATCTTGCTTCCTCGACTAGATGTTCCTACATCTTGTCTCCCGAGTTTTCACCATTACGCAAACTCCTTACTCATTCTTTAATTTCAACCATCTATTGACTATGTGTAGAATTTAACAGAGACAGATGAGGTAGAATTGTTTTTTTTATTTCAATGTATATTGTGTACAGAATGTAAATATTTATAATACAACTGTGAGTAAATCATTTTTACTAATTTGCTATATAAAATTCAAAAGTAGAATCTGAAGACGTAAATCAAGGTATTTAACAGAACCGAAACTAAAGGTCCAGGATTATTGTTATGTCTTCTCCGCTTGCTAAGGTTTAGCCTGATTTTTAGTTGTTGCACAATCTTCTACATGATCAACGGATCTCAATTCAATCCTATGTAACAAAATAATATCATCTTGCTTCTTAGTAAGATAAAATTAATTATTTTTAAAAAAACTTGTAACATATTATTTGCAATGAACTTTTTTCCTTTAGATTAAACTAGATTTTACACTCACATGATGCTTGAGAAGAATTTCAAAGTTAATTTTTATTTAATTTCAAGGAAATTAAAATAAATATCCGCAAGAGTTTTAAAATTTAAACTTTAAAGGAAAAAATGTATTTCTTAAGTCAAAGCTCTCATTCTTTATTTATGTATTTTTTAGTTTTGATTAAAAATGTCTTTTTTATTAACAATATTGTATTTTAATAAAAAAAAAACCAGGATAATTAAAATAAATATTCATAAGAATCTCAATAATTTAAACTAAGGAAGGATAAAGATTATCTCTTTAGGCAAAACCTCCTTTTCCTTATTAATGTTTTTTACAAAAAAAAAATATTAGTAATGCGTTTTTTTAAAAAAAAAAACTTATCATAATCTAAAAACCAAGTTTCAAAAAAAAAAGAGAGAGAAAATAATCATGTTTTCATAATTTTTATGTGAATTTATTTAAAATAAAAGAATAATTTATTTGTGAAAACTATATAAAAAGTTAACAATACAAAAATATTTATTTTACTCTCAATTAATATTTATGTGCGACTTGTTTCTTACAATTTATTGCATATTATGCTCATCTATAATTTTTAATAAAGTTATTGTAAATATAACCATAAAAGTTCTAATTTTATTTACAAAATATGACATAATATGATGATTTTTTTAAATAGCATTTTAATTGTTAATTCATAAGGAATTATTTTTTAAAATAGCATTTTAATTTTTTTTAATATGTAAGTTTGGCGGTAATACATATTAAGGGTAAAATAGATTTTGTTTTCATATTTTATTATGTTTTGTCCATTATAACCAAACAGGATACAAAAACAATTACTTTGTCTTATAAACCATTACCAAACACAATTTTATTTATCTTCTTTTCTATCTTATCTTCTTTGTCCTTACTATTTATATCTTTTCTATTCTATAACAATAACCATACACTACCTTAGTGCTAAGTTAAACAAACACGAGCAAGTTTTATTATGTAATATTTGATTATTGATTTAGGATAGAAGAGACCGTGATTGATGGTAGACAAAATATGAACATAGACAAAATTATGTTTGGTAGTAATATACAAAATAAAGTACGTGTTTTTGTATCCTATTTGATTAATGGTAGACAAGATAAAATAAAATATAAAAGTTCATTTTGCTTTTAATATGTGTTATTATCAAACTTATATATATTAAATACACACACACACTTTAGTTTATATTGAGTGTTGAAATTAATAATAATATAATAATTCTAATTATAAAATTCTTACTGACCTGATGGATTGACTCGGGACATGGTTGATTGAGAGACCCTGACTTGTCTAGGTTTAAGAGAAAATAGAGGATGAATTGACCTGGCTTGACTTTATCAAAAACTTGGGTTGACCCGTGATCTGGTTAACTAAAGATAAAACACAGGTCAAAAACCCATTCATTTTTTTTTTATCTAAATGACATCATTTTAATCATTTTTAATTTGGGTTAACTTGGGTCAAGGGTTGACCCTCCCACTCCATAATCCTGGCCTTGCTCTAGGTCAGTTTTTAAAACTATGATAATAACCACATTTATCCTTACATGCATTAATTTGACAATTTTAAAATTAAGAATTTGTTCCAGGGATATTTTAGGAATAAAAATTAAAAAAATATTGCCTTTAGAGATATGTTCTTTGTTTATTTTATATTTTGAAAGTATAAAAATTCACTTCAAAATTATCTCAATGACATATGTTTTTTATGTTTTTGTCTTTGTATCTTCAACTAAACTTGTTTCTATCTTTACTGTTTTAATCTTTTCTATTTCGGGAAAATAACCAAATGCTACCTTAATAATAGCACACTTTACTCATTTGATCCTAGAAAGTTAAATCAATTTTCAGTTAGTTCGACATAAAAACCAAGGATATGAAACAGGATATTAATTCTACTAACTTTCAAGTTTTTTTCAAATTCTACTAGAAGAGAATTAATTTCTAACACTCAATATAAATTAAAATAAAAAAATACTATCTAATTATTTTTTTAAATATATCAAGTTTGATAGTAATACATATTAAAAATAAAATAGATTTTTTTAATATTTTATTTTATCTTGTTCATAATTAATCAAATAAGATATAAAGACAATTACTCTGTTTAAAATAGATTTATTATATCACCATCTCTTGTTTTATCTTGTCTCCTCTATACCAATTGTCCTCGTTTCTTCTATCTTGAGACACTAACTAAACGCTATCCTAGAGACTAAAATGTGAGAAAAAAAAATTAAAGTTTGGGATTGAAATGTAATCACCTAAAACTATAGGCATCAATTATATAAAAAATAAAAATTTCAAATGCTAAATTAGAATTTTATGCAAATAACAATAGATTTCACTGTAGCAAAACATTGTAATATACATTGTTCCACTATAGTGAAATTATATTGATGATAGCTATCCTCATTTAAAACTTATAATAATCTCTCAGATAAACTATATTGTAAATAAAAAGATTAATATAATTTCACATATATATTTAGTCCAAAACAAGAAAATATATCATAAATATCTCTTTATTGTAATTTTTAAGGGAAATCCAAAAAAAATGATTATTTTTGTATAATCTTAGCAGAAAATTAAATGAATAAAAGATTTTAAAACTAAATTACTAAAAAATTAAAATTAAAAAAAAAATGACGCCTATATATGCCAATGGAGCTAGAGAATCAGGCCTGCATGCATGGGTTGGATATATAGGGGGCTGGAAAAGAACAACATGATGCTTGTCTCTGCAACTTCCTGTAATTAGAGAGGTCACTATAGTTGGTTTTTTTTGGTTTTTCAAATCTAATTTCAGCTTCTATTTTGCCCTAAAACATTTCAAACTCATTGAAACACACTTTAAATCTCCTAAAATTAGGGTCTGAAAAAAAAGCCAATCGTCACAATAAGAAGTCCAATAAACAGGGTGGGAACTAATGTACTATTTTGATGTATCATAGACTAAGGTACATCATATATATGCATAAGCTTCCATAGATAGGTAGCATTAAAAAAACAAAAAAGGTGACATGTTGGGAAAGGCTAGGCATCTACGGAGCCTGACAACCTAACAAAACAAATAATAATAATAATAATAAAAAAGAGTTAATTAAAAAAAGCTTTAAAGAGATCAGTTGTTTCTGAAGTAGAACTATTGTGGATGTAAATACTATAATGATTATTTTACCCTTTATTGCTCATAATAATTACTTTGATATTGAGGGTAAAATCATCTTTTTAAAGGGATTCAAATATTATTTGTGGATTGAACATAGTCAATTTTATCGATCAACTTTGAAAATGCACAATAAAAATACTCTTCTGCCCTTGAAATAGAAAAAAAAGAGGTATTTTATTAGGGGTTTTTTTTATTTTTTTTATTTGCATAGTAAAATAATACTTATATCTTTTGACTGTTAAAAAAATAACCTTGTAGATAGGAGTTGCAGAAACTGTTAAGGAGTTGTCTTTATTGATCTCCTTGATCTTTATGTCTTCTGATCTTCTATTCTTTGTCGATCTCTCTTCACGAAACCCAACAACACAACCTCCAACTATTCTTTTACACCTTCTCAGTTGAACACAATACCTCAAATTCTCATATATCAATCATTGTCGATCCCCTTCATGAATCCTAATTTAAAATGAATGTGGTTTGAATTTTGAAAATTGATTCATCAAAGTTTCTAATTCACTATTTTTTGGATTGTACAAATAGTACAACTTAATTTGGCTATAAAAAGCCTAAAAAATCCAAAAAAAAATCCCACAAGTTTTGTAGGTTTTCTCTTTAAAAAAACTAAATTGAACCCAATCAAAATCAGTCGGTTTAAACTGGTTTTTTGGTACAGTTTAGTTCAGAATATTTATAAAAAAATTTCCGATTTGGTATTTTATTTTTATAAAAAACCAAACCTAATAAAAATACTCACTCCAAGAATAAGATATAAGTTAATGAAACACTTAGTTAGGAACTCAATAATGTAGTGAAGGAAAGACTGCGTAGATTTATAGAAACACAAAAAAGCAAAGAAAGAGCATAAAATCCTTCCTCCTAAATTTGAAGGGTGGCTGCAATAAAGCTCCAAACCTTAAAATAAGCAAGGTAGATGAAAAAGGAAAAAGAGAAAATGAGCAATCCTTGAAAATAATTGGCAATAAAGGACCAAAAAAATGGATTAATCCCATGGCAGGCTAGGACTCTCAAAAAAAAAATCACAAGCAGAAGTGGAAAAGAAGAGGAAGGTCATTCAGAATTACCAGTGAGAAGCAACGCCAAGCCCAAGAAAAGTTCATTTAAGGTAGAAACAACTGCAACGATACACAAACTCGAGAAGCATAATTTTTGTTTTTTTAAAAAAAGATAAAGAACACCAACAAGAAAGATCTGGTCATAAATAAATAAATAAATAAAGATGAACTTCACCAGCATAGATAAACGCAAGCAATCAAACAAAGACCATATCATAACAAAAGGCAAGAAAATCATACAAACTATCAACTTAAAGACTGTTTGGGAATGCTCGCGTTCCTTTAAATTTTATTTTATTTTGCTAAAAATTAGTGTTTTTTTATGTTTTCAGATCGTTTTGATGTGTTGATTTCAAAAATAATTTTTTAAAAATAAAAAAAATATCATTTTAATGTATTTTTAAGTGAAAAATATTTTAAACTGTAGCCGCTACTACAATCTCAAACAGACTTTTAATACGTAGAGATCAAAGTTGGAGATAGAAAGGGTCGTTGATAAGCCAAAACCAACCTTATGAAAGCAATGTAATTCCATTCGGATCATAAGAAAAATAGGCATGTTAATTTACTAGCATATAATTAACAAAAGCATAAAAAACAAAGCAAGGCTAGCTAACTCGTTTAACATGAAATTCAACCAGAGAAGGAGCAACAAACCTTTAGCTAAGATGTTATGAAAACAAAACAAAAAAAAGAATCGATGCATACAAAAAAAGATATAAGCATTAATGAACGACGTAGAAATACCAATATATATAAAGAAAAAATAAAAATGGATGCATTTGCAAGCAAAGGAAATGAAATGTGGCAAGGTAGTGCAAAAGCAATTATATTGCAAGACACATCTAACAAAAAAGAAAGTTCAGTCAAACAAAAAGCAATTTTATATGGCTAAGAAATAGTCAGGACAAAAAAAAAAGGGAATGGAAAATGAAAAATCATGCATGGAGGAAGTTAAAACCAACACAAACACAATAGTCAAACCACAAGCAAGATAGATAAAATAATGAAATTCTAGATTGCATCTACCAAACGAATGTAAGAAGAAGAAACCAACATCAGTGAAAAAAAAGCAGTTGCTTCTAGCAAGGGGAAAAAATGGAAAACAAACTAAAACAATAGTAGGCCTACTTAAAAGCACTAAATGGGAATGTTCCTAAAGTGGATCAGTCTACAATTACCAAGGACCCATTACACGTTTCAAATAAACACATCACAAGGTCCAAAGCGAAGACATTAAAAGAAGCATTGAATGGACTGGTTGTGTAAGTTTTGGTCAAGGCTGAACTTGGGCATCATTTGGAATATCATGAGGAGAACTTAGTACATTTAATCCATGTGTAATTGGGCCCCAATCCACCCTTATCTGGGCCATGAAGTTTCAACAATAAGGCTGTCAATTTTGTACCAGTTTTGGTCAGTATTGTTATATGATGTTTTCATGTGTTTTGTGGAGTTCTAACTAGTATTGGATTTCCTATTATATATGGGAAGATTGATTATTTCCTTTAAATATTAGAATTTAGTATTTTTATTTTATTTACTTGTTAGGTGAGGAGAAAACACAGCAGATGAAACAAAGGAATCCAAACTGACTTAGAAAACACACGGCTGACACAATTTGTGTTTCCTATATTGGAAGGATACCAGGAGGTGGCAAAGAGGAGCATTTAAAGCAGCTTCCTTATCCTTCTAAAAGAATGATAAATACAAGGCTGAGATCAGAATCTTATTCTAACTTGGAAATCAAAGGGGCGACAACTTCTCCTTTAGTTCCTAGGATTAGTAAGCAACATTATAGGCTATAAATAAGTCTTGTATCAGACCTACAATGTTTTCTTTTCTTATTCTCATCTCACGGCAGATAAAGACTTAAGACTTATAAGCTTTATTTTTATTTTGTTAGCTACAACTTAAAGCTTATTTGGATCAAAGTTTGAGCTTACTAGTAAAGGTTTTGGATTAGTTTTTGTATGTGGATCAATTTAGTCCATAATGGTAGATCCATTAGAGTTAATTTTTCAGAACTATTTAAGCACATGTAAGCCTAAATTTTGACAGCCATTGATGAATAATACTTCTGAACTTTTTAATTTTAACGTGTGAGAGAGTTTCTTGAACGAATTGAATCTGACTTATTAAAGATTAACTGGCTTTGTGACGTCATTCGATTTTCATTCCAATAGTGCTCGTGCCTTGGGACAGGTTTTCATTGTGTCACTCCTATCATATCTCTTTCAGCTTTCTAGAATCAGACCTCAATTTTAATTGTGGGTTGCGTGACCACATGATCATGAGGTTCATATTCCTTACTTGTATTGGCCATGGCTGAGCTAAATAGAGGAAAGTGAAAAAAAAAATGAAGCAGCCAATCATGAATCGCAAATAGCACAATGACACACGAGAAAAAAAAGATACTAGAAATCACAATCAGAAAGGAAGACAGTAAAAAGGCAAGATAAGGAAGGGGGAAAACTTCAATTGAATATTCAATAGAAATAAATAAATAAATAACTGAAAAAGCTAAAATAGAGCACTAATGAATGGAACAAAAACACGACAGCAAACTAAGACCCCCAAACAAGAACAAGTAGCAAGCTGAAAGTGCTATTGTAAAAAATAAAATAAAAATATGAAACATTGCGAGACTTCAGCTTAAGTAAAATTCAAAGTAGAAAGTCATGCCTCTTTAAGAACAAGTGCAGGGAATATTGTCCCTTAACAAAACCACCTCTAAGTGGCATAGAGAAAGGAGTCACAAAAGAAAGCAACTTTTAAGGGTGATCTATGACCTAATACAAGCGGAATAACAAAAATAAAAGAATAGAACATAGCCAATGCCTAGCATTGACAATGCGCTCTCTTGAAGAGAACACATTAATTTTTTTCTTTTATATATATATATATAAAGGGAAAAAAGTATCAACAAATAATGAAAGAAGAGTGAAGTGATAAACAAGAAGTTCCACTAGCAAAATAGTTGAAATCAAGCAACATAACTAGAAGAAAAAAATTAGCGTAGAGGCAAGCCGCGTGTCAGCATAAATTTTAACAAAGTCAAAACCAAGCAAGTGAATATAATAATAATAACTTCTTTATTTTTATGTTTTAAAAATATTTTTTTAAAAATATTTTTTTTTATGTTTTCAAATCATTTTGATATGCTGATATTAAAAATAATTTTTAAAAAATAAAAATATTATTTTAATGTATTTTTGAGCAAAAAACACTTTAAAAAAATAAGTATTGACACACTCTCAAACACCCTTTAAATATCAGGTCCAACCAAGTAACTTAATATGCATTCACCAACAACAAACAAACTCTCACCAAATAAAAACAACCCAGAGAAGCAATGAACAACAAAGCATACAGGAAAATCATCTAAACATCGAGAGGCAACAACGAACTTTTAAAAAAAATATTGATAAAAAAAAAAGGAAAACAATATATTACATTAAAAGGCACATTTTAGAACAAAACTAGAGGAACAAAAAGAAGCATAAAATACTAAAACACAATAAAGATTCACAATCCTTTAATGTGGAGAAAATAGGAAAACAATACACAACTTTTATATATATATATATATATATATATATATATATATATATATATATAAACTAATAGATTGAGGGCAAGTTTTCATCGAGTTAACAGGGGTCAAGCTAAGTTTTTAATTAAGTCATTCATGTTTTTTTATGACTCGATTCAATTCATGAGTTTTATAACTATGGTCGGTCCTATGAGAGAATGAGGGTTTCTATTGTATTTTTTTTTTATTTATTATCATTTTTTTACAAGGAGAGAGGGAGATAAATTTTATTTTTATTTTTCAATAATTTATTTTTAAGTAGGAGAGAGGGTAAAATATATTTTTTATAACTTAATTTTGGGCTTGCGACTAGTCTATAAATAAGGGTCTGGATTTGGCTAAAATAATTTTTTGAACTATAAAAGATTATTTTTTACTAACTTAATTTTTAGTTTGGATCTAGTTCATAAAGGGTTATCTTATTCAGCCCCTGGATTAAGTCTAATCAGTTTCTTCAGTTTTATTTTTTCAGAATTGATTATTCATAAACTTGGATAGTTTTTTATAGTTTCTGCAATTCTTTAAGACCAAAACTATCAGGATTAATTATGGCATTATAGCAGGTAATCAAAGATTAATCATAACTAGTTCTTATCAGTTCTTAGAAAGCAGATGACCTAAGCAAAAAGATTAACCAAAATTAATTATTTATGGCTTTGAGCTTAAATCCACACATGCACGACCAAACTTAAGTTGAGGTCTGAGTAAAATAATTCTTTGGGCTATAAAAGATTATTTTTGCTAACTTAATTTTAGGCTTGGGTTTAATTCATAAATGATGTCTAGGTTTAAGAAAAATAATTTTTTGAACTATAAAAAATTATTTTTTGCTAACTTAATTTTAGTCTCGGGTCTACTCCATAAAAGATTATTTTGTCTAGCCCATGGATTAAGTCTAATCAGTTTCTTTATTTTTATTTTTTCAGAATCGATTCTTCATAAACCTAGATAGTTTTGGATAATTTATAGAGCTCTTTAAATCAAAACTATCAAGATTAATTATAGTATTATGATAGGTAATCAAAGTTGATTATAAAGGGAATTTGTTCTGGTATTGATCAAAATTGATTATCATTTTTTAGAGAGAAGAGGACTAAGTAAAATGGGTTTTGAACTTAAACTCATCTTGATAAAAACATCATATTTGAATAGCTTTGTGAATATATCCACAACTTGGTCTTGTATCTTCACATACTTGACTTCAACTTTCTAGTTTGCAATGCAATCTCGTAATTAATGAAATTTTGTGTCAATATACTTACTTCTATCTTGAAATATTGGATTCTTTGTTAATGCAATGGTTGATGAGTTGTCCACATAAATTTCAGTAGGCTTCTTTTATGGCATTCATAATTCATTAAATAATCTCATTAGCCGAATGACAAACACATGATGTAGTAACTACATATTTAGCTTCACATGTTGACAAAGTGATTATGGATTGCTTCTTTAAACTCCGTATTAATGTCGTGTCTTCCATATAGAAAAAAAATATATTTAGTGTTTTTTCTATCATCTATATCTCCAGCCTAATTACGATCACTATGATCCACAAGTTCAAAGCTATAAGAATAACCATAGAAAAAGCCAAAATCAATAGTACCTTTGATATATCGAAGAATTCGCTTCAATGCTATAAAGTGTGTCATAACTGGTGTCTTCATAAATCTACTCACAAGTCCTACTCCAAAAAGAATATCCACACGAGTGCATGTCAAATATCTCAAACTCCCAACTAAGCTCTTGAATGTTATGGAGTTTATCTTCTCTCCTTCATCATTCTTTGACATCTTTACTCCACACTCAACTGGAGTATTTACTCTTGTATAATCCTCCATCTTGAATTTCATGAGAACATCCCTTGCAAACTTCTCTTGACTCACAAAGATTTCATCTTCTTCTTGTTTGATCTCACTCCCTAAGTAGTAGAACATAAAACCAATATTCATCATCTCAAACTCCTTGATCATTGCTTGCTTGAAGTCTTCAAACATCTTTGGATTATTTCCTATAAAGATCAAATTATCCACATACAAATATATAATAAGAGCATCATCACTCTCTTTGATCTTTATATAGATATCATATTTATAGTGCATTTAACAAATCTATTTTTTAAGAAATAGTCATCAATACGACTATACCAAGCCCTTAGGGATTGCTTCAATCCATACAAGGTTTTGTTCAACTTTAATACCTTGTCTTTATGTCTCTTTATCTCATATCTCATAGGTTGCTCAATGTGTACCTTCTCTTCAAGAAAACTATTAATAAAGGCTGATTTGACATCCATTTGATAGATTCTCCATCTATGTTAGGTAATGGTGGAAATAATTAATTAAATGGTCTCCAATCTAGCAAGGTTAGTAAAAACCTCATCATAGTTAATCTCATGCTTTTAGCTAAATCCTTTTTCCACTAACTTTGTCTTGTATCTCTCCACCTCTCAATTGGTATTTTTCTTCTCTTTATAGATCTACTTGAAACCTATTGGCTTCTTTTTATTTGGTTTAGGAACCAATCTCCATGTGTCATTCTTCTCAATTGATACAATCTCCTCATCCATAACAATTCTTCATTTTGCATCCTTTATTGCTTCTTCAAACACTATAGGATCACATGTAGCAAGATGACAATATAGTGTTACATCATCATCAATAGAATTAGCTACCTCATACAAGTCATCAAGGCTTTTCATCTTTCTTAGTGGACATGGTGGAGTGCCACTACATGAGCTTTCATTAGAAGAAGAGGAAGAAAAAGAAGAAATTTGAGGTCATTGGTGTTTGAAGAGGTGTAACTATATCTTCTTGATGATCTTCGTATCTTTCATCCTCTTCATCAATAATCGGTAGGAAGTCATGTTTCTTACTATCATATACCTTCCAATACTATGCTCCTTCTTTATCGAACTCAACATCTTTACTACTCACCATCTTTTTTTCATTAGGGTTGTAAAGCTTGTATGTAACAACCTAGTTTTTTCAAAGCCAAAACAATAGTATTTTTTTTTTGTTCATGACCATATCATTCCAGAAATTAATAAACCAATTTCCACTCATTATCGAGACACAATCCATATGCAATAACATCGAACAATATTTCATAAAAAAATAGTTCTCACAGATACACATAACATCACATTTGCATAATTACAAGTCTACATTATAATATATGTACATAGTTACAAGTTTGCATTCCTATACTAAAAATAGTCATTACGAGTTTAAATGAAAGTATCGAATAACAGTTATACAACTATTACATTTTGTTTATACAAAATACATCATGGTCTAAAATACAACTACATGTTCTTTGCAAAAATAGGGTCCCGTGAAATGGGTTTCTAAGCACCTCGTTGGTGTGACGTCCCTGTTACAGTACAAATATTTACAAGAATTATAAATAATTAATGATAAGTAAATAAGTAGTTAAAGGAAAACATTATCCTTACTTTCTATTTAAAGCATCATAATCATAGTTCTTTCATATACTTGGTACATACAAAACATAGTACACATGAGCGCATCAATTCTTGAAACCAACTTATAACTTTCAACTCCGGCCATCCTCTTAGAACAACTTTAGTTGAAGCTAATCATTAATTACAACCCGGCCATCCACTTCGGATGCCATTAGCCAAAACTAATCATTTATTAATCTCGGTCATCCACTTAGGATGCTATTAGCCGAAACTAATCATCAATCACAACCCGACTATCTGTTTTGGATGCCATTAGCCAAAGCTAATCATCTATTCATCTCGGTCATCCACTTAGGACGCCATTAGCCAAAGCTAATCAATTATTCATCCCGACCATCCATTTAGGATGTCATTAGCCGAAGCAAATCATCAATCACAAGACAAGCAATTCCTTGACGACTTGGTTTTCATACTAACACGATATTATATCATTCATAATAATTTTTTTATATATAGATTAGCATTATATAAGAGGAAGGTGAAGACCACCTACCTGTTCCTGTACGGTGTCCTTGCCTGGTTGGAAGTTCGATCCTAGTCGCACCACCTAACATATTAATTATCATAAATTAGCATATTTGCATTCGATAATCACATAACTCATCACCATACATATTTTAAGAATACACATGTTCACATTCAAGTGTTCCACATATTACATAATCATACCATGAAATCGTTACAAGCATTTAAGTCAATTTTGGTTATGAGGTCTGTTGCAGAACATCGATAGCGAAAGATGGTTCGCTGCCGACACAGAATCTGACAGTGAAAACCAATTTGCTGCCGACTCAGAATCTGGCAGCGAAAACCGATTCGCTGGTGACACAAAATTTGACAGCGAAAACTGATTCGCTATTGACATATAATTCAGCCGCAATTGCCAGTGCATATAGGCTACTACAAACTTTAGAAATCATTGATGAAAACTGAGTCACTGCCGACTCAAAAATCATCAATGCAACACAGTTTCATAGTTGACGTTGAAATCATTAGCGCATATGGTTTACGGCTAACTCAGAAATCGTTGATGAAAATTGAGTTGCTCCCAACTAAAAAATCATCAACGCAACACAGTTTCATAGCTGATGCTGAAATCATAAGCGCATATGGTTTACTTTCTCCCCCTTGACCGAAAACATTGCTACACATTATTCCCAAATTAGTACATGTAATTCTTCATGTTTTATCATAAGTACGCTTATAACCATAATTCACAAACACATATCTATTCTCTTGATTCACACCTATACATGTCCATTCATCATCTCAATAAAAATAAGTATTATCTAGCGAAATTCTTGTTCATGCTGCAGATTGTTTCTCAAAGTTTAATAACAACATAAATTTGCACTCATATCATTCCAACACATTTCCATATCACTTCATCAACCAAGTATGCAGAAATTTCATCATTGTCACTTGTATAATTCTATTTTTGGTTCAAATATATCCCTAGACATCTTACAAGATCATCAACCAATCATTTTCATCATTTCATTTCATATATCATACAATTACAGCAATTATTTACGAGAATTCAGACATAGCCATTAATTTAAATTATGTTTTAGCTTCAATTTGTCCCTAGGAATCCAACAAAATCGTCATCATTTATGCATTACTTCATCTCATATAGAATTTAATCATTCCTTCATCTTGGTCGGCCCTTCCACATGTTTCCACATTCAATTTCAATCATGTTTCTTTTTTGAAAAATGGTCTATAAATGAGTTTTTTCTTCCTTAATGTTTTATCTTGGACTCTTTTATTTCTCATTGGTTACAAGTTATTGAGCTAAGGTGTAAGAACATTTCTCTCCCAAATCTAGGTTTTCCCCCCTTTCTCCTTGTCCAAACCGTGAGGTATTCCTTAGTCAAAAGATAAAGTTAACCTTACCTCACATTTTTAACAGGCTCCTAGTGTAGATTTCGATGGTATCTTCTTCTTTTTCTATCCGGTTTTCTTCTTCCTTTCTTATGTTGTTCAGCCGACCAGTTACACCCCCTATCTTTCATGGTTTCAACCATTAACCTTACTCTCTAGCTCTCCTTTTACTCACACAATCAATGAAAGGGACATGCAGCTGGATTGGGTTTGGTTTTCTTTGGAGAAGAGGCAGAGGAGCAAGAGCATGCAGCTGGACACATGCAACTGTTGTAACCGGTCTTTGGGAAGAGGAAGGGTCACCTTCGCTCTCTCCTTCTTGTATTTATACCCCTTTTTAAATGAGGTTGGGTGTTGGACAGGGTTATTCCTATCTCTTTTTTAGGGTTTTTTTAGGCTGGTTTTTATTCCCATTCTCCCCTAGGATAGGTCGGCCTTCCTCCTCCATGTTTTTTCTCTAAGGTTTGCCGATTTATATCTCTCAATTCTACCTAAAATTGGTTGGCCAAGGACTAAATTTTTGTCAGGTTTTATATTGTATCTTTTGGACTTTTGATCATAGCCCATAAAGATCATCTTTTTGCTCTTATCATCTAACTTGGTCCTTATTTGATAATCTACATGCACATAGTCAATGTTCCTAAAAATTTTCAAGTGAGAGACATTTGGCTTTCTTCCACTCCATGCTTCTTATGGAGTCATGTCATTCAAGCCTTTAGTAGGACACCTATTTGACAAGTAGATAGCACAATCTACAACTTTGACTCAAAACTCTTTAGGCACCTTCTTGGTTTTGAGTATGTTTCTTGCCATGTTGAGTATGCTTCTATTTTTTCTCTCCACCATATTATTTTGTTGTGGGGATCTAGGCACCGTTAGAAGTCTCATTATACCATAATCTTCATAAAACTCATTAAAATCATTAGAACAAAATTCACCCCCTTATCAGTCCTAAATGATTTTATAGAATAACTTTTTTTTTCAACTAATGCCTTAAATTTCTTAAAACAACTAAGCACATTAGACTTTATTGTTAAGAAGTATACCTAAGTTTTTCTACTATAATCATCAATAAAAAGTAGAAATTATAATTTTTTACCAAACAAACATGGTTTGATAGGACCATAAATATTAACATGTATTTCTTGTAGGGGTTAATTTGCTCTTGATGTAGACTCTTTTAGAAAGCTCTTACAAAATTGCTTGCCCGCTAAACATCCTTCACACAACTGATTTGGATGTATAATGGATGGTAAACCCTTCAACATCTCCTTTTGTGCCATCATCTTCAAGCTATCAAAGTTTACATGCCCAAGTCTCATATGCCAAAGCCAAGTCTCATCCTTCACACATGCATTTAGGCATTTAAGCACATTTGTCTCTATGTTTAGCAAGAACATTCTATTCTTTGTCATGACTACCTTCGCAATTATAGCTCCTTCAGTGTTAAGTAATGTCAAAATACGATTTTTCATTTTAATCTCATATCCTTTCTTCAATAATTATCCTAAGCTTAATATGTTGCTTTTCTTCGTTGGTATATAATAGACATCACCAATAAATTGATGACTTCTATCTTTCAATTTAATCAAAATCATACATTTTCCTTTGATGACAACTTTTGAATGGTCCGTAAATGTGACATTATCTCTAATTGCTTCATCAAGCTCCATGAACTTGTCTTTGTCTTCACACATGTGGTTGTTGGCTTTATTGTCTAGATACCACATGTTCTCTTTGTCTTGCATTCTCTTATCATACACTAGTAATAAGGTGGCTTCCTTCTCCTCTTATATCACTAGATTTGTATTCTCTTCAACCTTCTTGGTTGGACTCCAACAATCCCTAGCATAATAACCTATCTTTTGACAATTATAGCATTTAACTTTTGATTTGTCAGGCCTGGATTTCAGATTGCCACTGTCAATGTAACCAGTCGACCAGTTTACTTTATGTGGTCGACCAATTGACCTGTTGAGGCTGTCACGACCTCCTCTTTCTTTATTTAGTCTATGTCCTCTACTCTTTTAAGAATATCCAGAACCATCTTGATTTGTAAAAAGTACTTGTGCACTTACATCCTCTTGAATCTTATTGACTCTTTTCTCATGGGCTTGTAATTTTTCCATGAGACCTTGGATTAAAAGAACATCTATATTTTACAACTCTTCTATCGCAACCACCACATAATGAAACTTCTTTTGCAGTAAGCATAAGATCTTCTCTACCACATATGTATCTTTCATCTTCTCCCCATATCTTTTCATTTGATTATATATGGCAAATACCCTTTCAAAGTATTTTGACATATTCTTTTATTTAAGCATGTAAAACTTTTCAAAGTGACCACGTAGCTTTTATAAACATACCTTTCTCACATTGTCAGCTTCTTGGTTTGATTCTTGCAAAAATTCTCATGGTTGCTTGGCAGTAGTTGCATTGGCCACTATCTCAAAAGTGGTATCATCCAGATATTGATGGATGATTGTTAGTGCTTGTTGATCATTTCTTTGTGCCTTTTGCATGGCCTTCATTTGGGCTAAAGTCAATGTTACTCCATCTATAAGTTTCTCAAAGCCTTTTTCAACTGTCTTCCATACGTCTTGGGAACTTAACCAAACTTTTGCTCAAATACATCAAGTTTCATAGTTGTCCTTTGTCAACCTAGGACATTGAAGTGGGAAGTTTGGATTAGTCATATCAAATAATCAAACCTAAGCTCTGATACCTCTTGTTGGAAGAAGGATGAGTGTTATTGAAGATCAAAAACAGTGATGCAAAGTCAAAAAATCAATAAGAAAAAGATTGATAGGAATGTATACTTTTATTAAGTGTTTCTCTCTAAGTTCTCTTATATATTCTCTCTCTTTTTCGTGCTTATTTATAATGCTGAATTACAAGTTTTTTTTATAGGTATAAAGTCTTAGACAATCAAGGAATTAAACTAATATATATCAGTCTAATCTGAATATAAATTGTATTATGCTGAATGAACCAATCGACTGTTTCTGAATTGTAGCTGGAGCACGATGTTGAGCTGAAGACTTGTTGTTCACAGTGTTAGACCATAGAGAAGAAGTTGTTGGTACAAAAGGAAGTTGCTTCAATGGAGGAATGAAGGCTCATGGTGAGATTAGAGGTTGAGGGTCTCTTTAATGGTGTTTTTGATTTTCTGGACCAAAGAAAATTGATGCCAGAGAAAAGCTCCCCCCATTTTATTTTCTTCTTCTCTTTTTATAGCGGTCTTGGAAAATCCTCACTTCCTGTTTCAGCCGTTAATATATCCCCATTGCATCTCCTCCCTTGATGTTACCATAGTACGGGAATAGTGACATGAAAATAGTTCGATAATGGGTTTTTGGCTCCATGTAGCAAGCATGTTCAATGCTGTAAAATAGGCTATTTTTTCTAGGCAAGAGTATAAGTGACAGGGTGTGATGGGGGTATTTTTTTGTCTTGTGTAAAGGAGAGAGAAAAGAGTTTTAAATCCTACAAAAATTATGAAATATCAGCACCTATTTGTTATTTCTCACGGGGAGGTTGAAGACAATTCATCATACCTCCTTAAACAATATTGTTTTTTTTATTATTATTATTAATAAAACGTGTCCTTTTATTTAAATAAAAAAAATATTTTTTATCGCTTTAAGTTTGAATTAGATTTAAATTTTTTTTATTTTAGTCTTTAATCTTTTAATTTATTTAATTTGATACTTAATTAACTTTGATTTTCTTGTAATTTTATCCTTGATTACACCTAATTGATTTTGTAGAAATTAAATATGGTCCTCTAAAAATTCAATCTTCTCAATTTAGCCTAAATCTAATCTCCAAACTTATTTTTTCACCAATTAAGTCCCTAATAAAAATTCATTTGCCCTATTAAAAGTATAATTAAGTCCTTGTACCTAATTAAATCTTTTAATTTGACCCAAATTAATTCTTATGCATAATTAAACCTTTAATTGGATCCATGATTAAATCAAATTGACCTATTAAGTCCTCATATTCAATTTTTATGTAGATTCGTCTAATAATCATTTAATTTCACCTTGAATCTTCATTGTCTTTTCAGTCTAGTATATTGGGATATAATTAGGCTCTTAATTTTGTCCAAAACTCTAGCTTTATTCCTTCATGCATTTGAAACCCTTCTCAATCTACTCTTGTCAAGTTGTCAGTCTCTTTATTATTATTATTATTATTATTATTATTATTATTATTATTATTATTATTATTATTATGAATTTTAAAAGAAAAAAGATAATTTTAAAGAAACCCGAAAATTATGTCATGACATCTCTAATGAATGTGCCTACACAAAACAAAAACAAAAACAAAAGTATCTCTCACTCTCCCCCTTTGAATGTAAGAAATCAACAATTAGTTACCAAGCAAACAAAAAAAAAACCAGAAAACCCAGCAGATCCAAACCTTAGCAATGAATCTTCGTGAATAATAAGAAAACCTAAGTAAATCCAGACTGCCCACAACTCCCAACAATCATGATCCACCACCCTTCTCCATGTCAGCCCAACCTTCATCCTCGTATGAATGGAACATGTGTAGTGTAATTTTCTCTACTATCATTTCAAGCATAACTAGAATTTATAGGGCTAAAGAAAGTGCTTGGTTGTTGCAAATATTCTTGGCATACAAATAAATGGTGGAATAAATCGAATATTCATAATTTTTCCTACAAAGTCACTTTTGGTTTGAATTGAGTGAAATACTTTCTCCCAGCGATTGTTGCAAAATGTTTTTAATTTTACATGCTAACTTTCCACAACTCAGATAGGAAATTATCTTGCAAGGTGGATTGAGGATTGCTTATCTGTTTACATGTTACGTTATTTTTTGATCAAAGATAAGTAAATATATATCAGATCAAAAAATATACAAGGCTGGAGAACCAGCAGGTTTATATACAACATTTACGAAAGAAAAAACATACTCCCTGAACCTGTTAGCTGACAATGGTTAGATGAGAAACCTAATCAAGGACAAGGTGCCAAACCTAACACATAGCACAAAAACATATAAACAGCGAGAATGACTAAAGCTATAACCAAAACAAAAAAGAGCTCTTAGCTACAGCACCAAAGCAAGACAAGTAACACAACCAGACTCCAAAATGATGCACAACAGCCATACAAACAAGCTTCCCCAATCAAAAGACGCCAGCAGCTAAAAAACTATTCATGAAAGTGTAAAATTATGTAGAACGGAACCTGGAATCTATGAAAAACAAAAGGGACTGGATTGCAAGAGTTGTCAAAGACTCTCTTGTTTCTCTCTTCCCAAATCAAGTAGATAAGAATACCAAAGGAGACTCTTCGCATTCTGTTAGCAGTGTTGTTTTTGCTAAAAGGAAGACTGTGAATTGCACTATTAATGATCGACATTCTTTTATGCAGATGAAGCCAAGATTTTATCATCCTCCAAAGAAGAGAGATCTATGAACAACTGAAAAATAGATGATTGTGGGACTCTTCATCAACCCGACAGAAAACACACAAAGGATCGAGTTGCAGGAAGCGAAGCCTGTCACAAGTTCGCAACTTGTCCACAACCGCCAGCCATAAAATGAAGTTATATCTGGGCATAGATCAAGATTCTCAGACCACCTTAGCCCAAGGAACCGGATACGCAAGAAATCATAGGATTGGGCAGTGAAAGGAAGTTCACCACAACCCCCAAGTGGACATTAAAGCAATTGCTTGATGCTGGCTACCACAGGCTGCAACTATCTAATCCTTAAGGGAAATAATAGCCTTCCATAATGGCGAACTTCGGCGAAGAAGTTCGTTGAGTTATGGATGTGCTTATTAAAGGGAACTTAGTGATATTTTTGTTATTTTTAGGCTTTGTGGATTTTTTACTTGTTATTTCAAATATAATGATAGTTTTTTAAATAAATATTTTTTTTTATTTTTTTCTAGCACTGACTCCTGAGAATGTAAAGTGTTACTTGCCTTTAAAGTTTAGGTTATAAAGTGTAATATTCAAAAAATTACTTGCAAAGTTAAAAAAATAATAATAATCAAGCCAAAGAATACGGAGAGTAATTTATCCAAATCATAATTATTAAACTCCATTTGGGGTCAATTCGAGACAAGATCAAGATCACAGGTTGGTGGATTAACCTAGGTTTACTTAGGTTAATTTTAAAAAGAAAAATAAAAATGACATTGTTTTGAATTTTGTTTTAAAAATCAATAGGTTTTTATCGAGTCACGGATTAACTCAGATTTTTAATTATATCACACTAAATCAACCCTTTATTTATTGTGAAACTTAAATCAGGCTAGATTCTAGATAAATCTACCAAGTTAAACCGAGTTTAATATCCGGTTAAAATGAAGCTTCCAAAAGCCTAGGTCATAGACGTGTCAACAATTCTGAGTCGAAGAAATGACATTGCAGTATTGTAGTTTATGTTAGTGAGTGTGACATCTTCAAATTGGCTGGCAGTACACGAAAGGAATATAGAATAAGAATATCCCAATTCTCCACGGTTTGGTTTTAAGTGTTATGTTTTGTAGACAACCCTTTGACACACTAAACTTATATGATGTATGCTCAAGACTAGTTTATTGCACATGTTATCGCTGTTGCTTCGACTAAAAATTCTCAGAATATAAAAAAAATAATATCTAGATTATTATAAATTTTTTAATATTATCATTAAACTCGATGGGATATTTTACATTTAGAAAAATTCTGACCCGACTTTTTACTTAGCCATATTTTAAATTAAATTATGTAAAAGTTGTCATGATCTTGTTAACTATACAGGTTCAATGAAAAAAAATCAAAGAAACAAAAAATAAATAAGCGAAGTTCACCCTTGTCAATCTGCCAAATTTATAATCCGGGTTATAGACTTCACTTGGTTGAATTTGATTTTTATTTTATTATATAATAAAAAAATACAAAAATTAATTCATAATCAATTCAATACTATAAGATAAAATCTAACATTAAATGATGGAATAAAAAAAATAAAAAATAAAAAACCAAATGATTAATTAAAAAAAATCATGGCTTGTTACACAAAAGCCCAGGTATGTCGACTTGGCTTGTGTACCTGGGTTGCCTGGACTTGTATTTTTTTTCTTTCGAATAAACTACCTTTTTGTTTTTAAAAATATATCATAGATGACAAGACATATGTCACAATACAAAAAGTGTTTACCTCTCGACACTCAAACCCACAACCTTTGACTGAAAGGTACCACACATTAAAAAAAAAAATTAAAAGAACTCAACATTTCATTGTGTATATACTCACATTTTAATGTGTATTCACACAATAAAATTAATATTTTACCCTTGGAAGAAAAATTTATTTAACTTGTCCTTAGAGGTAGGAAGGTTTTTTTCACGGGACCCATTATTTATTACAAAAATAAACAGGTTTAAACGGTATTTTTACATCTTTGTTGCAAATGTAATTAATAAATTACTCTTAAAAGAAAAAAAAAACATTCTTCATTAGTCAAGAGGCTTTTTAGGTTTTTTAATTTTTTGTATAGTACAATGACTTAAATGCCCCTCAAAATTAAACTTTCTTGGCTTTGAACTCAAGGGAACTTTCATCATTTTCTTCTAGTTTTTTTTGTTATTCTGATTATTGGATATTTTAATATATAAAAAAATTTAATTTAAATAAAAAGTTGGCTAGCATATATCTAACACGTGCCAACAAATTGGCGTCGTTCTTGCTCTTCGGGTGGTGAGTATGGCATTGTAAAAACTCTGAATGCCACCTCTAGAAGCGACATTCGATGCGCTTTGCCTCCCCTGTCATGGTGGTTGGATGTGTGCCACCAGAAGATCGGTGGTTGAGCTTCGAACACCTGTTTTTTCTTACCTTTCTCTTTCCTCTCTCCTCCATAGAAAAATGTGTTGCCCGTTGTCAAAAAAACAAAATTTATTATTTATTTATTGAATCAAATTAAGTTTTCATTCTTTTAATTTCAATGCATTTGGTCTTGAATCTTGTATTGAATTATTATTTTTTTCAATCTCATCCCTTGACATTTGATTTTTATATCAAATTTAGTCTTTATTCTTTTTATTATTGTTTTTACCTTTTCTTAATTTTTTTTTAATTTCATCTCTTGTGATTTTATTTGATTTTCTTTTTGTATCAAATTTGATCCCCATTCTTTTCAAATCTATTTTTTTTTCTTTTCGATCCCTTTTTTAATTTATTTTTTCAATTTTTATCGATAATTATTTTAGTTCGTTGGGAATGACATTATCATTTTTTAGGGTTTGTCTTTTATGTTGTAATCTAGCCTCATGATCCGTGTCACAAGTTTTGAAATTATTTTTTTAATTTCTTTTTTAAAATTATTTTTTAATTCCATTATTTATCATTGGGTTCGTTGAAATTAGTAATCGTTATTTTTTTAACTTTTCTTTCTATGAAGTTATCCCTATATCATGTCTACTTTAAAAAAAACTATGAGTTTTTAATACTTCAATTTAAAAAAAAAAAAACCTGAAACGTTTTATTCAAGTTTAGTATTTTTCCATCTAGAAAAATAAATAAATTTTTTTAATATTTTTAAATTTATAACGACATATTTTAGAGGTTCTTAGTCTTTATAAATTTTCATTGTTTTTCAATATACAGGAAATTTATAACAATGTAAAAGATTTCTTTTTTCATATTTTCATATTTATTCAATATCATTATGTAATTTTTCTTACAAATTTAATATAAAGATTTTTTTATTTAATAATATAATTCTTTCGTGATAATTTTTAATTTGAATAAAATAAAATTAATTTTCTATAATTAGATTATCACAGTTAAGTTATGGCTTTGATTTTTTATAAAAAAAAAAAAAAATTGTAATCTAGATATATTTTCAATCTTAACAAATAAAAATGTTTTTCAATTTATTATTGGAAAGGAAAAAGAAATAGAAAAAGCATTTTGTTCTAAGCACTCCAACACACATAGATGTATCCTTGTAAAAGTAACACAAAATTGAACATTTGTAAAATGGCTCCAGCTAACTACATGAGATTAGCCTGTCTTGTCAGGGGTGAAAGGCGACATGTCAATGATCGTTCAGAGATGGCAGGTCGTGCCGACACCTTGTGCAACGAACACCATCTTCTAGGCGAGCGAGATCCGCCTCACATCCGGGGGATCTTGCCCGTTAATTTTTGGAAGCCTCACCTCCGGGAGAGGCGCACGAACTCCAGTAAAGTATCTCTTTTGAGTTCGCATCATGCTGCTAGGGAATTTGTAGTAAGAATACTGCTGAAAATCTGTCAGCTTATTGATGTCAACCGATTCAAGGAACAAAGAAACATGGATATTTGATAACCTTGATTTGAAACTCGTTTTCAATTATATATTTAATCTTGTAACATAGCACAACTACAGTCTTCATCGTTTTCCAGTTCCTGGATTACTAATTCCATCATCTTCTTATACATAGGCATGTAATGATCATTGATCATCGTTCTTGAAAGTCGTATCTTACTGTACAGTTCTCTAGGAGTCTCATATAAACCTATATGTTCTTCCGTCGGTCCATCGAGTTCTAAGTTGGTTGTATCTGAGGAAGATATGGAAATGACATGCATGATTCTGCCAGGAGGATATAACAGTTGGCTCTCTGACAGGTCCTCTGAAGTGATGGGATTTTTTGCTTCAGCTGCATTGGCGAGAACGTTCTCCTCTTCAATAATTTCTTTTGCTGCAGCAGCTTCTTCCTCCTGTGCTTGGATATCAACTTCGCTATCTTGCCTTTGAAGCTCCCTCTCCAGTTCATACCACAATTGACCTTCAGTAACCTCCTCTATGACTGATGAAGCTATGACTCCATTGTCGGATAAAAGTGGCTCATCTTCCTCGGTATCATCATGACCTGTACCACTGCTTGCACTACTCTCAAGTTTGATCTGCACTGAGTCTTTTGTCTGGACTTCAGTCGCAAGAGCTTCAGAGTTTCCAGATACTAGAGTCCCTTCAGGCAAATCCTCTGAGTTAGAATTTATTGTTGGGCCCACGGAACGTCGACGTGGCCCTATACATGACCATGATGTCAGGGATGAGCGTGTTCTGACGACAGCTTGGGCAACGTCTTGTGCTCGCTTCATCACAACCTACATTAAACAATTCTCAAATTTAGAAAACCCCATTTTGTTCCTGAATCAATTAGAAGACATGATGTGAGGTATGAAGGTAGAGAAAAATTTCACCCAAATTCCAGTGTTTTTACTAGTTCCAAATTAAAAGAACTAATGAGGGGCTTGACTACAAGTCTCTAGACCATAAATTCACAAGCACATGTATGTTACCTGGGTGCTTCTGGAGACGGGTAGCAGAAGTGCACCTGCACCAGCGACCCTGGCTTTCGCACTAGCTATGGATGGTAGACGAGATCCCAGTGCAGTGGCAGAGCGATAAACAACATTTAGGACTCTGGTATGCTCAACCTGATCCCTCAAATCATTTAGCCACGAAGATGCTGTGACCTGGATGACAACCATTTAAAAGTTAGGAGTTTGGCAGTGGATGGTAGAGAATGAACATGATATTCGACTCAGGAGCAAATTTCAGAACCTCAGAGCGAAGATCATCAACAGAGGCAGCAGAAAATGTAGGCACCAGATCGGATCCATTGATGACAGTGGTAATGAAATGCTTGCCTGATTCAGCTAAATCCCATGTCATACATGCAGCTGCAAATAAAGTAATGAAAGGCATTTAGAGGAGCATACCAATATAACCCTGAGTTATACACTTCTTCAACCAAATAAGACATTCCATTAGAATCACAATTAAAAGAGTATTTCACAAGTAACAAAAACAAAATCCAAAGGTTGATCCTAATAACAGAATATTGCATCTATTGCACAGAATCTCTTTTTTCAGAAATTAATAGTGGTATGCAAATGCAAAAGGCAAGCATTACAAGTATACAATCCAGTACAAATGGTACCACATAAATTTCAAAACAAATGAAAGATCACGAGGAGTCAGAATTACATGCCTGGGGCAAATGTGACACAGGTGCTAGAAGAGAACTCCTTTTGTTCTCGAAGAATGTATGTTAATAATGCTGCAGTACCACCACCAAGTGAATGTCCAACAATCTGTAAATGATAACCAAACAAATAGAGCAGGGTTCAAAGACAGGTAGACTTTATCAAATGAAGTTACCTCATATTAGCATCTTACACTAATACCATGTTAGAGTATACCTGAGACAGAAATATGAGTAAGATGAATTCATACCAAAGGTATATTCAATTACCTTAATTTTGTGGTCAGGATATTCACCAAGTGCTTTAAGCAGGCAAGGGGAGATCAGTTTGGCAATCCAACGGGCTGCAGCAACCATTCCACAGTGTGCATATCCTAAAACTAAATTACTAACCCCACCATCATGTAAAACTGAATGGTGAAAAGGGACCACTGCACCAGTTGCTGCTGTTAGTGTATCTTTGATGCTATGAGTACCACGAATCAGTAGAAGGAAATATTTTGACCTTCTATCATGTATAATTGTGAAAGCAGGCTTCAGAAGCTGCATCCAAACTTGTGGAAATTAGAGGAATACTCATTTAACATTTCAAACAAAAATAAAGCAGAATGTAGGATCCTAAAGAGATTGCAGTACAAGGGAGGACCATTATCTAAACAAGTTCTTCCAGGATATACTGTGACACTGGGAAAAAAGTTTCAAGCACATGTTGATGCTTAAAATTGAGTTGAACATGGTAAAAGAATCTTAGATAAATTTAGTGCCATGACCTCTCAGGAACAGGTAAATCTAAGAGAAGTGTACAGGTAAAAGGTAGCAGTCTTGCATTTTCAGCTATATCTAGTTCTGGCTGTAATCCAGCTTGTCTCCTAATTGGAGCAAGCCAAATACTAGTGTACCTTTCTATTTCTTTCCTTTCCAAAGGTAATTGCTATAAACAGTAAAACATGGTGCTTAAAGTCAGCTATTTGTTTCCTGACTCTGTGAATTTATTTCCACAAGGGCATCATGAAAGGAATCTTCTTCATGGTGAAAAAGTAAGATCTTACACATGTAAAGGAATCTTCTTCATGGTGAAAAATGAAGATCTTTCACATGTAAAAGAAACTGCAGCATATGCACACCATTTTAGAAAGAACAGCCAGAATTTGAAATGCAGCAATAGCTACTTAAAATCGATAACCACCCATAATACAGGCTAAACTATATCTAAAGAAAGGAAAAGAAACCGAGATGTAAAACCCTAAGTAAAAGAAGTTCACAGCTTTACATGACATTTAAATAAAGAAATCAAAGCAAACCCCAACAAATTGCATTACAGATGGTCACTAACCCCTGCTTTTGGCTTCTGAATAAGAACATCCTCCTGAGAGAATGCAGCCAACTCTAAGAAAACTGGGAATGGCTTCTTCGAAAAATACATGCAAAGGGTCAACAATCTCAATAGATCATACATCTCTGCTAAGATTTCCGGGCCTTTCAACTGTACAGAATCACTACCAGCATATACACTTGCAACTTGCAAATTACCCTACACAAAAGATCATCAATTAAACACATTAACCAAACCCCAAAAGCCTAAGACAAGATTAAAACAAATCAAAGTTTCACATTAAGGAACTTCATCTGCATCCAGTGCTGCTGCATTATTTCCCTCAATATACAAATTTCAACAAATAAATAACTAATTACACTTGATCTTAGACAAAAGGCCAAGCAATGTATAAATAACTAATTACAGCAGCAACCAAAACACTAATTAACTCCTTTTCTCCTCACTAACCAGCAACTACATAACGAGTTAACTCTAAATTCTTGCACAAAAAAGTAAAATATAACTCAACACACCGAAAATCCTAGAAATTAACACAATATGAAAAAGACAACAACTTTTCGTTCCCCTAAGCAAGCACTGAATGTAGTTGAAAAGCAAAAAATAACTGAAATGGACCGCACATTTTCAACAAAATACATACTAATTAGCAATTATCTCTTTTGTCTCTTCACCAACCAAAGACTACACGAGTAAATTACCTGAAAGCATAAAAACATCTTGAACTTCACACACTCAATCAAAAAGACTCAAACTTTAAAGCAAAACCCAAATATAACACAACCCCATATAAATCGAAACAAAAACACTCCTTTTTATATACATAGATAGATAGATAGATAGATAGATAGATAGATAGATAGATACCTGTCTTCTTAAGAGATAATTGATGCCAAAAGCCAAGTCACCAATGGGCCATTTTCCTAAAGTCTCAGAGTAAGTGAACTTAAGCGTCTCTGATAATGTTGATATTGTTTCCAGCCAAGTGGCAGGCGCTTGTACCAGTCTTCTGGGGATCCTCCTCCCCGACCTCGATTTCGATAAATCACCGCGCTTCGCTGCCGCTAGTCTCCGGATTAATATGTAATACAGCAGCAGCGCTGCTCCCGCTGCCGTCGCCATAGTCGCAGCCGCCATGAGTTAAAGAATCTCAAGTCTTGGAGATCATAAAAATGGGTTTTCTGTTTTGAGGCGCAACAGATTTTCCAGGTATAAGTAAAAGAGGATTTAGGAGGAAGATTGATAGATTTGAAGTCAGACAAGTTTGTGAAGAAAGAAAACCAAGAAAACCAAGTGTCTGTCAGATGTTGAAACAGAAAGATGAAGATTGTATACTGTCATAAAGATTAGGTGTTAAATTACTATTATCTGGTTAGAGGTGGGTTCTGCTTTTGCATGTTATTATTTCTTTCTTTTTTTATTGTTATTAAATTATATAAATTCAGGTAATTAACCCGTCAAAATTTATTTTGACTTTTTTAAAAATTCAAAAATATATTAGTTTAAGTTTTTAAAAATAAAATAATATTATTTAAATTAACTTACATAATTCTAATTTGGTTTAATAATTTTATCTCTTAAGAATATAATTTTACACCAACACTAAATCCATTTCTCCTATCCTATTAAAAATAAAAACTCAATTATGATAAGTAACCAATATTGGGTACAAGAAAAATTACAAACTCATTAATTTTAAAGAATTAAAAAAAAAAGAGTTATAGTGCAAATTTTCCATATTTTTTAGTCTTATTTGAATTATCCCAAAAAAGTTTGGATTAATTATTATTTTTTGAGATTTAAAAAAAAAAACATTATTCAAATTGATTTGGGTAATTTCATATTATTTTTTTAATAATAATCACCTTTGGTTGAATTGTAACATGATTTCTGTTAGTTTCTTTAAGATTATGTCATTTGTAAATTTCTTGCATCTAATTTTTTTTAATCTAATTAACAAGTATATAAATTAAACTCAAAAAAACCAACGGATTATTAAGTATATAAATTAAATTATGTAAAACTTTTTAATTTGGTTTCAAGTATTTATTTATCGATATTATAAAAAAAAATGTATCATTTAGTTTTGTATGTTCAAGGAAATCTCCTCTAGCCATTAGGTATTTTGACACTAGTTTTGTTTTGTTTTGATTCTTAAGATAATGATAAGCATAAAAATCATATAGGTCCAAAATTAAAGAATTTATTGTGATTACATTAAGTAGAATGATAATGCAAAAGTTTTTTTTGTATTTTTTTCAAAGCTCTGAGTAAAAAAGGGTAATTAATTTACATTTTTTAGGATTTCTTTACCTTCACCAATAACACTAGATTCATTTTAATTTTAATTTTTTACTGATGATTTATGTACCTTTTAGAATGTAATTTTTTTTTTTAGTGTGTGTAAAAGTGTGGTTGCGATTGTTTTTTTAAATATTTTTTACTCGGAAAAATATCAAAATAATATTATTATTTTTTAAAAATTTTTTTTTTAACATCGACGCATCAATATGATCTGAAAATACTAAAAAATATTAATTTAAAATAAAAAATAAAATAAAAAATATTTTTTGAAAAAAATATTTTTAAAACACAAAAATAAATAAAGGCATAAATAACTTGAGTAAATGATAAGAGGGTATTTGGTATAGTTATTAAACCTGGACCGGCCCGACGGGTCGACCCGGGAGCTGGACCGGTCCGGGTTTGTCAAAAGACCGGCTGGTGCAACGACCCGACGGGTCAACCCGTGACCCAGGCTAGACCCGATTTTTTTTTCAAATGTGGGATTTGAAACCCATTAGTATATATACTCTATGTTCCCAAGAAGAAAGTTATGTTTTTTTTAATGTGAGATAAAAAAAAAATTTGTTTAAATACTTTAACTTAAAAGCTTAACATGATATCCTTTTAACACGGGATAAATTTTTTAAAAAATATTCTTCTAGATTTTATTATTTACAGTATGTATAGTCTATATTTATATAGATTTTTTTTAAAAAAAAATTATATAAAATATTAAAATTTTTATTTTTATTTTTATTTTTTCAATTTAATTCAAATTAACTTATAAAATTCAAGACCCGGCTTCTTTGGCTCAACCCCAAGCCAGGTTTATTAACTATATTATAACCTTAATGATTGGGTGGGCCATGGGAGGATTTTTATATTGTAGCCAGATGTGGTTGGGTTTGGATATCAAATATTTCCTCCATGGGATTTGGTAAAATAAAAAAAAAATCGAGGGGAAGGATTTGTTAAAACTATTACTATACCTCGGGCTTAGAATTTGACTATATATTTTAATACAGAGCTCAATGGAATAATTTGAACAGGCATGGGAGAGGAGCAATGGTTTCTTAGTTAAAAGTTTTTTTTTTCATAGAATAATAGTTTTTTAAAATAAAATAAAGGGCGCAATAAGTGCAATGAAAAACATAAAGATTTAATTTTGAAGGGGTAGTTCAACTGGTCAAGATTTAGATTTGATTTCTAGAAATCGCCGGTTCGAGTCTCACAAACCTCAAAGCCACTAGAGACTTATATGGTCGTTAATTTTAGGATTCGTAAAATTAATCGAGGTGCGTCCAAGCTGACCCGAACACTTATATTAATAATAAAAAAAACATAAAAATGTTCATTTTTGTCTTTCATAAGGTTTTGATCAAGCATTTATTGGTGAAAACATTTATTCAAAATTTATAAAACTTGATCACGTGATTTTTTTAAAATTAGTTTGATGAGATTAAATATATTGTTAACTAAATAACTCAAATGATACCACTTGTATCGTTTATATTTAAAAATATAAATATAAAGATATTCTTAATAAATATTATAATATATGTTAAAATAAAGATTACATGCAAAAAAGTGTAAGCTATCAATCAAACTCATTAAAAAATATATATTTTAAAAATCATCGAAAGCTAAATCATTGTTTCTTAAAATAAAACTAGGCTATTCTTTTTATTAAAAGTAGTTCATCCTATGATACATTAATTTAATAGATGCATTTTTATGCCATTAACATGTGCGAAAAGCACCACACGTGATTTACCATGGATTATAATATTAGAATTATGTTTTTGCCCCTAAAAAAATCATATGAACTGGATTAGAGGTAGATTTGAATTTTTACAGGGTTCATTTGTTATTAAACAATTGTTAAGGGGCATCTTTATCCTTTCATAAACTTTTTATATAATGAATTTACTTTAGTACCCTTAAAAATAAAATTCCATTTATCTATGGCCAGGGGCATTCTTGATTTTTTACTTTTTTTTAAGACTAGTGCAATGACCCTACCATCCTTAAAATGAAAATTCTCAAAGCATCTTTTCAACAGCGAATTCATCATTTCCAAGTGGTTTCTTAGCAACTACTATTTGGTCCTGGTGATGTTATTTTTTGATACATAAAAAAATAAAAAATAAATAGTACGCTTTAACCACTCTCTTGCCTTTAAGTTCAAGTGGCGCATGTGACTGACTTCAGTGATGAAAATATTTGTTTCGCTATGTCATTTGATGTGTCTCAACATTCTTTTTTTTTTTGGACGGTGCTTGTATGGTGATTATGCCTGGTTTGATACTAGTTTGATTTCCCTCTTATTTCTCTCTCATCTACCTTGATTTGCACACTGCTCGTAAAAAAATCATAGCAACCCTTAAACTTCTTTTCCTTTCATATGTAGTCTCTATTTTATTTCAAAAAATCATTTCAAATTATAATTTTTTTTTTTAATTTTATCATTGTTTAGTTTTTCAATTTAGCTCAAGTTTGGGATTTTATAGGTTGTAATTTTTCAAAATTAACCTTATTTTAAAAAAAAATTCTCTAGTTTTCTTGGTTTTTCATGCTATTAAATTAAATTAGGGTTATTTATACGCACACAATCGCCTTGTCGTAGCCTTAGATGACCACCATATTGTAGATTTCTGCAACTCAAATGATGTTCCACTGTATAAGAGGGATGCGGATAGCGATATTGATTCCGTATTTTGAGGGATTTTTTGCAGCTGGGATACAGTGTTCTTCTGTCAGATATTGATATAATAATAATAATAATAATAATATACTTTACTTGCAGAACCCATTTGATCATCATCTTTATCGTGTTGCTGGTCGTTTGTCTAGAGAGCCAAACTCATGGGACCAAGCACTTTTCAATGAGGAGCTTTTCTACCCTTCACATCCTGGGTATGACGGGCTCCATGCTGCAAAAACGAACAATGGATAATTTTTGTTTATGAACAATGGATCAAGAAATTCAAGATCTTCATCATTGAATTGAGTTTAATAAATATAGTTAATCATGATTTTGAATTTTATTTATTTATTTAAAAATTTTAGCATCGTCTTAACTTTTTTTTTTAATTTAAAAGATTTATTTATCTCAAGATATTGCGTCAACTACTGATATAAGTTTACTCGTTTTTTTTTCACCTTCTACTTTTAATATTTGGTTAGTTGTAATTGAGCTTTTTATTTTATTTCGGTGAAGATTCCATGATTTTATCATTATTTCATATCCATATTGGGAGTTTTGTAGAGCAATTATAGTTAATTCGAATCAATTTATTGTGTTAATATCTTATTATCATTTTAAAAAATATATCTCAGCAATATATTACTATTTAAGTATTTAAAAAGTGCTTGGGCTAGCAAAAATTAAAATTTTAACTTTTTAATATTTTTATGTTTTTTATAGGTTGATAAAAAAATTCAATTTATAGCTTAGCTCGGATAAAAATAAAACTAGTGAAAAACTAAAAATGAAGCTCATTCAGAAAAAAAAGAAAAAAAAAAAGAAAAGAAAAAAAGTAAAGTTCTTTACTTGGCCTTAATGTTACAATAAACTTATTTGTTCTTTAATTTTAATAAATGGTTTAATAAATTCTCTCAATTAGAGAATGGAGCTTTATCTTATTTTATTCTTCTTTTTTGTTATTATGTAATGTGTTTAATTAAATTACATTTCATGTAATATATAAATAGATTTTTCACAAATGTGATGATATTTTAAAATTTAATATGTTTAAATAAAAGATTATCGTGCATTTACTTCAATATTTTTTCTCTAGAATTTACGAAATTGATAGTTGGTAATAAAAAATCTGACACTTATGAAATAGTTTTATTTTTGTGGGATTTAAAAATTTTCTGATGATAAAGTCAACACCAAATTTAGAAAACATTGTTTTTGAATTTTTATTATTATTTTTAGTGTTATTTTTAAATTTTTATTATTTTTCTAATTAGTTCTTGTTTTTTTTTTTTTTTTAATTAAGGTAGATTGGTTTTGCAATTACATAAATCGTTAGTGGAGGTGTTCACAGTCTGATTCAATTCGGTTTGTATCCAAAAATCCAATTGAACCGAGAGACATTATTTCTTAACATTATGACCTGGACCAAACCGAACGGTTTTTTTATATTAAACCGGGAACCAGGTCCATGGTGACTTTGGTACCATCAAGAAGCTCTTTAACACCCTTGAGCATCCCAGCACGAGCCTCCACACCGATTCTTAAGTCTTCGGAAGCATAGTTTCTGCTCCAGCTCATCCTACTTCCAATCTGATAAAAACATGCAAAAGAATTGCTTTTTAGAGAGAAAGTCATAGAATTGCAGCAGCACAACCAGTCTCAGATCGAATATGATGTAAAAACAACACACCAGACCGATAAAAGTAGCAGCACTCACCTGATTGTTGCTGCTCGTAGCAATCCTATAAAACCCACAAAAGGCAAAACCCATCATTTTGAAGCAAGAGAAATCACAAGATCGAATCTTTATTAGGTTGTTTACGATGTAAATGAAAATAAAATCCAATTTGAAACAAAGTTCTTGATGGATTAGTTTTAGCTCGACTTAGGTGGTAAACCACTATTGTGATGATCAAGAATATCCATCAAGTTCCGATCTTCCATTTTTTTATTTTTTTATTTGTGCATTTTCTCAGCAAACAAATGGAAAGCAAAGAAAATAATGATAACCCGTGTGTAAATAATGAAGGAGAAAGAGGAAAGTACCGAGCTTTAGAAGCGAGGGCTTGAAGTGAAGCGGAGCATAGTAGTGTTAATAAAAATTACAAGAGAGAAGAAACAGAGAGAAACTTTGTGGGATTATAGAGAAAGTATTGAAGAAATGGTAGAGAGTCTAGAAGTTTAATCAACATGGGAGAACGAGGGAGAGGGAAGGGGGCGGTTGCTGTCGAAGCGAAAGAGGAAAATATGTTTTTGAGGTTAGGTTAAGTAAACTATTTTTTCGATTTATGCTTAAAAGTTGAGAGTCCCTAGTTCTATCTTTTTTCGATGTATGCTTCGAAAATTTCTCATTCCAAGAACGAAATTTGTCCATTCGCAACACGATGGAAAAATTAAACCGAAATGCAAATGTCGAATCAATGTCTCAAAACGATCGTATCTTGGCTAGCTAGCTAGCCATGACACTTGACAAGCAAAAGATGAAGCAGAAGCAACAGGGGAAAAAAAGACTTCGCCAATGTAAGATTATGCTACTCTAATTCTAACTCTATGGATGAATGCAATTGATCAGGATTATTATGAATATACACAAGCAGCAGATTCCTTGAGTGTTCCTCTCCCTGATCTTTTCTCAAAGACTGGGAAGTCCTGATATGACCTTCCTTTGACTGTTCCTTGGCCACCGTAATTGTTCAATGTATCTTCTCTCTGCAAGTCCCAAAAGTTCTCAGGTTTCCTGTAAATCCGAGTCCTGATGTGAGGATAGCCTTTGAGTAGATAGTCTGATGGATCAAAAACTGGGGACTCCTTCGGTGTCACAGAACGAGTGTTGCTATGGAAATGGCAATTGTCTGACGGTTTGAAAAGTGGTGCTTCTTTCCTTGATGCGCTATTAGCCTTCAAACAGTTCTCCATTACTTTGATTTCCTCTTTAAATCTTTGTTTCATTTCTCTCACGCGATTCCGAAGCCATTTTGAGCGATTTGCAGCATTCGATTCCTCGGCTACTTTCGGTGCATGTGATTTGCTCAAATTGTTGCCAAGTGTATATGGAATTCTGTTGCACTTTATGCAGAAGTTCTTGCTTCTCTCCAAGTTGAAGGCTCCTCTCTTTATATTGTCTGTGAGATACGAGTAGGCCTGCGAGAGATTGTGTATCCTTTTTCTGAGGACGCTTAAAGAAACTCACACACACAACATCGTACAATGTCGCAAATAAATGACCTTTTTCAAAAAGAGAGAACTATCATAAGATGGAAAAAAAGATTGTTTTAAAACCATTATCGGCTTGGTGGGTCGACCCAAGACATGTTGTCCAGGCAGTCCATGCAACTATCCAAACTCTACCTGCATCTATTAGTTATCCACACATAAAAAGAGAATAGCATATCTAACCTCGAAGACAAGCTTGAAGGCAAGCTCAGCTCTTGGATGCTTGTTCTTGTCTGGGTGAAGTTGCAAAGCTGCCGCAAGAAATTAAACAATCCTCACAACAAAAAGAAGGAAGGAAAGCAAATCTATATTGCCAAAAACAACGTCAACAAAAGGTACGTACCAAGTTTACGATACCTCTTCTTTATAACTTCTATGTCTGCATCTTCTTCTACCTGAGAACAATCCGAAGAACACCTTCAACAAATTTCTTTTTTTTTTAAATCCAGATAAATTAAAAACACAGTAAGAAAACATGGAGGAACCTTGAAAAGCTAATCAAGATCAAGAAAGATTAACACACGTACTCCAAGAATCCGATACCAGTCAATAAAATGTGATTCTACAGGACCATAGCCGCTGCTACGATAAATGTGAACACAGGCAACCGATAGGGTTGATAAAGAGCAAATCTCCAGCACTAACTGGGATTTCTTGGTTTCCGATTCCAGTCCCATTTTAGAGAGAGCAGAAAAAGGAACGGAACTGATCACAAATCAAGACCAATTGAAGGAGAACATATACATGTGTTGTTACTAAATGTGTATTGTATCAATGTTGGTGTACGTTTTGCTGGTGTTTAAGGAGAGGGGGTGGCTGCAAAGGTGGAGCGGTTAAGAAAAAAGAGCAAAGTTTTCGGGGGAGATTTTTGAAAGTAGATCAGTTGGTGGGAAGGGAAGAGGAGATGGAGATGGAGAGGTTAACGTTAATGGTGCCACTTGGTTGTTAATGTTTGACAAGGTTAATTAATTAATAATTGGAGTCAAGAAATTTGGCTCCAATATCCCCTCCTAATCACGATCACTAGCTAGGGTTAATTTATGCTTCAATTTCAAATCTAATGATTCAATTTTCATAGCTTCGCGGCCATATTGATTAATTTGGTCCATCATGCTAATATAATATATAAAATAATCCTCATTCTTACAGAGAATAATAGTATATATCTTTTGTACAAAAAATTTGAGAGCTGCCCTTATCAATCTCTATGCATGATATATTAGAGGTTGTGTTTAGCTGCTAAAAAGCCCGCATGAAAAGCACAAGCTCCTCTCATTTATTATGCACAAACATTTTTTTTTTTTTATTATTAAAAGACTAGATTATTTTTTACAATAGCAAAAAAAAAACAGAATAAAAAAACCCAAAAATCCATTTACACAAGTTATAATTTTTTTACTTTTAAAAATAATTTCAGTCACTTTATTGTGCTTTTAAAAAGAGAAATTCAAAAATTATCTTGTTAACAGTTAATCAAATTATATTTTTAAAAATATTTTATTCATTACATTGCGGAGAAAAAAATTGTTTCATTATATGAATTCATATTAAAATATAAAATGTAAGTACCTCCACGGTAAAAACTAATCTCATTTTTTATTTATTCAATGTTAAATAAATAAATAAAAATTCCTTTTTTTTTTTACAGGAGAAATTACCATGTGCCTTTGTTGAGACCTCGGCATATAAAGTTAACCTAGAGTAGGTGAAAGCAGGTCGATAGGCCCCCCCTACTGTCTTCTATTTTTCATCTTTTGGACCTTAAGCTTTGAGTGGTTCCAACAATTTAAGCCGTTGATTTTCTGAAAGAAAAATGCAGCTGATGCCCTGTAGATAAATTTCAAATGTGTGCTTGATAATGCATGTATAAAAGCATAGTTATTAGAAACAACCAAAGTTCTCACTTGCCTAGGTAATTCAGATTTAATATTTTTTATCCAAATTAATATTATTCCGGTTGTTTTTTTTAAAAAAAATTAATGTTGATTAACCCATGTCAAAACTAGTTTAAAAAACAACTTAAGCTAATTTTTGAGTCGCGGTGCAAATAAAAATAATTTTTATTTGAAAAATTATTAAATCGATAATTTTTTTTCTATTTTTTAAGATTTTTTACATCTTCATATGAAAAACATCACAAAACCTAAAAAGAATTATCACATCCTAATGCATTTAAAAAAAAAAAACTCCACAATTATGATATCAAACTGTTAAAGTGTTGATGATGTTGTAAAAATCCAACTAGCTAGGGAATAGGATTTTCAGGTTGAATAATCAGTTAATCAATTGATCCTAACAATCTCATATATTCTCCTTAGTCAAAGTAGTTAATAGCTTATTCTTGGTTCTTGATAGGCCAAAGCTGCTCGTGGCTAGTACCTGCAAGATGTCCCTTTTGAAAGAGGTATGGACTCTCTTATGCTTAAATAAGTATCTTTTTAGAGAGAGAATATACAAAAATATTCTAGAGATAGATGCTATATATATATACACACATCATGAGAGCTTCATGACAAAAAGTTCATAATCTTCAATATATATATATATATATATAGATTGAAGATTATGAAATTTTTGTCATGAAGCTCTCATGATGTATTTATAGTCAATAAAAAAAGGACTTGTAGGGTAATTACCCCGATAGCATTGAATAAGGGATAAATATCACTTACTTGATAAAAATATAGTGGGTTCTTAAATGACTTTTATACACTTAAAAAGGTGTAGGGAGATTAGAGTTTAAGACGTCAAGTGTAGTTAACCTTATAGAGACTAAGTTCTTCCCTAATGTTAGACCCAAAGAAGGTTGGTAACTTTCCTGGACATGTCAAGGGAGGACAATCATTCCCCTGCACATGCCAAGGGAGGATGGTCATTATCTTGGACTTGGGCACTGTTAAGTCCAAGCGCCTTAGATTTGGCATGTATGCCAGACCCACGCTATTTTAGGCTTGACACATTGTCAAGCCCAAACGCCTTGGACTTGGTTGACTATCAAGTCTAAGCATATTAGGTCTGACATGCGTGCCAGATCCACGCTATCTTGGACTTGGCACACTACCAAGTCCAAGCACCTTAGATTTGGCGTGTGTGCCAAACCTATGCGATTTAAAGAACCATATAAAAAATAAATAAATAAAAACTTAATAAAATTGACTCATTAGTTGCCCCTCAAGCCTTTAACATGTGATTTCGCATGTAAGGACTTAAGAGAGGTTAATATGACAACTTGGCTAAAAAACATGTAGTCATCCTTTTGAGATAAAAAGGCGGGAGGCCTTTACTTACCTGGCAAACATTGGATAATAATACCATATATTTCCGCACTCCATAGTTGTTGGCTCTCCTTAATGTTCTCTTTCTTTCAAGGACAATTCTTGATTGTTTCCTGGTACAACACCATGTTGGGGTTGTTTCCCTTAGGAAGATTATTTCTCTATTGGCAAGTAGTGTATATAGCACTGGAGAGATCATATTTATCCTTTAGAGATTGGAGCATATAGTAGTGGGGAGATAACATCTATCCCTTGGATATTGGTGTGTATAGCCTTTGGAGAGATCACATTAATCCCTTGAAAAGTGGTGTGTATAGCATTAGAGAGATCACATTTATTCCTTAGAGATTGGTGCTTATAGCATTGGGGAGATCACATATATCCCTTGAAGAGTGGTGCATATAGCACTGAGGAGATCACATTCATCCCCTACATATTAGTGCGTATAACACTGGGGAGATCACATCCATCCCCGAAGATTGGTGCGTATTGTATTGTAATGGGGAGATCACACCTATCCCTTGGAGAGTGGTGCATATAGCACTTGGAAGATCACTTCTATCTCCTGAAGATTGGTGAGGCTTCGTCATAAGGAACCACCTGAAAAAAATAAAAAGTCATTTTGAATAAGTCATTCATATTTAAGAAACTTACATTCTTATCAAGGATTATACATCCTGAGATGATCTGAGTGATAGGTATGGGAGAGACTCTTCGGGTACCCTGATTACTTCTCTTAGAAAATCCTTGACGTTGGTTGTCCTTGTACAAATAATGAGGTCCATGTTGAAGTAAATTGACCTCTTCAACTCGTATATGATTTTTCATGAATTGGTTTACTTTGGACAAGCTTCTATTTGTTGAAAACATAAAGCTTTCTACAGAGGGCATTTCCCTTACTCCTCTTATTAAGGCTACTGACTCAATCAATTCTTCCACCTTGAGCATCTTCACATTGAATCTCCTCAAGTATGTCCGCGTAGACTCGCCCTCTTGTTGGGCTACACTAAAAAGCTCTGTAGAGGTTCTCTTGGTGGGTATACTTGTGCTAAAGCATACCACTAACTTTTCACAAAGATCATTGAAACCTTCAATAGAATTTGGTTCCAGGTTGTTATACCAAGCACGAGCAGATCCTCCGAAGGTTGAAGGGAATATCTTGCACATTGAGTCATGGTCTTGGATGATCAACTTCAAGCTACAGCGCATATTTTTCACATGTTTCCTTGAGTCGGCTAAGCCATCATAGTTGTCCAAACTCATATTCATGGAAAAGTAGTCCTTATGGAGATGAATTTTCAATATATGTTTGGACAATTGAGAAAACCTCTACTAATGGGGACTATAAACATTTCCCTAGGTGTGCTCATGCACAGACTGTCTCCTTGCTCTTTGTCTGTTAGGCTCTTAGAAGCCCGGAGGGCTTGGCGTAGAATGATAATTACAATGACCGGTGTTCATCCCATAGTAACTAAAGGAAGTGTGCTTTGAGTGTTTGCTCTGTGCATGAGTGTGACAGTGACATGAATGATCCCTTAAGGAATTTACATGGATGTCATTTTATCTAGTCTCCTCTAAGCAATGTAATTGTCTATGAGCTTCTAGTACAGCTGGTGGCCTTGGTGTTAAGCCATTATGGGTTATTGAGGGTGTTAAGACTTCTTTGCGGTGGCAAGGTCTGATTTTGCCCTCGGGTTGTCAACACGGCCTAGGTGAAGAGTTACACCTGACTAGTGAGTTTCTGAAGCTCATGCTGGGTAGAAGCATTCGCGGCAACAAGTTGATTTGTCTTGCTTCCTAGCCCTAATGGACATTGGTTGTGAGTCATGAAATGCCTAGAAATGCTAAAAACACATTTTAAGTAGAAACTGATAGTTTTTTATCAGTTTCCTACAGGCGACGTCACCGATGATGTCCCAAAAATCCAACTAGCTAGGGAATAGGGTTCCCGGGTTAGACAATCGGTTAATCAATTAGTTCTAACAATCTCCTCCATTTTCCTTAGCCAAAGTAGTTGATAGCTTATATTTAGTCTTTGATAAGCCAAAATTGCTCGTGACTAGTACCTGCAAAAGGTCCTTTTTGGTGGAGGTGAGGACTCTCTGATGCTTAAATAAGTATCTTTTTAGAGATAAAATATACAAGAATATTCTAGAGAGATGTTAAAAATATATATATGTAATAGAGAATGAAGATTGTAAACATTTTGTCGCGAAGCTCTCATGGTGTATTATATCCCATAAAAGAAGGGTCTGTAAGGTAATTACCTTGATAGCATTGAATAAGAGATAAATATTCATTACCTAATAAAAACATGATGGATCCTTAAAGGACTTTTATACACCTAAAAAGATGTAAAGAGATTAGAGTTTAAAACGTCAAGTGTAGCCAAGCTTATAGAGACTGAGTTCTTCCTCGAGGCTAGACCCAAGGGAGGTTGATCACTCCCCTGGATATGTCAAGGGAGAACGGTTATTATTTTGAACTTGATTAATTGCTAAGTTCAAGCGTCTTGAGTCTGGCATTCGTGCCAGACCCACGCTATTTTAGGCTTAGTACACTACCAAGCCCAATCACCTTGGACTTAGTTGACTGCCTAGTCCAAGCGTATTGTGTCTTACATGCGTGTTAGACCTATATTATCTTGGACTTTTCGCATTGCCAAATCCAAGCACCTTGGATTTGGCGTGTGCGCCAAACCCGTATGTTTTAAAGAACCACACAAAATATAAATAAATGAAAACTTAATAAAATTGACTACTCAAATGTCAAAAAGATTTATTGCATATAGAAAGGCTCAAATATGCGAGGGTAATCTCAATGCATGAAAACGCAAGACAAAAACCAGCTAAGAATCTATCAAGTTGCAAGTTAGCAACTTGTCAATTAGCATTAAGATGAAGAAGAGAAAAATAATATTGAATATTTCTACGAGTAATATACAAATAAGATCTCCAGCACAATTGCGGATCCTATCCTTTTTCAAGAAAAACAAAAAAACCAAGGCAAAGAAGAGAAGAAGCTGAGGTGACTGTCATGATTTACGTCAAGAGATAAGAGGAATAATTTCTTCAAGGAAGCATACCTGGGATCATCTTGATATAGAAAGTCACGTATTAATCTAAGTCAGCCAGGCAGCAACAAGATCAACCATAACAAATCCATAAATCCTGGATCGACCCACCAGGCTAAACCAGGTTTAATAGTAGAGATTAGAGGTTGAAAAACGTTTTTAGCTAACTTGGTTATCATAAATAAATTGTGACCTTGGGCCACTTAAAAGGGCTTCTAATCAGTAACAAAGCATCCCAGTACACTTGCATAATATACTCTTATCGCGGGGGCTGGCTATAGATTGTTGCCTGTCTCAAAAGTCACATATTTGATCAAATGCCTACATAACTTTGTAAGTCGTAACATAACAAAATTTTCAAGCTTTAAAGGGGTTACAAAAATATAATTCTGCAGTGTGCCGAAGATCCGCAGCGAAGAGAAACTATAATGTACAGAAGGCGTGCGAACTATAATACGAGTTATCAAAGTGAAAGAACGGTTACACTAGATAGTATAACACCTTGTCAGATCTGGCTTCACTCGATGCTTATCTTCTTGTGGTTGTATTCAGCCCAGCCAGTGACCCCGGATCTGCTGTGCCTGTACTTTGAGATGAGAATCATTCTATCCACCACCAACTGCAAACTTAACCTTCATTGGCTGGTTGCTTCTTTTCAGGTAATTTAAGGATACCCCGGTTTATCAAGGGCTGCAACTCTTCCTTGGCCAGTTTGCTGACCATGGCATCTGATGATTCCAAGAATGCACATATTACCTTGGAACTGCAGAACGTCAGCAAAGACATTAACATCAGATATCAAAATTATGCTTCGCCTAAATGCATTCTACTTTCAAGAGAGATTTAAATGTTAGCCTAACCTGTGACCTTGTGCCCACTGCTCACATCTTCCACTCAAAGCTTTCTTCCATAGAGTGGCGGCAAAGGCGGGGTTGTCCAAAACTAATTTCCTAATTGTACGACTCGAGTGGAAATTTTCAAGGACATGCTCCTTTTCTGATCCTTCAGATTTAGACTCTGCAGCAACAGATGCTATAGCTTCATGCAAGGCATTCAACTCATCACCCAAAGTTTGTTGGAGAATGCCACCAGAACCCCCAGTTGCAGCCTGCATTTACCACCAAGATGAATCAATTGAATGATCCAATGGGTTTAGGCAGATAATTGACAAAGAAACTTAATAAGTATGTATGTGCTTGCTAAACCCTATAATCAAGCAAAATGACAAGTTCACTGACATGGATTTCAGAAGAGCAGGAGAACATATCATAACAAATTTAAAAAACTGAACTTTCAGAGGTTAGAAGTGGACAATTACAATAACAAAATATCAGAAGCAAGGACTGACCTCATATAAGACTTCTTTGCCAAAATTTGATCTTAGCAACTCTTCTGCATTCTCGGTACACATGTCAATGAGGTTCTGCAAAGTACAGCAGTATCAAAGTCAGACATCTTTTCTGATACAGACACACCATTGAAAAGAAGATAAGGAATTTGAGGGATCTGTCTGTGACAAACCTTGGCAAGGCCACTGCCCACCAACAACTCCTGCCTTCTAATAGAAGGATCTTTTTTGCCACCCTCAACAAGTTGAAGAGTTTCAGAACTTGCACTTCCATCAGCCTCAATCATTGTAACGTCTCTCCCACTATTGTCCTTGTCACTAGATTCCTCATCCTTTAAAGACTTTGTTTCACGATTCACTTCTAAGTCACCCTGCTAATGGAAAAGACATAATATAATGTATTCCAGCATAGTTGTGTCAGCGATCTAAGATGGCTTGGGGTGCAGATAAATGATAAATGATTATCACATTACCATGGCAATGAGAGAGGAAATAGATAAGCTAAGAGAAGCCATTTCATCAGGACTAAAATACCGCGTACAATTTGGATTAAGCAGCTGCAACAAAGGGCGTCTTCCATTCTAAAAAGCAATGAAAAGAACTCCTCAGGAACAAAATTTGTTAGGGTAAAACCAGACAGCTAATCTGAAAATATAAAACAGCACAGATTAAAAAATCCCATGAAATTAATCGATAATTAAGTATATTGTACGAACTAGCCACAACACTTTCCAAAAACAATTCTGAGGTGTCCAAAGGGTCTGTTGATATGTTGAATTAATAACCAGTTCCATTTGAGGCATTCCAGGTTCTAATAAATGCTTGGTGACCCTCCATATTTTACATTAAACCTGCACATTACTTTTTTCCATTATATCTGTTACCAAAATGACTTCCAAGGAGCAAGAAGAGTAAACCTTATCCAAAACAAGCTCCTTTAAAATTGTCTGCAGCTCGCGAATGACAGTCTGTAACCAGAAGAGTTTAATAGAAACTCAATCAGAGAGACATTAAAATGAAAATGCCAAAGAATAATGATAATAAGCATCACATCAAGAAAAAACCTTTGCTACAAGCTTTGTGTCATCAACAGTTGAAACAATGCAGGCGAGCACCTGAAAAATATCCGATGCACAAAAAGTTAATAGTCAGAGTAACATAGAAAACTAAAATATGATGATGCAAAATCAAGGAAACAGATGATCCTGATTATAGCGCAGAGGGGCTGAAAATTTAAAAACACTTGTATTCTTTAAAGCATATAATCTTCGGTCACTAATCTTTACAATTTGAACAATAACCACCCCCATCCCCACAGGTAGAAATGAAAGATGAGATATTTACCAAACTTCCATATTGAAAATGAGCTGTTTTGCCTACTGTGCCTTTCAGTCCTTTGACAATCTTCTTTCGCTCCTGAATATTAAACATAAAAGGATTAAAGGGGAATTGACAACCAATGGAAATATGAATAACCCTCTTCACATGACTGGATAAATAAATAAATAAATAACTACTTTCTAAAATCTTTGTGGATATTAAAGATCGGATCAAATGCAATAAACCTTGGCGCTCCCATGTTTGACACACAGAATCCCAATCCGAGATCCATCCCTTGTATGGATCATTCGAACAAGAAGTGGACCCGACAATTGTTGAATTATTTCTGCTGCAGAGGTCTAAAAACAAACTTAATTTAGAAAGATAATAAAGTTGCAAAGAGAAGCTGCTGCTGCAGAAAATAATATGCTTCTAATTTTAGGGCATTAAATGTTATATTCACCTTGTCAGCTATGCTGAGGTACTCTATCAGCACCTTGTGTATAATGGTGTGATCAACAATTCCTTTCTCCAAAATTGGTTGAATGACAGAAGCCATGTGTCGTGAGACTGAACCTTTCTGTAGGTTCAGCTTCGAGATGACATCCACTAACCTGAAAAATAACCAAGGCATAGAAAAATAGATGACACAATCAAGAGAGCTGCATGAACATAGAATTTTACAAAATACAAAGTGCTACAACAGCGAACACTCTTGAATGGCAAAGCACTAGAAACAGCCAAGGAGTTACCTGCTCTCTTTCATTGATGCAAGGTCCTTGAACAATTGAAGCTCAGTGGAATATAACTCCATCAGAAGCTCTTGTTTTTGAGTTGCATTTCCCAGCTGGTATGCATGCTCAATAACTGGCAAGGAATTAAAAAAATAGTAAGCAGTTGCATTCTACCTCAATGGAAGCCCCAATCGAATTAATCAAAAACTTGAGAAGTCATAGGATATTAACCATATTCTCCCAAAAAGGATAGCAAAACATCAAAAACAACAATAATCTAAACAAATATTCAGGGGAATAGCCCATTAAAGAGGTAACGTTTTGCATCAAGTATTAGGACGAATCAGGTTTCAATCAACTATTGAGACTTCAGAACTGAGAAACCACCAGAATTCAGTTAAACAAAAATCAGGAGATTTAGAGTGACTAACAGACAACTGAGCTGAATTACTATAGCTTTAATAAAAGCATCGAAGGCATTTACCACTCCTTAACCAGAACAAACAGAAACTAATGGGTATAGCTCACCAACAGATCCAACTGCGTGTCGAAGAAGGGAAGCAACATGCCCACGGAGGGGGCTGATGAACTCTGCTAACTGTTTTTTAGAAGCTGCAAACAAGATACAGAAGTTAAGATGATGCAAGTAAAAGGGTTTACTTACAAGACTGAAACTAGCATATAGGAAATGGTGTTCTGATTGTCCCTCTAGTTTCTCTTCATTCTTTGAACACAAAACGTACCATTATCTAACATTTTCGTCACAAGATGAATTGCATACTTGTTGCTCGCAAAGGTAAGAAAATGTGGCTTAAGCTCGTCAAATACAGCATCCCTTTCAGTTTGTGAACAATACTTCACGCAAGTCTAAAATGAAATAAAAACAGAATAAATGAAAGATACAGCAAACATTTACAAACTAGTAACTTAGGAAAATCCATATTATGGGAAAACAAACAAAGTGGAAAATCACCTGCAAAACACGGGACGAAACATGGGAGCTTGCAATTTCAGGAATCTTACCCTTCATCTTTTGTATAGCTTCAGTAATTATCCTTTAAGATGATATAGCGGGGGGGAATGATTGAGAGAGAGAAAGAAGAATGTCATGGACATGTAATCATGGAATCAGGTTAGACCCAAAAATACGTACTTTGATCTCTCTTCTTTGGCAATATTACGCTGCCTCATCTTTTCCCAAAGACGTGCAAGCTCCTGTACGAAAATACAAGATATTTGCTCAAACCAACAAACCATCATAAACAAAACTTACAGCATCAATTATAGCCAATGCAAACTGCAAATTCCCTTATCAATGGAGGACAATTCGTTGAAGTTCTACTTACCTTACCTTGAAATGATAATTTGATTCCTAAAAGAACACATTAGTCCCAAATAACTCTTTAAAATACGACCCAGAACCAATTCAAAAGGTTTCTTCCCATTAAAAAAAAATCACTTCAATGAATAAAAATGAGTACAGAATACAAATTAAAAGAATACGCATACTTGTTCAAGAGTGTAATATTGCTTCCTTCTCTTTTTCCTTGCCTCTGTCAATTCCTACAATAAACCAAACAAGAGCACTCAGTACACAAAGAAACAACATATATATAAAACCTATAAAAGCTACAAAAGAACTAACCTTTGCATGTATCCTACGCTCTCTTTTTGATAAAGGGGTCTTCTTCTCTTCACCAGATTGCGATTTCACTTTCCCAAACGTCTTCTTAAATGGCTTGAAAACCTTCTCCACTGGCTTGTTTTCAGGTTTTGAGCTAACAAGCTTCCGTTTTTTAAAAGATGAGCTATCTGGATTAGTATTGGCATCTGGGTTTCGATTTCTCTTCTTTGGTTTGCTGTTGCTATCTTGCTTCTTCGCCGCCATTGAAGTTCCACCTTAGATCTTCTCGTCTCTCTTGTGTTTTTCGGTGGTTTACTTGGAGGGGTTTTTTTAGGGTTTTGGTCTTTGTTTCTGAGAGATGATAATCGATGAATTCCTATTGTGGGCCGATTGTCTTTCGAGGGTGTTGGGCTTTACTCATTATCTTTATTATTATGTATGCTGTTTTTCCAATATTATAAAACTCACGAGGACTAAAATTGTTGATTTAGGTAAATTACATCACAGTAATGGACTAAACAAATATGATTTTTTGCTATTCTACCCTTAGAATCAGAATTCTTTAAAACTATTGTACATGGGCTTTTTGTATTTTCAGTTTTCCAATCATATCAAAGTAGAATTTTCTTCGACTTGCATTCGGGAACATTTTTTGTATTTGTATTTGGGTTTTTTTGTTCGTGAGGTTGATAAGGGTTAATTTTATAATTTAAAAATACAAATATTATTAAAAGCGAAAATGGTTAACACGTGCACGCGTCAGCACTTGGGTGGCGATTGCGCTCTTCAGGCGGCGTGCGCAGCATCGCACGACGTCCAAACACCAACTTCAAGGGCGATGTTCAAATTATCTCAGCGGCCACTCCATTCTTAGGCGGTGTGTGTGGTCAACAAACCACTAGTTTGGCTTTGACAGCCTTTCTTTTTTTTCTCTCTCTTCTTCTTGATTTTCGCTTTTGCCTCTATAAATTTTTAAATTAGACCTTCAAATTTGGTCTGTTTTTTTTTTAGTATTTATTTTATTTGAAATGGTGTATAAAACTGAATTTTTTTTCAATTTCATCCTCCTTAATTTTTTTAGTTTCTCAAATTTGCTTTCCATTCTTTTGATTGTTATTTATTTTATTTGAATTAATTTTTATAATTAAGTTTTTTTATAATTTCATCCACCTTTAGTTTTGTCCTATCAGATTTTATCCTCATTCATTATATTATTATTTGTTTACTTTGATGAAATTTTTTAAATTAATTTTTTCTTCATCATTCAACATTGAATTTATTGGGAATTGAGCTTAGATTTAGGATTTCACATGCTGCGAGTTTGGAAAATTAACTCAGGTTTAGAAGATTCGTTCAGGTTTGTTTTTTTGTTTTTTCTTTTTTAAACTCATATTTTTCAGTTTCATCCTTCACTATTTATTTAATTGGAGATTGAACTCCATTAATTTTTTTATTTGTTTTCTATAGGATTCTTCACTGATTTTAAAAATAACTCGGGTTATCTTAGGTTTTTTTATTTGTCATTTTCTATTAAATTTAGCTTTTTTTAAAAGATATTTTATTTTTAAATTAATTAATTAAATATAAGTATGATATATTGACTTTATAATATTTTGTTTAGTTTGATTAAATATAAGAAGACATGGAAGGTGATTTCAATATTGACCCATTCGCCACCAAAAAAATTCGGCTTGAACATTCTTTTTGTTACCGCAACTCATGGCATCCAAGCTAGTTACATGTACTAAAACGCTTTAGACATTTATTGTAATAATTTTTTTTCTTCCTCAAATGTTTTTTTTTTCGTCCTTCTATGCCCAAATTAAGTTATAATTTGTTTAAGTTCGGGACAAATTAAAACATAGGGAATTAAAATGTGAAACATAGAAAACTCTCATTACCAATCCAAATTTTCAATCCAGAATTCATTTGTACCCTTCCACTTTCTCTTTGCAGTCTTAAAAGCCCCAATAATTTTCAAAATATCATTTTTGATCAAAAAGTTGATTTCTCTTATTTTTCAGTTCTCAGGTTTGCGAGAAAAAAGAGAAAGTTGCAGGATTTCAACGAGGTGATAGAAAGTCATCAATTTCCATTGATTCTGGACACTAAAAAATTCGATTTTGATGTCAACAAGTTCCATTCAACAAAAAAAATTTGATAATGGTTGTTTTGAATCTCAATATTGCTTAAAGAAACAAATTGAACCATAAAAGAATTTTTATACTTGCTTTGATTTTGTGTTTTAGAACCATTTTTTTGATATATTAATTTTTTATGTTATAAAGGTGTTATTTAAGGGAAAAGAATGGGTCAAAAAATGAGTTTTTGACAAAAAAAAAAAACTAACAAACAATGATTTTCTAGCTACCACTATGACTAGAGTCTAGGTAAGAGAATACAACACATTGTCTACCATATCAGATAATGAGTCGTCTATCTTATTTTCTTTTCAAAGGTGTGCGGGATTGGGCTCATTGTTTAAAGGTCCAGGCGTGTTGAGCCACCCAGACCAAGCTCGGCTCCTAGCCTCATTTTTTTATTTTTTTGGCTCTTTATTTTTTTTTCATTCCATTTACATCTTTTAACTTTTTTGAAAAAAAAATCCTATATTTATGTTATCATATATTTAGCTAAAAAAATAAATTAAAAAAAAACAAAATTATTAAACTCAACAAAGTACATAGTCTGGGTCAGGAGTTCAACGAATTAAGTCGACAAACTCAAGTCAATGCAATATGTTGTCGTCTCTTTTTTTTCATTTAATTTTTTTCTTTCAATTTCATCATTTATAAATTTCACTATTTTCTTTATCATATATTTAGGTAAAAAAAATATTTAATTCAATGGAGTTTGACGGGTTAAGCCATGAAATGAAATTTGATCAAATATATTGTTGTCTCAATATATCTTTTTTTTAATAAAATATTTTGAATTAGTCTTCGTTATATGTTTTGTTTTGATTTTTGTATGATTATTTGGTTTCAATTTGTTTTTTAAAAGGTTATCACGATTTTTAAAACTTGGATCGCGAGTTTGGTAAGTTAATCATGGTTGACCCGCATCGATTTAATACATCACCATGTCAAATTGTTTTGTTTTGATTTTTGTATGATGATTTGGTTTCAATTTGTTTTTTAAAAGGTTATCACGGTTTTTAAAACTTGGATCGCGAGTTTGGTAAGTTAATCATGGTTGACCCGCATCGATTTAATACATCACCATGTCAAATTGTTTTTTGAATCAACGTTGTTGGATTTTTTTGGTCATCTAGGTTTTTTCACTTTAAAAAAAATTGAGTTGTTCCGCAGCGTAGTGTGAGTCAGTAACCTAGTGTATTACTATTCACTTATATGATTTTGTTAATGGCGTTTCACTTGCCTGGTTTCACTTTTTTAGCATTTTTTAATGATTAATTGTATTTTTTGTTCATTTTGTTCATTATTATTTTTTTAATTTTATCTTTCTATGTGATGTTGTGGTATTTTATGAATATTTTCTTCTCTTCCCATTTTTTGAAAATTCAAATTGTTTGATAAAATTTCATAAGTGAATTAGAAGCCAATTTGACTTTATAGTGCAGAAAACAATTAAAAGTAAATGGACCAAAATAAAAAAAAACAAATAATGAGTGTTTTTTTTAAATTTAGGCAAAAAAAATCATCCAAAAAAATCACCATTTGAGAATTTTGATCTTTTTAGTTTTAAGATTTTATATTTAGACACTAACTTTATTTTTACACATTTCAATCTCTAAGTTTTGAGAAAGAAGAGAGAAAGTTGAATGAAAATTAAAAAGGAGAGAAAAAGTGATCAGATAGTCAAATTTTGTTAACAAAACGGTAAGTTTTAATGTTATTGGGTTCCTCTTAAAAATAAAATTTGTATTTTTTATTATGATCTTTCTTACAAAATTTCTCAGATTAATCACTATTTTCCTTCAATTGCATACAAAATATTAAGATATGATTTCTATGTTTTTTTTATCGAAACTTGCTCCTGTCTAGCTGCAGAGGTAAAATTCTTTATCTGCTTCTGTTATAAATGTGACGAACCATGGATTTCGTTGCTTGCAAAGAGGGCTAGGGTTAAACCCCTTCCTGGAAGAAGACTGCAGGAGGGCTAGGGTTAAACCCCTTCCTGGAAGAAGACTGCAGGAGCGAATTCAACTTGACATGGATTCGGCCGAGACCGGAATTCAAGTGCTCTGAAGACCGTCCCAACTTAAATGTCAAGGGAGGTCATTGACAAACGCCAGCTAATAAGGATTTATTTTTATCTTCGAAGATCTTTAAAGAAAGAGAATAAATTATGATATTTTTTCTTATGGTTTGATTTTGTATTTTTTTAGATTGTTTTCGGGTTTGATTAATTGGCTTTAGGAGTTTCTAACAGTATTTATTACGTGTTTTTATCTGTTGAGAATAAATTTTTTAGGTAAAAAAGCAGCCTTTAAATTTTTTAGCCACCTTTGTACTGTCTGAATTTGAATTTGAGGTAGGAAATAACGCATCGTCTACTTCTTTTCTTCCTTTTGTTTTAACAAATGGGATAACAACACTTGTCTGTCTATTTTTAAATAATTAAAAAGATTAGGTCCATGCAGACGGCGTGATTTTCGGTAGCGCGAGCTTTTTTCTTCCTTTTCATTTTAAATTTACTTATTTAGAAATTAAATAACTAAATATATATTATATGTATTGCTTTATTAATTTTCTCAAATTAATTGAAAATACATTTGACTTATTATTTTTTTGAAATACCATTAAAATTTTAATTTGTTCTCAAATAATATTATAGTTGATTTTTTTTTATTTTAGCAAGTGTGTTATTTTTTATAGCTCATCATTATTTTTTTAAAAAATTATTCAATGATTTTTTTTCTGCACGCATATCTTTATTATTATGTAATTAAATAAAAAAATAATTTTAAAAAATAAAATAATTGAATCAAGTTAGATCCATGATCCAATGAACATATTTAATGGATAAACTCAGGTTGACCAGAGTCAATTTAATATATTATTATCTTAATATTTTAAAAATAAAATTTATTGTATTTTTAATTAATTTTTTTCACCATTAAAAAACAAAAAAAATATACATTTTCAATGAAACTTCTCTCGAGTGTTGAAAGTAACTCATGTTGACTAGAATCGATTATTGTTAGTTGAGGAAATTGAATTATATATATATATATATAAACTAATTGAGAATGAATTTTTTTAATCTTGATTACATATATGTCAGAAAGAAAAAATAAAACAAAAAAATTGATATAAGATAATTAACTCTTCACACATAAAAAAAAAAAAACCACCATCATTATTGGTTAATATTGAAGTACTTGATAAAATATTATCTTAGCTTAAGTAGTCAAAATTACTGTTATATTGTTTTCATCATTGACAAATGAAACAATCCATGGGGGTGAATTTATGTTATATGTTTAAATAAACTTTAGGCTTCAACTATTACTAGGTTATTTGTCCTCGCGCTATAGTTGTGGATTGGATTAGAATTTTTTTAGAATGTAAAAAAATATTATCTCGATAGTTAAAAAAAATATTTAGCATTGTTATTAAATTTTATACAGCAGTTTAATTTTGAAAAATCTTGACTTGATTTTTTGCTTAACTCTAGTTTTAAATTAAATTATATGAGAGTTGTTCCGACATAACCTTATCGACTAGGTAGATCCAAAGAAAAAAAATCAAAGAAAAAACACAAATGAGATTCACCCTGATTAACTTGAAAATCTCGCAATTCAGGTTATGGAATCCACTGGGTTGAGTTAATTTTGTTTTACTATATGATAAAACAATAAGAATACCAATTCACAGTTAATCCAATATTAAATTATAAAATTCAATATTAAATGATAGAATTGAAAAAAAAAACCAAAAGAAAAAAAGAAAATCTCGACCCGCCTCTTTACTTATCCCGAGTTTTAAATTAAATCATGTGAGAATTACCCTACGTGACTTTGTTGACTAGGTAAATCCAAAAAAAAAAATCAAAGGAGAAAGAAAGAAAGAAACATGCCAAGTTCTAGTCAACCCGCCAAACTCGCGACCCGGTTATGGAATGAACTGGGTTAAATTAATTTTTATTTTATTTTATTATAAGATAAAAAATATAAATACCGATTCATAATCAACCCAATACAAAATGATAAAATTAAATAAAAATCAACATTAAAAGATGAAATTGAAAAAAAAAACAGAAGATCAATATAAAAAAGGAAAAAAAACAAATGTCCAATTAAAAAAAACCATGGGCCTACTACAAAATAATCCACGTGAGTGAGCCTGATATAGGCCCGCACGTCTGGGCCTTTTTTTTTTTCTTTTTATATGGGGTAGACGGTAAAAAATATTGTCCTCACTACCGTTCAAACCTGCTACCTTTAACATGTCAGCATCATGCGTTAGGCAAGTAAGCAGCAAAACAAATAGTTAATAAATAATTAAAATAACATATTAACTCGGTTCATTGGTCATATGACCAATTAAATTGACCCCACATCTTTTAGTTATATTTATAATAATTGTTATAATTCTATATGAGACTTCAAGTAATATTAGAGACTACGCCACATTTGTTTTATGAAAATAATTTTTTAAATTTTTTTTTATGTTTGTTTACCATTAGAAAAGTTGAACAATTAAAAATATTTTTTAGTCAAAGAAAAATTTGGCTTAATTTCTATAAAAATATTTTCTTTTTATTTTGGGTAGAAAACATTTTTTAGAGAGTTGCGAAAAATAAAAAAATATCTTGTTATTATTTAATTATACCAAATTCGATCCTCAATTTTTTTATTGCTATATATTTATTTTGTTTTTTTTTTTTAATTTCATCCCTTAAAATTTGATTTAATTAGATTTTTATACCAACTTTAATCCTGATTCTTTTGATTGTTATTTATTGTTTTCTTGTCATTCTCTTAATTTAATTTTTTTATCTATCAAATTTGATTCTTATTTTTTTATTACTATTTATTTTATTTGAAATAATTTATGAAATTAAATTTATTTTTTAAATTTCATTCTCTTTTAATTTTTTTTATCTGTCACATTTAGCCTCCATTCTTTTGAGTGCTATTTATTTTATTTGAAGTAATTTATGAAATTAAATTGTTTTTTCAATTTCATCTTCCAACTTTTTTATCTGTTAAACTTGGTCTCCATTCTTTTATTGAACTTGAAAAAAAATAAAACATTAATAAGTTATTTTCTAACTTATTTTCTATAATATAGTAAAATACTGAAAAATATTTTCTAACTTATTTTCTATAATACTACTAAATATAAGAAATTTATATGTGGCAGGTTTAGCTTAGCTGCTTGCAAAGCATTAAGAAACAAAACAAAACTCGTTTTTGTGTTCATATGCATTTATTTCTTGCTGTTTTTGCTTTCTTGGGCAGGAACAGTTTGGACAAACAAACAAACTTGTACAATGCTGTTTGGGGAAGGAAACTAAGGATTAAAAAACAATGCAAGAAGTTTTTACTTTCCATAAATTCAGGAGTGGAAATCTTATCTGCTTTCTCAAAATCGATTCCTCGACCTTGAAGCAGAAGCTCCTCATATTTTTGTATTGAACTGGATCATGATTCAATTTTCCCCATGCCATCTTCTACTAATCTCTAGTTCATTCTGTTAAAACTGGGAATCAAATATTCTTTTGTTTGATTACAAAGCACTTAGAACCGAATCACGTGACTCATGATTGAGTTCCAATTCAAGCCATCTATTATTGATTCATATCCACTACAGATTTCACAAGGAAATTGCATTGCATCTGATTCTGTCAACAACGTAAGGAATTTAATTAAAGACAGAAAGCAGTACTTAGAATATTTAACTCCCTTTTGCTGTTTGGTGCAATCACTACCAAAAATTTTCTTACACATGAATGAAGATATGAGGCTGTACAAATAATCTGCAGATTGAACAGGAGGAAATGCAAGACCAACGGAATGAAGGAACAAATGTATCTTATTGAAAAGAATCTGACCTAGTTTAGAGACCGTAAACTGTAGAAGAATCCCTTTTTACTCCATATGACTGTACTTTTGAAGGAACTGTATTCATATGTCTGTGGATTTACCGTAAGAATTCAAGAGGGAATAGCAAACTGAGGAGCTCTCGAGTTCAGGACACGGTTCTGGGGATACAGACTCTGAAAAGCCAACAACGTTTGAGCATGTCCAAGGAGATAAGGTGTTGCGAATTGCCAAGGAGACATTAAACAGACAAAGAGAGGTGAAAGGAGATTCTGCAAGTCCCGTGAAGTTGCCAGCCATAGTGATGTTTGAACCAATCACACCTTGCAAAGTGATTTGGTCGAGAACTGGGATGGCATTAGGATCAAAATTGTCATCCGGATGTGACCCACAATCACCAATGGCACCAAATGCCGTGTTGGTATTTTTCAATTCAACATCTGATATGATGATCCGTTTAATATAACCCCCTCTGCCCTTAGTTGTTCTAAATTCAATGCCACTAAATGAGTTGTATATGTGGACCTGCTCCACATGCACATTAGAAATGCCACCAGACATCTCACTACCAAAGGCTACGGACGAGCCTGAGGATGATTGAAGGTACACCCTTCTTATGTATACATCTGTTGTAGGCCTATCGTACGCGATACCGTATTCATCCCAACCACTCTTGAGGGAAATCGCGTCATAACCAACCTCGATGCGGCTGTCCTCTATGCACACATTATTGGAAGAATCTGAAATTGATGTAAAAATTGAGTCAGCTAAATTCTTTCTCGACAATGATTTTACCGAAAGCCATCAAGGCAGTTCAACCGTATCCAGCATTTTCACACATTATATTAACAAAGCATTCTCGGCAGGAGAAAATTATGCAACGTAAATTTTGAAGGGATAAGGAAGATGAAGGGATATATATGTTTTTGTGCTGAGGACAATTATGGAAAACATGTTAACTAAACAAACACAGAATGTTCAATAAACCTGGAACTATGCCGATGGTGTAAGGGGATTCTCCAGGAGCAGAGACTGAAATATTTTGAACAACCACATTACTGCATCAGAGACAATTCCACACAAGAATCAAGTCAACTCCATCAATTCATAAGTTCTTTATTCAATTAGCAATCACCATGGTCTTAAGAGAAATTACCTGCAATACACTGGATGAAGGCTATATGCAGGAGCATTCAAGAAGGTAAGATTTGAAACTACTACATAATCAGATGATGTAAATTCCACAAGATGAGGGCGGCTGTAGTTCAAGGAATGGGACTCGAACCAATCCCACCAAACTGAACCCTGACCATCAATGGTTCCATTGTCACCTAGACCAGCAAATAAATGTCAGGTGAGCAACAATTGAGACCAAGCGGTCAGTAATTGAAAGAGAGAAATGAAAACGCCAGTGCATTTACCAGTTACTACCACATCGTGTAGCATATCTCCATTTATTAAACTTTGATATCTTTTTCCAGGAAGTTCAATCCCACGACCATATGAGGGCAAGGGATCAACAAGATCCCAATGGGATGGATCCTAATAAGCAGGGAAAGCATCTGTCAGAAATCCAAGGGTTGAAAATAATAATGAACCAAACTAATTTTGCTTTCTTAGAAGTTTCTTCTGCATCTATCTTCACAAACAAAACAAAAGAGGGGAAAGGAATAAGAGCAAGCAAGCCGTGAAAAAGTACCTGAGATCCAAGAATGACAGCACCTTTTTCCACGAATAGTGTGAGATGGCTGGTAAGACTGAAACTTCCAGTAAGCCATTTTCCAGGTGGGACATAAAGCTGAGCGCCACCCTTGTCTGTAAATGACTTGAGATAGAAAATGGCATTCTGAAAAGCAAGAGTATTCAATGTTTTCCCATCTCCAACCGCACCAAACTCCAAGATGGAGACACTATGTGGTCTTGGTTTTAAACTTGGTTTGAAACCACACACTCCGCTGCTCTCTTCTGCATCGATTCTAATGGCAATGCTCAGTGCCAGTAGCAAGAGTACTGCCACCTGAAAATGCGACAATGCAATTCTCAAAACAGATTCCTAAAACAAAGATTCATTTTTTGCAACAGTCAACATTAAGCAAGAGATAAATGAAATTCAAAACAATCATAAATTCCATAGAAAATACATTAAGACGAGAACAAACAGACTCCAACCTCTATTCTTGGATTCTTAGAATCCAGTGAGTTGTACAACGCTCAAAACTCCAACAAAAGAATAAGAACACAGAAAGGCAAAAACCAAGCTGTCCATTTTATCACAAAAGATGCCACATAGAGATCAAGAGAATTCCTATATAATGTAAAAACTTCTCAAACACTAAGAACATGCTTCACACCCCAAAAAATATTGGAAAATTATATTATGATGAAGTATAGCAGGGAATTATTAGATTTTATTTGACAACTGAATCAATGAAACATATGAGATCATAATTGATCAAAACAGAAAGCAATTTTAAAGCAGAATAAAATAAAATTAAGTATAGTGTATTTGCTAGTAAAACAAATTAGCCTCCTTATATTGTGGAAGTTGAAGTATGGTTTGGCTATTCCAAGAGAAAGGAAAGCAATGCAGTAAACAAATCAACCAATCAAAAGAAGAAAGCAAAAAAAAAAGAAGAAGAGAGAGAGTCAAGAATCCAATGAAAACAACACTGTTCAAAAGAACTATAACACACAAAAAAAAAAACAGCAATTCAAGACAAAAATTTTGCAGCCATGATTCACAAACTGAAAGAGGAGAAATGGAAAAAAGAAAAAAGAAAAAAGAAAGTCCATCGCGCTAATAATATTCAAAATCAAAAGCGTCAGTTCAAGCAAAAATGGAACTTCATCATCATAGTTTTAGAAAAGAGAGAAGCACAGCATGTCAATATATCAAAATATAGTAAAAATGAACTGAATTGACTGCCATAACCATTGCCGTGATGGACTAGCACATATTATACAGCAAACACATGAAAATCCCACAAAGACAATCAAAGATATACTTCAACAGATCATAGATATAACACCAAAACCAATCAAAACTCCAAACTTTCCAGATTTGAAGGAGGAGAAAAGGAATAAAAACAGAAATATAAAAGAAACGTACTTACTGGCATCTTCATGGAGAGCTCACAACTCTTCTTCTTCTTCTTCTTCTTCAACAGTATTGACCAAAAGGAGAGACAAGAAAACAAAGTATGGCTTAGCTAATGTAGAAGAAAGAAAGAAAGGGGAGGTAGTGGGAGAAGAAGCACCACAAAAACAGGGGCAGCTTGGTGTAAGCTTGTGTATTATAAGCATTAATTATATATAAATGACAACGAGAACATTTTCTTTATTTATTATCGGTTACAGCATTACATTACAAAATAAATAAATTATAACCCAGTAATATTTAATAAATTAATAATACAGTATACCTTGATAAATTAATAATCTTAACTAAATGATATTTTTGTTTGATATCGATTTAAATTTGAAATTTAAATAATATTTTAATCAATGAATAAATATTATGTACAAGTTTAACTGTCTTTGGTAAGTTAGGAAATGACAGCTTAATTACCATGCAAGAAGAAGAAGTAATAAAAGGAAATATAGTGGTAATTAATAATTAATAGCGTAATTAACCTGTAATGTTAATATGATTAATAACGTCTCTCGCCGACAATTATGTTTGAAACGGGTTTTCTTTATTTAGAGAGAGTGTGATTGATTGCGTGCTAATTTTTAGCAGCTGTGTTTGCAGTAATAGCGAGTTCTAGATTTTTTTTAATATAATAAAATAATAGATTATAAAAAATTCAAGCTTATTAGTTAAATTGACAATTTAAATATGTATAAAAAAATCAACAATGGTAAATAAATCAACAAGAAACCGAAGAAGAATTACATTCAAGTTTATTTAAATTATCAAACAACCTAATACTAATCTAACAAAAAAAAAAACTAAAAAAAAGAGAGAGTCAAACTTAAACCTAGTTCAATTTAAAAAATTACAACTTGTTAAGTCATGAACCCAAATTCAATTAAAAAGTTTAAATATCATCCAATTTAATTTTGAAGGATGAGATTATTAAAAAACCTATTAATAAAAAAACTTTCAAAAGAAAAAAAAGTGGGGCTAAAATTTGACGGGAAAAACCCAATGAGAATGAAATCCAAAAACAAATATCGCAAACAAAAAAAATTTCAATTAAAAAATTAGGACCAAACTTGAAAGATTAAAAAATAATGGGGGGATTCAAAATCATTTTTAATATGATATATTATTTATAAATTAAAAATGGCGAGGGTGAAATAGAAAACAATTGTTGAGGGCTAACCCAATAGAATTAAATCGAGAAAAATAACAAAACAAAAGTTAAAAAAAATAAAAAATTAAGACAACAATTTAGAAAAAGAGAAAAAATAAGGCAAACCTCATAAACCTGGTCTAATCTCTAAAAGTCGCATCCCGTGAAAGTTTTTTACGCAAATTCAATCAAGAAATTAAACAATTTAATTTTGAAGGATGAGGTCGACAGAAAAATATTAATGAGAAAACCTACAAAAGCAACAAAAAAATGATGATAAAATTTGGTAGGAAAAACCCAAGGAAACAAAAATTAAATGAAAATAAATGTTTAGGGGTGGAACTGAAAATAAACAAATCAATCAAGTAAATGATTCAAAACAAAACAAATAAAAATTTAAAAAATAAGGACAAAGTTTGAAAACAAATTTTAAAAAATCAAATGATCAAGAATGGAATAAAAAAAAATCCAATTAGAAACAATCAATGCAAATAAAACAATTGAAAAATAAGGGAGGAGAGACTAAATCAAAAGAAAAAATAAATTGAATGGCTGATATGGATTTTTGCATGGTCAACCCACAATCCAAGGAAGAAAGAGAAGGAAAAGAAAGAAAGAAAATAAAAGTAATTTTGGGGCCAAACCACGATGAACCACCATACACGCGCCATCCATAAAGAAAGAGGATGTCAAGACGAATCAAATGATGCAACAGAATCATGGTTACAATTGCCAGAGCCAGTCGCACACACCGCTAGAAGATAACATAACAGTTGACACGTGCGAGGCATACGTCAGTAGCTTTTTCATTTTTTTGGGTGAAAAAACCAAAAATTCTCTTAAGACTAAACAATATTAACAAACAAATTATTGTGAAATTACAACTAAGCCTCTGATGCCAGCGCTAAAAAATCAAATTTTAAGGGTAATGTAGTAATTCAATTGTTCTATAAAATTTGAAAACACAAAAATACTAGTTGACAAGAAGATGACATAACAGTGACGCGTGCGAGGCATATGTCAGTAGCTTTTTCATTTTTTTGGGTGAAAAAACCAAAAATTCTCTTAAAACTAAACAATATTAACAAACAAGTCATTGTGAAATTACAACTAAGCCCCTGAAGCCAGGGCTAAAAAATCAAATTGTAAGAGTAATGTAGTAATTCAACTGTTCTATAAAATTTGAAAACACAAAAATACCCTTGTGTAGAAAACATTGGATTATTTTATTAAAATGTTACATTAGTAATTTTACTATGCATTTAAAAACCCAATTACCAAAATAACCTTGCACAGTCCTTAAAAGACATTTATGTCATGGTAAAAAGACCATCCTACCCCCGAAGCCAAGGCAAGAGATAAAATAACCAAAGGACAAAAAAATCATGATACTATTGTAATGAATAGTTATGACATAGTAAAACCCCTTGGAGAATTAGTGTTTTAGATAATGTTTTGTTTTGGATCCTTTTTTTTATTAGTCGAATGAAACAAACAAATTAATTGGGTCTCATAATTTAACTAAAAGTTTCATACAATTTCTGTGACCCGGCTTCTTAAGTGGTAAATTATTACAATTACAATAAAACTAAATAAGGAGAGGTTTTTACTGTACTCGTTTTCACAAAACACTATTAATTAGAATAGTGTTTGTTTTTCTAATTTATATATATTTTTATTTCAATTTCATCATTTAATATTAAATTTATTGCGGATTAGACTTTATAATTTTTCTCAAATTACTTTTTATGAAATTATCTTAGATTCATGATCCAGACCACATGTTTAAAAGGTTGACTCATGTTTTTTCCCTCATTTTCTAATTGATTTTTTTTTTCTCAATTTCATTCTTCAACATTGAGTTGATTGAGAATTAGGCTTTGTGATTTGTTTTGGTATGCTTTCTATGAGGTTATCCCCATTGCATGACTCGAGTCATAGGTTTGGCGGGCTAACCCTGGTTGACCCGAACAACTTTTTGTATCCTTTTTTAATCAATTTTTTTCTCTATTTTGTCTTTCAACACTTTGTTGATAAAAAAAATGAGCTTCATATATATTTTTTTAATTTTGCTTTTTATTAGGTTATCTTTTTCCCATGACCCAAGTCGTGAGTTTGGTAAGTTAACCCGGGTTAACATGAGTTATTTTTTTGGATCTTTTTTAATTGATTTTTTTTTATTTTCATCATTCAACATTGAATTTATTGAAAATTGAGTTTCGTAATTTATTTTGATTTGCTTTCTTTGGGGTTATCATGATCGCATGTCTTAGTATGCGGATTGATATGTTATCCCTAGTTGACCCGAATCAATCCAATATGTTGTCCTCTCAATATTTATTAGAAAATTCTCATCTTAACTATTTATTTTGACTCAAACTACATTTTTACTAGTCATCCAGGTTGTTTTTGGACCCTCCAAGCCGACCAAGTCACATCAGATCGACTCTCACATGATTAAAAAAAATTCTACTAGAAAAAACATTAGTAGTGCCTAGATACTTTTTTAGATTAAAAAAATAATCTGTCCATAGCATTTCGCAAGCCAATAATCTAGTAGAAAATTAATTGTCTACGCATTTTATTGTTTCATTTGTTGTGCACTCACTAATTTTCTTTTTCTTTTTTCATAATTTGAGGTTTTTTATAATCATAGTTTTTTTTTTTCAATTAGATCCATTCTCAGTTGATTAGATCGATATTTGGACTTCATATTTTGATTTGATTATCTTAGTATAGGGGTTCTTGTAGTTGCAAAAAAAATAAAATTGACTTTGAATTGACGCTCAATTTTGTAAAAAAAATAGTTTGAACCTTTTGTTTTCCACGTAATTAAAAATAAAGGGACTAGAATTGAAAGTGAGGAAAAACAACCCTTCTCTTTCCAAAAAAAGAAAGAAGCCATGCACATGAAAAAAAGGAATGAGAGGTAAGAAAAAAAGAAGAAGAAAAGAAAGAGAAATAGACATGGTCATCAGAGACACACTAAATATCTATATCCGACAAGCACCACCTTGAAAAACAACAATGACATGATGATTTCAACGACATCAAAGAAGATTGTATGAGGTCATACATTATGCCTAAACCTCGGTGACACCTTTCACACACCAGTGCATGTCCTATACGTGTCATACCTTTTTGTCTCATTCGTTTAATTTAGTCTTTGATTCTATAATAATTCTTCTATTGAGCTTTGAATTTTATTCCAAAAGATTCAAGCTCTTTTTTTTTTAATTTAGTCTTTGATTCTCTATTGACTTTTCAATTTAGTCCCCGATGTCAACCCATTAGATCCTCAATAAGTCCTAGACGAGGAGAGAAGAAAGAGAAGAGAAAAGAAAGTGACATCTCGTCAACCAGTTCAACGCATTGTGATCATCTCCATGACCCAAGTTTGGAATTTTGTGGTTAACCTGATTTGACTAGTGCTTATCCAATATGTCGACATCGCAACATTGAGAAAAAAATATTATCTTGGAATTTTATTAAAGCCAAACCCCATTTTCATCAACCATTCAGGTTACCTTTGTAGTCGTTGTAACTACCATACAATTTACTTTGATGCTTGGTCTAGGTGAGGAATCGAGGCTGGAGGTTTCAACATTGACTTGTTTGACTGAGTTTAACAACAATGTCTAAGAGTTTCCCATGAAGTGCCCAGTTCTTTAGTTCAAAAAAATAACATTGCTTATTTAAAATAAAAAAACTTCATAAAGCATCACCTTACGATTTTGTTTTTAGTCATTTCGGGTTTTGACTGATTCACTTTTATATGTTACGAGTCTACAACTGATTCACTAAATATGCTTGCACATGTTTTTTTATTACTAGAAAAAAAATACTCTATCTTGCAATGAAACATGAGACAACTAGCTAATTTTCTTTCTATTCATACTATATGCAATATTAAAAAAATGCTTTTCTTTTATCATAAATCAAGGTATCTCCTACTTTCAATAAAAAAATTGCTTTATTGTGGAGTCCATTATTTTAGTGCTGATACTTTCATATTATAGTGGACACATAGCACAGTAAAACACTAGATTATTGTTTCATGTTGTGTTCTTTGGTCGAATTATTTTTTTTAATGTAAAAAAAATATAACAGTATTGCTAACGTGTTTTCTAATAAAAAATTAATCATGAGCTCAAAATATAATGCATATTGGACAATATATTTAAAAACAAATATTTATAAGACAATATATTGGATGCCATTTATTTTTAAATATTAAGACAACCACATATTAGATCGACTCAAGTTAACATGTTCAATCTTTGACCCTGATCATGCGACCATGATAACCTTAAAAAAAACAAATAAAAATAAATTATGAAGGCTACTTCCTAATCAACCTAATGTTGAAGGAAAAAATAAAAAAAATTAAAAAATGAAAAAAAAACAAAACACTCGGGTTAAAATGCCAAAATAGTAACTTAGATCATGGATAACCCTGATGAAAGCAAATTGAAAAAAAAATATTATGAAACTCAATTTCCAACCAATGCATTGTTGAAGAATGAAATCAAAACAAAATAATTAAAAAAAGATAAAAAAAACTAAGTCAACCCGGGCTAAGTCATAAAACTGTGATAACGTCATAAAAACCAAATTAAAAAAAATTATAAAGCTCCATTTCTAATAGATCCAATGTTGAAGATTGAAATCGAAAAAACAATTAAAAATATAAGACTGGAATAACTTCACTTAAAGCAAATTGAAAAAAAATATAAAGCTTAGTTCCCAAACAACATAATTTTAAATGATAAAATTGAAGAAAAAACTAAATAAAAAAAAGATTGAGTTCTTGAAGGGTTAAATTTAAAATATAATCAATTAAAAAAAGACCCAGAAAATAAATCGGGTTAACCTGTCAAACCTACAACTCGGGTAATGAGATAGGATAACCATATAGAAAGAAAATCGAGAAAAATCATGAAGGCCGATTAAAAATAAAGAACAAAGTCAACTTGGGTCAATATGCCAATCCAGCGACCAAAGTCATAAGATCGAGATAACCTCATAGAAAGAAAATTCTTAAAAATTACAAAGTCTAATTTCCAACCAACCTAATGTTAAAGGATGAAATCGAAAAAAAAAATCAATTAGAAAAAGCAGCCCAAAAAAAGATTACATTAGTCAACATGAGTTATTCTGTTAAATTTACGACCAAGGCCATGATATTGAGATAAATTCACATAAAGCAATAAAAAAAACACAAAACTTCATTTTCAATAGATCTAATGTTGAAAATTGAAATCGAGAAAAAAAAAACTAAATCCATGAGATCGATATATAACACAACAAAAAAATACAATGCACAATGCCCAAAACAACCTAATATTAAAAAATAAGATTGAAAAAAAAAACTAAAAAAAGAAAAGAAAATTGGATTGGTTAAAAGTAAGATTGAAAAGAAAAACTAAATAAAACACAAAAAACAAAGCACTATTATAATACATAGTGTTTTGTGGGTGTGACTAAAATGATTTAGCCACATTTTTAGTGTTTTGTTAATAAAATAATAATATTAAATAAATTTTTGATTTGATTAATAAATGAGTATATTTCTTATATTATCATTTAGGATTTAAATATTTTGAAAAACCATAGTATACTAACTTCTCATGAACACACAATTAGAATGAATAACACTTGTTTAAGGCTAGATCATAGAAGGTATAAGGGTGTTTGGTGCTATATCTGCTTTTGCTTTTAGATGTTTTTGAAAATGGCTTAAAAATTAAAAGTGATGATTTTTTAATTATTTATAATGGTTTTAATGTGCTGATGTCAAAAATAAAAAAAAATCTAAAAAAACTATTTTGATATATTTTCAAGCGAAAAATTATTTTGAAACGCAACATGCACCACAATGTCAAACACACATTTTAGTATTAAAACATAACACATAAATATTCAATTAGTTCAATTCATGAACAAAGACAATAAGAATCCGTCTGGATATGTTTGGATATGAAATATATGATATTTCTTTGTACAAAAGTATCCACCAATTTTTTTTTTCCTTACAAGTAGTGGTAAATTATTTAAATATCTTGAACCAAATGTATTTGTTTTTGCAATATTCTCACAATCTCTTATTATCTTCCTAAGATTATGTTTAGTTTGGAGTTAAAAACTGGAGGTTAAATGTTAAGCGGTGAAATATTAAGAATGAAAAAAATGATTATAGGATGAATTTTTAAAAATATTTAATATATAGTGTCAAAAATCAATAAGTTTTAAAATAAAACTCATAATAAAAATAATAAACAATATAAATAGATGGATTCAATGCTTTGTTTAGGAAAAAAGATGAAAAATGAGTGATTGGTTAAAAACAAAAACAAAAAGAGTGTAAATTCCAAAAAATCTCCCTATCCATTTTGTATCTCACTCATCTCATCCTTTAATCCCCCTCTTCGAAGTAAATACTATACAAAATTAAAAGGTGTGGTGCAATATTGTGAAATTATGTCGGGGTGTTCGGCGTTGCATTTGTTTTTGCTTTTAGATAATTTTTTAAAGTGTTTAAAAGACCATATTAAAATAACTTCTTATGAATACATAATTAGAGTGGATAACACCATAGTTATTAAACCTAGTTCAGGGGTTGACCCGACCAAGGATTCGGGTCCCGGGTTACACGGATTGACCTGAGTCAACCTGGAAAAATTAAAAAAAAATATTTGAGATTTTAATATTTCATATGAAAAAATTAAAAAACAATCCATGTGGATATAAGTTATACATGTGTGTAAATAATGAAGTTTAAAAGATTATTTCAAAAGATTTTTTATCCTATATTGAAAAAAATATCATCTTATCCTTTTAAGTTAAAGTATTTAAACAAAAAAGGTTTTTTTATCCCACATTGAAAAAACATATCTTTTTTTCTTGTGAACATATAATATATATACTAAAGGGTTTTAAATTTCACATTAAAAAAATAAAACATTCTTCTAGTATTTATATAGTAAACTTTGAAATGGGTTAATAACCAACTGAAAAATATGAAAAAAGGGTCTTTTGCTAGGAGAAAAAACACATTTGAAAAAAAAAAATTTCTACCAGGTCAACCTGGGTTGACCCGGCGGGTCGAATGATTTTCTCTAGGCTAATTGTTGGCCCGAGTTTTGAATGAAACAGACCTGGCCAAGGCCCCAGGTCACCTTGTCTCGAGTTGACCCACCGGGCCGGATATGATAATTATGGATAACACTTGTTTAAGGCTAGATCATAGAAGGTATATTTGGGGGTGTTTGGCGCCGCATTTGCTTTTTCTCTTAGATGTTTTTGGAAAAGTGTTTTTTGCTTAAAAACATCAAATTGATGATTTTTTTAGTGCTTTATAATGATTTTAATGCACTAATGTCAAAAATAAAAAAAAATCTAAAACAATTCCTTTTAATACATTTTCATGTGAAAATTTATTTTAAAAAGTATCCCACACCACAATCTCAAACACACACTTTAATATTAAAACAGAACACATAAACATTCAATTAGTTCGATTCATGAACAGAGACAAAATAAGAATCCCTCTAAATATGTTTGGATATGAAATATATGATATTTCTTTGCACAAAAATATCTACAATTATTATTCTTTCTTACAGGAAATGGTAAATTATTTAAATATCTTGAACCAAATGTATTTTTTTGCAATATACTCATGATGTCTTATTATCTTTTTAAGATTATGTTTAGTTTAGAGTTAAAAATTGGAGGTTAAATGTTAAGCAGTGAAATATTAAAAATAAAAAAATGATTTTAAGATGAATATTTAAAAATGTTTAATATATAGTGTTAAAAATCAATAAGTTTTAAAATAAAACAGATAATAAAAATAATAAATAAAATACACAAATGGATTCAATGCTTTGTTTAGGAAAAAGATGAAAAATGAATGATTAGTTAAAAACAAAAACAAAAACAAAATGAGCTTAAATTCCAAAAACAATTCTTTTTATCCATTTTGTATCCCACCCATCTCATCCCTTAATTTGCCCCCTTCTGAAGAAAATACCACATAAAATTAAAGGGCGTGAAATTATTATCTAAAATGGTCACACCATCACTAATCCTAACACTGGTTTTCCTTTTTGTTTTTAAATTTCATGAACAACTATTTTGGTAATGGTGGGTAATCAATTTATTTAGAGCAAAGTTTTGAAACCCAGTTTGATCCATGTTGACCTAAGTCAATGATTTTAGTTTAATTTTTGTCCAAAACAATTTTGTTTGAAAAACATTTTAACTGGATCCCATCTAGGTCTTGACTGAATAACCAAGTCATTGTCACATTGAATGGGTTTTCCCAAGTTAAACTATGATGCAACCATATTATTCGATAGTTTTACCCATATTTGCCTAATATTTGTTTATGTTATATATGTATAATGTCTTGATATTCGTTTGTTTTATGTTTTGAAGGCACTTTTGGATGTATGATTCAAAAAGAAGTAAATTGGAGATAATTCAGACCATGTTCCAACCCGTGTCGAACTTTGGCAGATTTAACCTCTGATCGATGTTTTGTGCAGAGCTTGAGCTCTAGAGGTTGAAATGAAATGATTCCAGTGGCATTAGAAAGATAACATACATGTCTTTCTATACATATATGGCAAGAAAAATAAAAAGAGAAAGAGCATGGAAATCGCAGCCTTCAAAGACAAATCTTGTATTCTACCAATGCTGACCTTTGACAATTCCAACTTGAATATCTTGAGTCAGAGAAGTTCATTTGATGCAAACTTAATTTTTTTAGATTATTGACTTAAAGACCTATCAGACTACCAAATTTCAGTAGAAAAATAACTCATATGAAAGAGATATGATTTTTCTTAGACGACTTATAGATTCTGCCAACAAACAGGTTTTGTGAGGAAACAAGTCTAAGTTACTTCCCAAGCATCTAAACTGACATCCAAATCTCTATTTGGGAATCTAACTCCTATAAGTCTAAAGTCAAAGTTTGAAGATTTTATGCAAGACTATTTCTTCTTCTTTTTAGGAAAATAGTTATTGTATTACTTAAATATAAATTATCTACTTAGAAAAGGACTATATTTTTAAGGAAGTAGGGATTATGGTTGACTATCAAATAAAAAGAAAAAGAGAGAGGAAGGAGAGGGCAGCCATAAAGAGAAGAAAAACTTCATCCTTTTCTCTTATACCCGAAATCATGTATTCATCTTTTCTCTTGATTAGTTTCTTAATAGACATGCAAGGTTAAGTTCTTTTTCTTGGTTGCAATGACACGGAAACCTTCGAATTTCAATAACTGTGAAATCTAATTTACCTTTTCTTTTTAGTTTATATGATGAGTATGTTTTTTTTTCTATGTTTTTTTCCTATGATTGTTTAGTTTGATTGCTAGAGCGGACTCTAAGTTGTTATTCTAATCAATCTATTGCTAAGTTTGCTATCAAAACCGGAGTTGTGATATATAAACTTGTGAAGCAACTGAGTTTAATAATTATGGCGGATCTATATTATTAATCTTAGGAAAAATATTTGATCAAATCAAACATGTACTGCAGTCAGTTATGTTATCTAGATTAATCAACTTATCTAGTTCTTAAGGCCACCGTTGAATTAAATTACTAGTGCAGACTTGTGGTTGTTTAATGGTTAGAGTTAGTTACAGAAGAGATTTATTAACTAACTAATAATTAATGTTAAGAAAAGATAAATATTCAGAATATAAGTTGACGTATCGTTTTAATAATCAATTCTGATTTTCGTAGGTGTACGTTTACTTGAGATCAAGGTTTTTTCTCTTGATAATTTTTTGATTTATTTAATGTAGCTTGATTGTTTTATTTTATTTACCATAGCATAGCCTAGATAACTTCAAACCCTACCTCTCCAATTTCATATCATTCAGTATAAAAACCTAATTAAACCTTCCTCGTGGGATCGACCCCTTGCTTACTCTATACTATCTTGTTTATTTAAGCTAGGCTAATTAATTTGTGTGATCATGACATCGCAATAAACTACATAACCAATTAAAAAAAATCAATCCATGATCCAAGTCAACGAGTCTCTATATCCGACCTATCAGGCCAAATAAAGTTTGGGATTTAGAGAGGAAACATATTTTGATTGATATAATGGGTATAAAAAGTGAGTGAAACTATAGGTGAAGGGGTCTTTTACCAAACTAACAGAGTTTGGTAAAAGATTTCAAGATATAGCACAAGATAAAAAAGTATCATGAAAATAACATACTTTAATCCATAACCGAAACCCAAATAAAATCATAAATTACCAAACCTCAAACCCATAATTAAGAGTGAGATATTTTAACATCATTTTTTTTAACTAACTATAATCTCAAATTTATGTGTAATATTTTTAAACATTATTTTTATTTATTAATTATAAAAATAATTGATAATGACAATAACGACACATAATAATTTGCATTTTTTAACTTGCAAATCGATGATTTGAGATTTTAAACAACTTGTTCACGTGTTCACCTATTAATTAATTATTTTAAATCATACTTATCTAAAATAAGTATGAAAATGCATAATATGTAAGACAACATTAAAATCAACATGATAATTACCTTAAACAATATTACAAAAGTAATAAAAGTAAAAATAACTCATAACTAAAAAAAATACACAACATAATTATACATGATATAATAATACATCCAAGTCTATCTATGTCTTCTGCAATGACAAGCGGATAGGTCAGCTTCATCAATAGCATGACTTCCACCTGTATGTGTGGTATCATCTTTTGAGACAACATTATCTAGGCTTATTGTTTCTTATAATAGGTCAAGTGTAGTATGACATGTCTTGAACCAATAAAATGCATAATAATGAGCAAGTCTTTCATCATCATTATCGAGATCACGAAGATTAGTCGTAGAATGTCGACCATTATGTAATAATTATCCAACCTAATATGAAGCAAATAGACATTATTACTGCATAAATAAAATGCAACGGTTCTGTCCAAGCCTATAAATAGTAACAAATACTTATAGTTTTGAATTCAATATGCATGTGGCTCATACTCCATCTCCTCCCATAGAGGAACCTGCACTGGGTTTGATGTAATGATTCAGTGTTTTATACTTGGGTATTAGCCCATGTATTTCTCTTTTGTAAATTACAGGATGCACCCATCTAAAAATAAAATTTCTGCATGCATCCCACATCGATATATATATTGGAGATGATGGATCATTCAATTATAATCTGCGTGCCTACCCGGATAACTAATGTAACACAATTGATCGCTTGTATTTATGTCAGAAAGGATGTTTTACTTAAAGCTAAATTGTCGCATTACATAGTCCGGACAATGCATATCAACAAGCTCAAGAAATATAAGGGGGGCAACTGATGTCTATAAGTTCATGGCCAATGTGCATATAACCGGAGCAACTGATATATCATTTTCTAAATAAGAATTCCACACAACTTATTGAAACATCAACAATGTAATTATTTATCACCATCAACACAAATAATTATTTCTCATCATCTACCAACATCAGCCTATGCAATTATTTCCCAACATTTATTTAAAGTAAAAAAAATTAACATCAATATAAACAATTATTTATCATCATTTACCAACATTAACGCAAACAATTATTTCACTTCATTTACCAACATCAACCAATGCAATTATTTCTCAATATAAAAAAAATTTAAACATCAACGCAAACAATTATTTCTCATCATTTACCAATATTAATGTAAACAATATTTCTCATCATTTACCAACATCAACCTATGCAATTATTTCTCAACATTTTCCAATATTAAAAAATCTCAACATCAACACAAGCAATTATTTCTCATCATTTACCAATATCAACGCATACAATTGTTTCTTATCATTTACCAATATCAACTTATGCAGTTATTTCCCAATATTTATTCAATATAAAAAAATCTCAATTGGACTCGAGAAAGTAATTATTTTTCAATATTACTTCTCAATATTTTTCAACATCAAAAAATTATCTCATCATTATTGAACTTCAATTTTAACATCAACATTGTAATTTATTATAACATACCTAATTTGCTTGTTGTCTTTCTAACTCGCTATGATGAAATGACAAAGCATTGGTTGAATTATTTTTTAAATATTTATTCCCACATCATCTGTTAATAAATAAGCAATGAAACTTATTAAATAAGGTTTCTATGAAAAATATTTTTAATCTAAATAATATAATTTGCATTATCAATAACATATTACCTGTATTATAATGAAAGTTGTAGCTCAACCCCCAAAACTTAAACAAATATAATAGGTTTAGACTTAATTCGTGGCCACCCCAAATATAAATGCTCTCATGACCATAACTTTATGTACAAAAAACATACAACAATTAGTAACCAACTTAAACATACAAAACATTATACGAAAATTAAAAAAAAAACTTATTACATTTATTTTACCTGCAAAAGCAATAAATATCCTCCAACTTCTTTGTCTTTTCCAAGCTAACTTGACAAAAATGCATATACAAACATACAATGATGTTTGAACCCCAACTATATAATGGAATAGGTTCTAAATCCTCTAGCAGTGGTAGGTAGAACAAGAGCATATACATCCCACTAAGATCCGTGAAAAATATATTGTCAAACATATGAAGTATGTACGCTTTAGCGTATCTACATAATAAAACATCAAATTCAAATTAAACATAGACAAATAAATTTTTTAATTAAACTATTAGTATGCATTAACATACCATCATATTATCTTGTCATTAAAATCATCAGGTAATTTAGAAAAGTTTTTTCAAAGCCATCTCATGTATATAGCATTCCCCTTGAACATTTCAGGAGGGGGTACTCATTTGAATGCAAGCTTGCATAAAGTGACCTTATTCGGGATACTCACAGTAGTAAGTGGGTGCTCATCTATAGGCAAGCCAATTAAAATAGCAACGCTGTGTAAAGTAGGTGTCATCTCCCCTGCACGAAAGTGGAATGTGTGAGTCTTCCATCTCCATCAATCAATAAGTGCCGCGAGCAAGTTATGATCTATATTTATGTGCTAAAGACATGTAATGTAATAAAAACTCATTTGTATAATGTATGAGATCATAGGATCTGAAAGCGACATCAACTTATGGAATTTAGAGTACATCTACCCAAATCTTGCATAATAAAAGAAAATTTTTTATTTATCAACATGAATTTTAGGATAATTAGCATAATAATTAATCATTTTTATTATATGAAAATTAACATGCATTCTCATTCCATATGGCCTCTACTCTATGTTGTTGTTCTAGGATTAAGACAACAATAACATCTAAGGGAGTGAAATTGGTGTTTCAATAATAATAACAAATATAACAATTAACTCAGTTAAACATAATTAACATAATTAACCAACAATATAATTAAAGTGCTTAAAGTAAAGAGTAAAGGGATAGAAATTGCATACTTAGTTTTTAACATAGTTCGGCAAGCCTACATTCACACCTCCGACACCAAACTGGTCTTGAGTATCGTGTTCTTTACTAATTCAAGCCAAAGATTACAATGTCCTTGATAAATTCTCACCAAGCCTTTTTTCACCATTTAAAGAAATATCATCTTCAAGACTTTTCACCTTAGTGATGTACTTCACCAATGACTATGAGTTTTTCATTTAAACTCTTAAAGGATTAAATTTGTTTGAAATGTAACAACACTCACTCAAAGAGTGGATAATACAATTGAAGCTTATGTCTCTATAGCTCACTCAATAACACTTAGAATGTATGAAAGTGTTTAAGTGTAGTGAGTGTGGAAATTTATACTATTGTGCAAGAATATGAAGGTTTTAATGCACAAATACGAGTATGATTTAGGACTGATGATTTGAAGTTGTTTTTGCTCTTAAGATAGCCTCTCTCTGTGTGTATGTGTGTGTGTTTAAAGCAAAAACTAGCTGTTTTATAGCCGTTAATGTTTCACTAACAGCTAAAACGATCGACCAGTTCAAATTGGTCATGACAATCGGTTGACCGGTTCCTACAGATTCCCAGTTGTTCATCCCTAATGAACAACGACCAGTTTACTTGGTATAGCCAAGCAGTCAACTGGTTTAACTTAAAATTCAGTTTTAAGCCTGGTGAATATTGAATCGACTAAATGTATATCAGTCATATAATGAATATAATGTGAAGTGTGTGAATTCATTTTAATTTGTGCTATCAAGTAAGATATAAAGATTTGTATAATAAGCACTAAAATGAATTCTTAAAAACTAAGTTTTCACTTGCTTTGTATCTTAGACTTGTTGACTTATTTCTTCATTTAATTATTTATGCTTATTAACAATATTTGTATAAATCTATTTAAACTTAATTTCAACTAAGCATATCATTAATTCATTTTCATTTAATTGTTATCATCAAAATATATAAATATTAATATGTGACCTAAAGGTCAACAATCTCTTCCTTTTTTATGATGATAATTAATGTACACATATAGATATAAAAAGATGAATCTCCCCTTATATTTTGCAATATAGTCTATTGGAGACTTTAACAATTAACAATAATCTATACATATATATTTATCCCCCTTAATCATATAATCATGGTTTATATTTATTATCACAAAATCTACAATTTTCTACCCCTTTGTCATCAACGAAAAGTAATAGGGAAGGAAGGATAAACCATAAGCAATAGAGAAATAAAATATAAAACCATGTTATAATATTCAAAATGTAATATCCATTACAATCAGGGCAAGAAAATACAAAAAAAGAAAAGAAAGAAAGATAAAGTCATGAAAATATGAAAATGCTTTTGGTACAATCGCCTAAGGTAGTGGATATTGAGAGAGTATATTTGACATCATAATCTTAATATCCTATAAGTCACTGACCATATACTCTTAATTAGCTATGATATACGTGTGAATATCAAAGATAGCTCATATCCATCTTAATATGGGTTATGCGATCTTCCATTCTAGATCTTCTTGAACGAGTACCAGCATTTTCATATGAGAAAGTTGTAGGTGAAATCTCAAACTTATCAGCAAACTTATTATCACCACTGACATTCTATTATTCCCCCTCATCATACTCTTCTTCAGCATAAGCACCAACCTAGTCTTTAGGAGCCCAAACATTGTCGTTAGTTAGTACCTATTCCATTTTATTAAGGATTCTAGAGTCTATTTCCATTGCCTTTGATTACAGTTCTTGTTTGTATTAGTGAGCAAAATCTTAATGTACTAAAAAATTATGGTGAGATACTGACCATAGGGAAAAGATTTTTGTTTTTGATCATGTGCCATGATCAAACTTTTCATCATGATATAAGGCAAGTTAATTTGATGACCTTCAATCATACATTTAGTCAAGCACATATCCATAAATGTTACTTTATCATAATGCCCTTTTTTTACCAATATATTATGTGCAATGATTCGGTGAATAAGCCTAGGCAGTAAGAGCAAATCCTAGCTCTTAATCTTAACACCTGGTGCAAAGTTCAATTGACCAGTATGTTGTGTTATGACTTCATCATATATAAAATCAACTGTTGTGGGTATAATTTTAACCTCAAATACTCTAGGTCTTTCATTGCTTATACCCAAAATATTATCGAGAGTCTCATAGTCAAATTCAATAAGTTTATTTTGCAAATGACTGCATATTCTAGGCTCCAAATTGATACGCATATTTGCAAATAACATTCTAATAAGCTTAGAATACGTGGGTTTCTTCAAATAAAACAAATTATGCCAACTCATTTAATCAAAGATTGCATCAATCCTAAAATCACTTAACATGCTTCCTAAACCCCTTTCAACTATAATAGATCGATTTGTAAACGAAGTTATAAACTTCTCTACATTATCAATTTGAAGGAAATTAGGATCATTTACCCGTTTTCTCTTTTATTCTACATCTCTAGTATGTTTCTTATATGTCATTTAGCTTGAATCTTCAAGAAATTAACTCCAATTGAGCTTGGTTTGGTGGAATTTAAATGATTTGAGAGTGGGGTTTCATTTTAGGGTTAGGGTTATTCAATTTTAGGGATTCTATCACTGCTAGAAAATAACATGAGTATTTATTGTAACATTCCCTCAACCGGGATAAAATAACAATCTCATGCAACTGAAAAATAGAGTGAAGTTTATATATATATATATATATATATATATATATATATATATATATATATATATATATATATGGTATTCATATGAAGACTACCAAAATTTGAATTGTTATTGTCTAAGTCTTGAACCGTTACGGTCTTACGGTTATTGTCTAACATATCTCACCTTTGATGTATCACTCTCAAAGTTATATCATCAAAGTAATAGCTATTATATAAATCTAATTTCCTACAGAAAATTCGACAGAGTTTTCTTTGTTTTTTTATGTTACCAAGTTATCGACTAGACTTCATTCAATAACAATACTCAATCTTCCACTTTGATCCAATCATCTTGGATCATATCCCATCTCATCATACAATATTTCACATAGCAATACTTCGTTGTGCTTTCTCAACCTTACATCATCAACAAATAAAACATAGCAATTATATTCTTTTAAAATAAAACATTAACTACATGCAAATAAAGACTCAAAGGATTCATATTGAACTAATTATTACTTTAACATGCATCCATCTTTTAAACATGTATAATTATAATTAATAAGTATTCTTTTCGAATAGTTTACTACTCATAAGAACCCTAATTTAAAGAGTCAACAATATAAGAAATTAAATCAAATTTAATTATCATTGTTTGATAACTTACTCAAATAAACTCAAAAACACTTCATTCAAATAAGAATCTTAATTTTTCATGCGTACAAATCTAAGTTCTCCCAACTTCTTTTCTCCTCCTAGTGTGGCTGGCCCTCCTATCCTTTCTTATATCTTCCTTCAGTTGATTCTTTCTTAATTTAATGTTCCAAGTCTTTCAATCTTACAAGTCTCAAAGCTCTCTCTCACTTTTTCTTGTTTTTCTCTTGATTTCTAACGTTTTTCTCTTGTTTTTTTCCCTTTCCCCTTTCTTTCTCTCTTATGGCTGGGCACTTCCCTTGTTAATAACTTATAAATTGCAACAATTTAATTAATTCCATTCATGTCCCTCAATAGTAAATTTTCATGTTTTTGGCATAAAATTCCCGAGTACTGATATAGATTAGACCACCTTTTTACCCGAGTTATTTTGATTTTTATTAATTTACATCCCAATAAATTTATTTCATAATAATCCATTTTCATCCGGTCTTTATTCACGTTTCTGTATTTTCTATTTTTCAACTATTTTTGAAATTTTATTTATTTTTATTTTTATTCATTTATTTTCATTAAGGTAATCATTCAAGATAACTATTTATCTTAACATTTATTTCAGTGTCCTATAAAATTGTTTTATCTGGGGCTTACATTTATACTGTCAAGTAACTGGTCGACTAGTGGCATTGAGTTAGTTAAATTGGTCGAATTATTTAACCTCAACCTTGAAATTTCCTAATTTTCTCTTTTAATCCTTCTTATGCACTTAAAAATGGTCATTTTCATGTAAAAATTAAGTCTAAAAATCAAAGAGATAGAGGGGTCAAAATCTGAAATTTTGGCCAGTAACCAATCTATTTGTGCTCTGTCTCAACCGGTCGACCAATTAATTTAATTGTATGAATCGGTCAACCAATTCACACATAATTCAATTTTTTTCTGTATTTTCTCTTTTAAATATGTTTTATGAGTCCAAATATACCTTTTTTTATCCAACTTATAGACTTAAAAACTTAAACTAACTGAAACCTCAAAACATTATTGTTTACACAGTAGCAAATACTATGTTTCTCTATTTCAACTGGTCAGCCGATTAAATTGGTATGATGAACCGGTTGATCGGTTCATCCCAGAGCTGCACTACTAGTGAATTTTGCAGCAAAACATATTTTTCATGCTAAAGGGTATACATTTTATCACTAAAATATGTCCAATTTATTTCCAATAATGTATACACACAAAGATAAAACTTCAATTGTCATTAGCATAAATAAAACCTAAATTCCTCATTTCATAGAAGCAATCCTTACCTAAAGGCTTTGTAAAAATATCGCCTAGTTGATGTTCTATTCTTACAACTCAAATACAATATCACTTTTCATCATATGACCTCTTAGAAAATGATGTATCACTTCAATATGTTTTGTATGTGAGTGTTTTATAGGATTTTTAGACAGACTTATTACGCTAGTATTATCACACTTAATAGGTATATGATCAAAATTAAGTCTAAAGTCTTATAAGGTTTGTTTCATCTATAAGTTTTATGCACATCAACTACCAATTGCTATATATTCTACTTTAGTTATAGATAGGGATACTGAGTTTTGTTTCTTACTTGCTCAGACTAGTGATGATTCTAGAAAATAACATATTTCACTAGTACATTTTCTATCAACCTTACACTCGACAAAATCAACATACAAATAGTTAATCAAACTCAACTTAATTTTTTTTTGAATACAACAACCCTAAGTCAATTGTTATCATCAAAATATATAAGTATTAATATGTGACCCAAAGGTCAATATATGTAACTCTTGCAACTGTAAAATAGAATGATTAACCAGACTAGGATCAATGTACTGAGAAACTCTACTTGTAGATAAAGACGAAGTACCTCGTATATGTGGTATCCTAACCAAGTGTACCTATAAAATACAAAATATATTTCAAAATTAAAAAATAAATATGATAAATAATTACATTACAAACAATAATAAATAGACATATAATTAAGTATCTTCTTACATACATTTTCTGTATTCACAAGTTTTTTTTGTTATGCTCTGTTTGACTATAATTAAGTATCTCATTATGCAATTGAGTTGATTTTTGTCGACCCCAACCAGTTTTCCATCTTGAAGGGTTTGGGTATACCCGAGGCCTATTATATTCATTCCACTCTCATTCATCGTGTAAAGGATGGAATGGAGTCTTATATGTGTTCTTATACATCTAAACATTATAATGTTGGTCAACATTTTAGGTAATATCAAGATGTCTTTCTGTATAATATGCAAGAACATGTGAATAAGGTCGATGATGACTCTGTCATTTATCACATATGTATGTTCCATCTGCCAACCTAACTATTCTTCTAACTTTTTTTTGACACCTAGTTTATAAAGGGTGTGAACCTAAAAAGTATAATCATCAACATTAAAAAGTACTGCACTATGATCTGTGGATCTAAGCATGTTGGTATCCAATTCCAGCTGAACAACATGAGGCCATAATTCCCCACTTGCAATGTAGTCATATGCAGTCATATGCATCCCCTTTTCATGTAACAAAATAAGCATTAGCCCTAAAAAATGATCTTTAGCTCTGAAAGTTTTTTCATCCACCAAATATCCATTACCAACTGATTTTCTAAAATAAACAGACCAATCATTACAAACCATGTCATCAACTTCAATATCATGATCGAATTTTAGAATAGAAGGCCTCATTTATCATCATCATCTGATATTTCAACTATAACCATGATACCCTCATTTTTATTATCACTAGGTTGGAGGAGTTATAACTATGTTGATCACAATATGTAGTTTAACCTTATTTTTATCACAAATCCCTATAACCCCATGTTTCAATGTCCTAGACGTACCAATACTAGCTAAATATGATAATTGTCTAAGTGGTTGAGCAAATATGAGTATAAATACATTAGTATCTCCATGTTCCATATTTTATGAGCTTCTAAATTTAGGTTAGCTACTCACATACAACTCCATCGTGTTCATTCCACTTTGAACGAACAATTCTATTATATTTTTAGAATCCACATTATATGCAATTGGTATTGGAAAATACTGATGTTCCCCAACAAGACACCTCTAAGTGATATCTATTTCAACATCATTATAATTCAACCCAAGTCTTCCATGTATAATTTTTTTGGTATCTTCCAATGACATGCCTCTAGTAGTATTCAAGAACACAATATTTTTATCAATATAAGTGATACTATTATTCGTATCAGGAACAATAGTATTACCATAATGACACAACATAAAGAAGTTTGAAAACATGTTCTGCAAAATAAAAATACTCATTTTGTAAAAAAATAAATAAATTATCTCACAATTCAACACAAACACTAATTGCTATTATTTTGACCTCAATAACATCAAGAAAATATATCTAATTGCATCAATTAAAAATTAAATGATCTCAATTGAACAAAATGACTCTAGTTGCTATGATTTCGACCATTACTTTACTAATAACATCAATTGATTAAAAGTCTATATAATTGTATCAATTAAAACAAAATTTATCTTAATTCAAACAATATTATTAAATATGGCAAGTAATCCAACAATCAATTTAAACTCTAATTTTTTTAATTCAAACTTAATTGATTTCATAAATAACATCAATTGTATTAAAAAGACATAATTGCAACATTCAAAACTCAAAATTATCACAATATCAACAAAATACTTAATTATCAAACACAACATAAATAATCATAAATCAAAACTCAAAATTTATCAATCCATTAATGAAACCCATAAAACTAAGAGACAATGCAACTGTTTTTTCTTGATTTTTTGATGTCTAGGTGGCAATTCCACCGGTTGTAGTGATGGGGAGAATGTCAACAAGAGCTTGAGCTGGTGTTTCGCAACAAAAAAAAAAAACAATAGGAGCTGTTTTGGGTGATTGGAGGCTGGTTTCGTTCTAGTTTATTCAGTTCTTAGGGTTTTTTTTTTTTGCAGGAGTGATAGCTATGGAGAAAAAAAGGAAAATTATATACTCATCATAATTGTTATTCTGAATATTGATTTATATTAAAATCGTGATTTATAATAAAAACACGATTTAGAAAAGCAGTTACCTCTAAAATCATGATTTCAAATATTAATTATATTAAACTATGCTATTTTTCTGTAAAAAAAAATATTCAAATGATTGTATTCTCTCAAAATTTTCTTGCAGTTGTGCTATTTCTTTTTTTAAATAAAAAATCCATAGGTGAAGTGGGGGATAAAGGGAATAAAACGACTAAACGAGTAAGGAGAGGAGGGGCATGGGACATTGAATTCGAGACAACATGTGGGTTGGCAGGGTAGGGAAGGAGTGGGAGCCACCTCAATCATGGCAAAGATGCCAGCCTGGCCTCAATCACTTGACAGAACACACACGCGAGAAGGAAAGAAGTACAGAACAAGAAGATGCTACTTTAGAATTTTCACAATACTTGAAAGCTTATAATTTGTTACTGAGTAACTCATTAACTTTGCTTACCCTGTTATCATTTCTTGTTTCTCAGCTACTACCGTGTTAACATTAAATCAACGATCGAGGGTGATAATTATTGTTTTTTAAAATATTTTTTATTTAAAAATATATTAAAATCATTTTTTATATTTTAAAAATCATTTTTTATATCATTCTATTAAAATAATTAAAAAACATCAAAAAATTAATTTGTAATAAAAATAAAAAAAAATAAATTTTTTTAAAATAAATTTTTAAACAAAGAATAAACGAGCTCTAGATAAATAAAATTAATTTGAGATGTATGTTGTGGTTTGTCCGAAAATGTATTAATTAGTGTTTAAACTAATTCAGATATATTTCTTATCAATGAAAAATATATAAAAATTACTTTATACATTGTAATATTTATGGTTTCCATGTAAGAGAAGATTTTACAATGATAAAATTATCATAAAACATCAATCTTGTTATTTAAAGTCCAAGTCACATTAACCATTTAGTAGGTGGTTAGTGGTAAGAGCTTGAGACCAAGAGGTTTATTTTCTCTATGATCTCAGGTTCGAGCCTTGTGATTGCTAATATGATGACCATGGATGCTTACATGGTTGTTAACTTCAGGACCCGTGATATTAGTTTAGATATGCATAAACTGGCCCGGACATCTACGTTAATAATAATAAAAATATCCAAGTCACACTTGTCTAAAGGTTAGAAAGGTATATGTTTTATTCCTCAACATCATATATTCAAATTTTAAGATTTTTTTTAAAAACAATACTGGAGCCAAAATATATGAAAAATGTGTTTTTAAAATTGCTTATAAAGAAAAATCTAATTTCGTAGGAAAAAAACCAATAATATTCTTGGTTGAGGGTCGGCTAAGACAAGAAATGGAGTTCTAGGCTGAGCTGGACCAATCAAGATTCGTGGTGGCAAATAGTATAAATTGGGTAGTGCATTGACTGCCTTGATGTGTTATGTCTGTACAGCTTACATATATAAAGGAAATTGGTTGCTTGCAAATTACAGCTCACTATCACACGTGTCATGGTGCTATAAAAGGCATTAATATGTTTTTTCTATGTTGAAAAATTGGTTTGGTTTTTTTTAAAAAAATAATCAAACTGAATTTTTTTAAAAAAAAACTGAAATCGAATCAAAATCGGTTCAAATTGACCGGTTTTGGTTCAGTTTGTTTTTTAGAATAAAAACCAGTTTAAATCGGTTTGACTCGGTTTTTTTTTGTTTTTTTTGTTCGGGTTCGGTTCGATTCATTTTGGATTTTTGGTTTCAGGCTTATAAAACCAAAACCAAACCGAACTGGTCGGTTTTTTTAAAATTCTAATCGGTTTAATTGATTTTTTTTTCAGGTTTGGTTTTTTCAGTTATTTTGTTTCTGGTTTTCTTGGTTTAATAGATTTTTTGATTTTTTTACTCACCTCTAATCTCATGTATGGTGGTAACTATCCTCCATTAAAATAAATCCGGGCCCTTAAATTGTTTTTGGGAGCTCGTGAGAAATAATCAATTTGGATCTAAATTAAGTGAACTAGAACTATTTGATTGGGTTTCTATGGAAGAATTTAAGGAAGATAAAAACAAGAAATTGCATTATCTAAATTATAAAACCTAAATCATTTTTTAGTTAAATCTCATTTTAGACCACTTTAATTTCTCCCCTCCCCACCTTGAGCATATATTGCCCCACTGCATGCGCAGCCTTGAGCTAAGACCACTTTAGAAGCTTGAAAACACCCAACACTTTATGAATAGTTAATCTTAAAATATCAGTTCAACTCATTAAATTACAATTTCCATCAGCCAGCTTTAAGAACTCATCATGTTTTAATTGCAAAATTTATACTGCAACGAATCCTCCAACCTACCAGATCACCATAAAGTTTTTTCTTGGGTTAAGGGGTTTTTCAGGGTTTTTTTTATAATACAAATACTTCAATGTCTTAAAAAATAACTTTTTTTAGCTTTGGATGCAAGAATACTTTGATTGTTTTGTTATTTTTATGTGGGGTTAATGGGTGAATAGATCTTTTAATATATATATATTATTTAAATGAAAAAATGAATGGCACTTGCTAGTAAATGGGTGTCGCCTATGCTTTTTGGGTGGCACATGCGGCGCCAAAATAGCTTGAAATATCAATGTTTGGTATGATGTTCAATGCGTCTCATCACCCCTATCATGGTGGTGAGGAGCGTTTTGCTAAAAAATCGACGGTTGAGTTCTGACCACATATTTTTTCTTCCCTCCCTCTTTCCTTTCCTCCAAACATGTTGGCCACAAAAATAAAAAAGGTTTAATTATTTATTTGTTGGGTCAAATTAGGTCCTTTTTTACTGTAATGTATTTAGTCTTGAATCGTTTGTTGAGTTTTTTTTTTAATTTCATCCATTGACATTTGATTTTTATATTAGATTTGGTCCTCATTCTTTTAATTGCAATGTGTATGGTCTTGAATCTTTTATTGAATTAAGTTTTTTCAATTGATATTTGATTTTTATATCAAATATGATGCCCATTCTTTTAATTGTTATTTTTAGTTGTTCTTATTATTTTCTTAATTGAAATTGTTTTTCAATTTCATCATTTAAGATTTGATTTTCTTTTTGTGTCAAATTTGGCTCTTATTATTTTCAAATCTATATTTTTTTTTCAAGTTTATCCCTAATTACTTTGGTTAGTTGGGAATTTTACATTGTTATTTTTTCAGGTTTGTTTTTTATATTGTGATCTAGCCTCATGATTTGTGTCACAAGTTCTGAGGTTGAACCGAGATGGTTGTGGTCATTTTGTTTTAATTTTATCCATCATTATTGGGTTCCTTGAAAATTGATATTTTTTATTTTTTTACATAGAAAGTTATCTCGATATTATATCTTAGGTCATGGATTCAATTGTTCATCAAGTTTGAATCGTGCATTTTTTTTATTGTTTTTTTTTTATTTCGCTCTTTAATATTAAGTTAGTTTAAGAATTAAGCATCATGATTTTACTTAATTTGATTTTTATAAAATTATTCCGGACTCACGACTAAATTATATATTTAGTTTGATTATTGTTTAAATCGAATGATAAAAATTATCATGTACAGTTTTCTTAGAGAAAGTATTTTTTATTTTTTTTAAATTGTTTTCTTTTCGATCTTTAATATGTCACATTTTCTATTGGTAGGCTTGTCTAAGGCCAAAAGCAAAATCAAACCATGCAGGCCTGTGATCATTAAAGCCATCCGCTGGGGGCATTTAATGATATGACACGTAACCTAGAGTCCAACGTGACCACTTTCACAGTTTCACCACAGCCTTGGATTTCGAGGGTTTTTTTTTTTTTTTTTATAAATAGTACAGTTAAGAAAGAAAATTACAAACTAGTACATCTATTTTTTTTTAATAAAAAATAACTATTTTATTATAATACAAGTAACAGAATTGTACTCTCTCTCAAATTATTTTCTACTGCTTACCAGTTTGCAATTTTTTATTCCTATTCTATTTTCAGGAAAAACACTTCTTTGCCAAATAACAAACGCATATATATAACCATCTAGGTGGTGGTCTAGTGATAAGAGCTTGGGGCTAAGGGGTTTGCTCCCTCTTAGGTCTCGGGTTCAAACCCCCATGTGGCTGCTCATATGATGGCCCTTGGAGGCTTACATGGTCGTTAACTTCAGGGCCCGTGAGATTAGTCGAGGTGCGCGCAAGTGGCCCGGACACCCACGATAATAATAAAAAAAAAAAGGCATATATATGCCTTTTAAGCACACCAGCAAGCTATTACTGTGCGGGTAGTTCAACCGATTAAGCTTAGAGTTTGATTCGAGTACTACAAACTTAATCGTTAATATCAGAATCTCAAGAAATTAGTTAAGATACGCATAACCTCGTCCAAACATATATAATTAAAAAAAAAAGAAAAGAAAGGAAAGGAGAGTTGCTTTGAACCGTCACAAAATATCGCAGAGAAAAATCAAAGCATGAAGCATCCAATGCTTGACCTGAGGGCTCAAGATTAGTAAACAGCATCCAATGTTGTGAAAAGTCTATACCAAATCTGAAATTTTTTCTTAATGGAAAAAACACTAAAACGATATCGGGTGCTGCAGGGCATGTCCCAACACAGGCAGGCAGGCAGGCTTTGCCGGCAACGCTGTGGTGTTGAATAGTAGGCAGTGAAAGGGAGCCCATCCACATGTTATTCTGACAGAAACCCATAGCAGCAAGGCCCCTGCCAGGTGTCGAGTACGACTGTAATCTCTAACCTTTGATTACAAAAACATCACACGAGTTGTTAGAAAAAAATCTGTGATCAGAATATTGAAATTTTATTCATTTACTTCTTAAGAGTAAAAATAAGGAAATAATAAATAGAAATTCAACTCTTTTTTTTTTATCATAATTAAAATCTTATTTTTTTACCATAAATAAATCAATCATTACAAACCATGTCCATATTTCATATTAAATATTATATGAGCTGATCATTTATTTATATAACTTTATTATATTCGTTCATATTTAGATAAAAACATAAACAACACAGCTCATGAATTTAGATTTTTCCAGAATCATTTCTCTAGCTAAGAATTTGTTTGGGATTGTGATAGTAGTTTAAAGTATTTTTTACTTAAAAATACATCAAAATAATATATTTTTTTATTTTTTAAAAATTATTTTTAAAATTAACACATCAAAATAATCTGAAAATAATTTAAAAATAATTTTTAAAATTTTAAAAAAATACGATTTCAACCTGTTTCACTCACTGCGTCCTAAGACTACAGCATGCCAAGAATAACGGGCTATTATTCCAGAAAAAACAAAGTATTTTCTATTCAGGTACAAGGACTCCACCTTATCACGTGGCTATCCTTTTGTTTTTCTTCAACTATTACACAGTGCAAAGGAAGAAGAGAGGAAAAGCAAGACGAGCCCTTAATTTGTTGAAGAAAAGTATTCATTTTTACATCCCAAATTACTATTTTTGATTTCTCATCTACATAGGAAACAAGATGCTAATCCAACATATACATAAAATACATGCAACTTACATTTATTTACGAGATATTTGGTTAGTATTTCATGATAAAATAACCCATTTCCGTCTATTTCCCCTGTGCAGGAAACAAAGCCTGCGTACCTAAAGTTCTAGCCAGAGATTCTTCAAGGTGACAACTGACAAGAGATCCACTTGAGAACTGCAGTGCCCAGCGTTGGAGGTGGAATCAGCTGAATATAATATTGCCAGTTGTGGCAGACGAACAGGATTACAGTAGTAAGGTTTGATGATATTTTGCATGCAGTAAGATCGATCGATCCTGGGATTAATGGAACCATTAATTTCTACGCTCAAACTTGCAGCTCAGATGGTTTGCATCAGACAATCTTGTCTTTTTCCCGAATTATTTTGTTGAGGCAGACAATTCTCAACTCGCAAACAAAATGTCTTGAATTGCCATGAATGGAATACATTTCAAGCAACTTTCCCAGGCTGGTCTATTTACCAGCTTGCTGTGAGTAACGACCTTTGTGATGGGACTGCACGATTTGAATATCTTATCATTAACATGTGTCGTCATGCAAAAACAAATCCATCATATTACCCGACAATGTCACAGTGAAGCTCCTCATTTTCTTCTCCGTTTTATCCCTAGATTTTTGTTTTAGCAAGTCATGTTGTTATCTTTGGATGTACGAAGCTGACTCTATCATGATGAAATACTCTATAGAAGGTTTAATTTTCCAATCAAGCTTGACAATTAAAAGTTAGATTGAAATGTTTTTATTTTATTAATTTTATTTTTTTTTTTTATATAATTTTATCCTTAAATTATTTTTATAAGTAGAGAAGGTTGTCTTTATACCACCTAAGTCAACTAGGTCATGTAAGAAATTCTACATGGTTTAATTTTAAGCTCGAGTTATCCAAAGAGGTTTTTTCCTATTAATTTTATTTTTTTTTTTAATTTTTTTTCATAATTTTTTTTATAAGGAGTTGAATAAGAAGATTTTAAAGTTCACTAGAAAAATAAAATTTAATAATAATATTAAATATTACTTTATAACTTAGATATTTTTATTATATTCGATTTTTTTTTTTTTTTTTTTGTGATCCGAACCAATAATGTACGCAAACATGTAAACTAGTCTAACCTAAGCTGCCATGAAGACACACCCTTCAGTCCAAAGTTTCCTGCAATGCCAAAGCTCTTTATGGGCCAAGTCTCAGCTTACTTTAAAAGTATCAAAATAAATCCAAATCAAGCCCTATCCTAAAAAGGTTCTCATTTTAATGCTATTGTCATTTCTGATTGGATAAAAACAAAACGATATCTCAAAAGGATTTTGTATGCAAATCATACAAAAGGATTTTAAAAAATAGAAATTAAAAAAATAAAGATCAAATTAAAATACAAAATATATTTTATATTTAATTACAGGGTGAAATTGAAAAAAAATCAATTTAGTAAAAAGACAATTAAAAAAATGATCAAAATTGACATAAAAAATAAAAAAATGTTGTAATTAAATGGTGAAATTGAAAAGAATAATAACTTTTACAAAAGATCTAAGAAAAAAAAATAAAAATAAAAATAATGAGGATCAAATTGGAAAACATAATAAAATCAATTTGAATTGAAAGATGAAATTGAAAACCAATAAAACTTCTATAAAAGGATCAAGACAAAAAATTAGAAATACAAAGAATGAGGACTAAATTGAAGTATATAATATTTGATAAATTGGATTTCATGAATGAAATTGAAAAGAAATAAAATTCTATAAAATAACAAATATATATAAAAAAAGAGAAATAAAAAGAATTGAAACTAAAATTGAAACATCAATAACCAAGATGACAAAACTGTAATTTTGAAGAAGGAGATAGAAGATGGAAAAAAGGTTCACCATTAACAAACTAGACTACCACCCGAGACATGTGTCACATCAATAGAAAGAGGACATTGCAGTGCTCCCAACGACATAGCAGGGGTATTTTTAGACACTAGAAGACGCCGCATACACCATCTAAAATACACGAACGTTTCCCACATGCCCTCGAGTGGGCCACATACACATGTTTTTTTATTTAGCTAAATATCAAATTGTTCTCGAGCTGAATTTCTAATTACAAAAAATTATTGTGAAAAACTAAAATTACCTCTTGACCTTAGGGTTAATTTTATTGGATGTTGATGTATGAAGCAAGAAAAAAAAAATTTCATCTGCCTTAAGGGCTATCTTTCTTCATCTTTAGAAAAAGGGCAATAAAACTAAAAATCTTTTCCTTTCCCATCATCTTTCTGGGTATATATAAAAAAACCCAACCATAAATTAATAGAAAAATAGTAGGATTGCAATTTTCATTGTAGTTTTTTATATAAAAAATAGAAAATATTAAAAATATATATCAATTTATATTCCTATGTGAAGGATAAGACTGCTCTTATTACTTGAGCAGATAACAATACCTTACCAGATGATAGTTGTGTTAGCCTTACATTGCCACTTGATGTAATCAATTTATTGCCTTTCTTTGGGACCAATGAGAGGAAATCCCAACCGGAAACAACCGATTTGGATATGTATGTGAGCTAAAACTGGCTTGTCATCCTCTTAAATGTTGTTTGGTATTGTATTTTTAATTGCATTAGAATGTATTTTAAAAGTGAATTTGTTTTCAAAAATTATTAAATTGATGTTTTTTTCAGTACTTTTCAATAATTTTGATATACTGATGTCAAAAATAAAAAAATTTAAATAAAAAATTATTTTAATATATTTTCAAATGAAAAACTTTCTACATCACACAATCATTTTTTTTCTTAGTTGATTCAGTTAGGGGATTCATCAAGTCTTGGATTAATGGTTATTTTGAACACATGGATGCGCTTCTTGTATTGGAGATAATTGATATTTCAATTGATTTGTAACAAAAGCTTAAGAAATTACTTTATTGATCAAAATCTATGAATACAAATTCTCAAATAGAAAAAAAAATCAATACAAGTAAGCAAATAGAAAAAAACTAGATCATTGGTCCATGCTATGCTACGGGTTAAACCATTTTTTTAACGTAAAAAAAATATTTAGGCGTTACCAATGTTTTTTCTAGTAGAAATATTTTTAAACAATATGAGAATTGATCCAATGTGACTTGGTCACCTTGACAAGTTCAAAGACAATCTGGATGACATGTAAAAACGTAGTTTAAATCAAAATAATATTTAAGATGAGATTTTTTAATAAATTTAAGACGACAACATATTGGGTCGATTTGGATCAACCCGAGTTAACCTGCCAATCTACATACCAAGTCATGAGATCATGATAACCCCATAGAAGGCAAATCAAAACAAATTACAAAACTCGATTTTCAATAAACCTAACATTGAAGAATGAAACTGAAAAAAAAAATAATTAAAAAAAGACTCAAGTCAACTCAAGTTAACATGCTAAACCCGCGACATGAGATATGGATAACCTCATTAAAAATATACCAAAATAAATCACGAAATTTAAGTCCTAATCAACTTAAAGTTGAAGGATAAAATTAAAAAAAAAGTTGATTATGAAAAGGGAAAAAAAAACTCGATTAAACCGAGTTAACCTATTAAACAAGCGATATAGGTCATGAGTCTAGAATAACCTCACAAAAATTAAACTGAGATAAATTTTGGATCCCTAAAAATTATTTTATAAAATATATATATATATTTTTATTCAAAAATCTAGAAACATATATAAATAAAAATTTAAAATCCAAAAATGCTTTCAGGGCATAACGAGATAAGCTTTCGAGCTAAAGAGAAGAAGATTGAGGTTGAAACCCAAACTTAACCAAAATTAAAAGAATTAATTAAGTTTAGGACTTAATTAAACTTCGAAAAGGCATATTTGACTTATTTAAGGACTCAATTATAGTAGAGATTAAGTTTGAAAGTCAATTAGACATAAAATTAGAAGGATTAATTAGTTTTAAGGACTTAATTAAACTTCTAAGGGGTTTTGTGGATTCAATCAAGGGCTCAATTGAAGAAAAAATAAGTTTGGAGGCCTAATTTGGATTGATTTGTAAAGATTAGAAGATCAGGGATGTATTTGAAACTTTAAAAAGGCCAAATTGATGCAATCGAGGGTTCAATTGCAAGAAATTTAAAGTTTCAAGGCTAATTAGGGGCTAAATTGAAAAAATTCCAAAGATTAAGGACCTTTCCGTAAAAGGCGCTTAATATTGGGGTGTATACCGAACTTTTACAGGGACTAATTTGAGCAACTTAAAAACCAAAGACTACTTTGAAAAAGTGTCAGACTTGAGGGATCTCATTTGATTTTTGACAAGGGCCCGATTGCATAAAATTAGCCAGTTTTGTCTCAATTAAGGATGTTTGAGCTTAAATTGAAATAACAGGAACCAAATTGAACTTTTTCAAAATCCCAATTAGAAAACCTAATTTTTAGGGTTTAAGCAAACAACATGTCATTCATTTTTAATGAAAAGATTGAGTGACACATCATCATCGTCCTGTTTTATTGTCTTCCTCAGCTGAGAAGGCTGATCAAGTTGCCATATCTAGGCGAATGGATGTGGCATTTTCAACCATCTCAGGGACTCCAACCACCACCATTTAATAGAAGAGGTTATCCTCTTCAAGTTTATGTCATTCTTGTTCGATGTTTGTGCCCCACTTGCCACATGGAAGTCCTCAATATCTTATCCCTAATCAACCATTATGCATTGATAGATTGAAGTTGATCAAAAGCCAATCTTCCAGGCAATGAATGTTGAGTTCTGAATCTCTAAATCAAGCATGGTATGTTTCTAAGGGTAGATATACATCCTCTCTACATGGTTCAGGTAGGCTAAGTGTATTATTATCCCTTAATTTTTATGATGACTTGTCAAAGTAGCACACTCAGTCAACCATGACTGAAGAAGAAAAACTCCATTGATTAACTAACTTTGTGGATGTCTTCTCTTGATTAAATTGAACCTGCAAGATAACAAAATGAATAAGAACCTATTTTTCTAGGGATTTTAGGAAATGATGGGCAAAAATCTTTTAGAAACCACCTATTTTTGTGCAAAACCATTATGGCTTTGCAACTAATGGTTTTGATTTGATTATAAAAGAGCAGTTGTTTTTTTTTTAAAAAAAGGTTCTTTAAAAAACAATAAACAGAGAAAGATAAAGGAAACATGTGAAGAGTGGAAAAGAAACCCTATAAGTGATTTAAGAGAGAAACCAAAGAAGTAGTGTACCAAACCAAGAGAAATAGAATCTAGATAAGTTAGAGATGAAAAGGAAGCTGAAAATCAAAGGGAAAGAAACCAAGGATCCAGAGGAGAAAGCTATATCTTCTTCACAAGGTATTCCCTCAAGCTTTGATTGGGGGGGGGGGAGGGGTGCAGCTCATTGAGGACACCTTTTTTTTTGTATTCATTCACCTTATCAATCCATGTTTAGATCATTTTTTTAAATGTGTAATTGTTGTTGTTAGCATTAGATGTAATAGATTTTTGTGCTTAAGATATAACTACTTAATGATTCAATATGTATATACAAGTTCATGACAATTTATGCATAGTTTGATGTGTTATGAATGTTAATATAATGATATATTTTAACTCAAGAGATGTTTTATCAAGTTTCTTAACTAGTTCGATTACTTGCTTTATTGGTTGAATTATTTTTGAAGTTTTAGTTTTTAGGTTTGTGTTTTTTGGTGTATTTCTGAATCACAACAAACATAAGTTCATGTTTTTAAAACTTGAAAGATGTGGAAGATTAATGTTCTCGTATTGTTAGATTTCAAAAATATGTTTGCTATGAAACTTGATCTAATTACTTTTGCATTCATTTTTTTTTGTTTTTGTTGATGTTTTTTTTTTAATGTTTGTTAGAGTGTGCATGAGTGTGCTTGAGTCAAGGCTACCATAGTTAGGCCTTATTTTGCTGGGTTTCTAGGTTTGCAGAGTTGATAATGTTCATCCATTCAACATTGCCTTAGGTCCCTGTTTTTCATGCTTTCTTGGTCGATTGATGGTTCCTACATGTGCGTGCATATTGATTAGTCTTTAATTTAAGGTTTTCATGGCTTAAAAACATCGAGTTTATGGCTTTTGATCTTTATTTCTGTCTTTTTATTTTTTACATAAAATCAAATAATCATGGCTTTTATTGAATTATGGTGATAATGTAGTCCTAAAACCTTGTTTGAATGATGTTTGCGTATGATTCGTACCTTTAATTTTGTGTAACTGGTCTGAAATTGAATTCATGTTTTATGAGTTTATTTCTTGTGTTCATTATGTTCTTCGTTAAAATCAAGTAAAAAAAACCCATTTGATCTTCAGTTTTTTCTTTCTTGTTTGTGGGCCTTGTTTGTGGGCTTGTGCCTTTAGCTAGGAAGCCCATCCCATGTGGCTAGGCTGAACTCATTCCCTCTATAAGACAATGTTTGGCAAGTTCAGATTTTACCAAAAGAAAAATGCTTTCTTTTGTCTTCAAGACGTGTTTGCTAAACACGACCTTAAAGAATTTTTTTAGCTTCTAATTTTTAGTTAAGTTTATGTTTGGCAAACATGTCCTAACTGATTTTTAGCAATATCTATTTTTTTTATGTTTTTGTCAAATAGACCCTAAATAATTAAAAAAAATCTAAAAAAATTCATTGACCATTTTTAATTTATTTGTGGTTCTCTCGCATATTTTTCCAACCATTTTACTTAATATTAAGGTTGTAGACTTATACTAAAAGATACTGATCTGATATTAAAAATATCCGCTTTTCTTCACAATTTTCAGAAAAAATAAAACAAAATAAAAAAAATTTATTTGAAAAAAATACGAAAATATGTTTTACTTGTGTACATATGAACAAGTCTCTCAAAAATAAATTATATTTTCATATTTTAGCATACTAAAAAAAATCACAAAAATAGTCTCTTTATTTTGTATGCATATTGGATTTAATAACTAATTTATTAAAACTATGAGAACTTGTCTTACATTTCAAAAACACCAAAAATTTATTTGTTTATTTTAATATACGGGACTATGAACTTATATGCAAGTTGTATTCTTGATATTGAATAAAATGACACTTTCTTTTATTTTCATGTTTCAACTTTAGAATGGTTAGATTTTAACATGATAAGACAGGGACCTCCTTATTGAGTAGAAATTTTTTTAAACTTTAGACAGACCAACAGTTAGAAAACAAAATAGCACCTTAGTTTATATTAGACAAATAAACAATACAACTTACCTTAAGTAAGGTGCATTAAGAGTGATATGTCCTCCTTATACTTAACTAGTCCTCTTATCCAGACTTTGAGACCAGTTAGAGTTCTTAGCAACCAAAATACTAGATGACACTCCATATTTTATTATTGAAAAGAAATAAGAATTCTTTGCTCTTTTCCCCATCACCACAAAGATCCCGACCCAAGAGGATGATCACCACAACGTCGCACATATACGATATAATAGTGACTCCACCAAGGACATCCTATGGACTAAGCTTTGTTCATTTGTCTGATTGTTGTGTTTTTTTTGTCTGTACATTTTTATTCTTTTTATGATTTATTTTTTTAATACTTTTTTGTTATCGTATTATCAACATGTATTCTTTTTATGCTTTAATTTTCTTTAGACATTGCACATGCATTTGTATATTGGATATGGATTAATGCCCCATGCATCACCTGCTCTAATTTTTGAAAGTACACATAAGTTTTCAGGTTAAGTGGGGGATTAACGGTTTGCCCTCTGACTATTGGTCAGGATTTAGAGGCGTGAAACAACAAACTCATATCTGAGTGTCTGCTTATTAATGGTGGGCATACATGTCTTAACCATTCCTCACAACGCCCTTATACTATTTTTAGGAAGACCATTCACTAGAAAAAAAATTTAAGATCCTTTGAGACCAGGTAGAAAACCTACCCATGCTCACTTAATGAATAGAACATGTCCTTAGGCTGTATGTACTACCTGTAATTTGCATCAAGGCAAGCCTGACCATGCTAATCCTGTATTATAGTATTTTAAACTGAAATCATGACTTCCATAAAATATCAATCTTTTTAAGAGTTTGGACAAGAATTTGAGCTAACATAATTAGCTGAGGGAAACTGTCCAAAAATTGATGCTAGTGGATTGCTACGCATTATGAAGATAAATCACATGGTAAATGACCTGGAAAAATTGCTACCCATCATGGGGTATATCAATGAGACTTTCTTTAAGAGACAATATGAGAGGATTGCACAACTAATGAGGCTTCCAATACAAGCAATGGTCGTAAAAGCCCTATGAAATTTTTGGAATCTCGATTATAGGTGCTTTACTTTCAGGAACATCGATATGGAACTTACATTGAAGGAGTATGAAAGGATGTTAGATTTCTCAAATAACAGTCATAAATTTACCTTAGATGAAAATTTAAAGATACAACTTTTGAGGTAGTTAGGTTATAATGTTTGGGAAAAATCAGCCAGTGTAGGGTAGCAAATGAAGGATTCAAGTGGAAAGTCATCGAAGCCAAAATAAGGAAGAATGCTAAGGAGGGCAAATTATGAGATGAATGGTACAAGCTACTAGCTTTTTGCCATATTTGGGTTAGTTCTGTTCCTATCAAAAATCGAGTCATCGGTTTAGAAGTTGTAAATGCCTTCATGGAGTATGAGCATAATCGAATCAACCTTTTTGCTACAGTTTTGGTCGAAACCATGTTATAACTCAACCATTTAGGTTGCATGAGAAAGGAGCCATGGGATGTTTTCAATAACTTTTGGTGGTTTGATCTTTGAAAATTAAAGATTATTATATATGAGACTTGATAGAATTTGGATGAAAAAAAATAGGTAGAGATATATGCCGCATTACCACAAAGCAATTTCAAGTGGAAAACACCATGGATGAATGATGTGGTCTGCATAATGAGTTGTGGTAGCAAGATATGAATTCCTTTGATTGGATTCGGACATTAGTCATCCTTCAAGAAGATGGAACTAGATACATCAATTATGCACCTACACTTGTAACAAGACAACTTGGTGGAATGCAATATGTACCTAGAACTCTATGATTAGCAGATTTCACCGATCTATTCAGACATTAGTCATCCTTCAAGAAGATGGAACTTACTAGATAATATTAGGGAAGGCTTGTTATTGGTAAGAATGCAATATGTACTGAGAACTCTGTGATAAGCAAATTTCATCAGTTTATTCAGACATCAGTCATCCTTCAAGGAGATTGAATGATAAGATTCTCAAATCTTAGAAATTTAGAATTAGAAGTGGAGTAACCAAAAATAAAAAGGATTGATAATGAGAAAAAGTTAAGAAAGGAGCTAGAAAGGTGCAGAATTGACCTTTGCCACAACAAAGAGCAACAACAACTCTTGAAAAAACAACTGAAAAAGAAAGATAAAATAAGGAATTACTTGAACCGGTAGTTGAAAAAGAAAGATGAACAACTAGTGGCTTTAACAAACAATCACAAGGCAATAAAAAATGGTAGAAAAAGATTGGGGTAGCCAAAGAAATAACCAAGAGTATCCAATATAAGTTGAGAACTCAAATAACCAAGTACGATGAGTTGGTTAACAAACATGTGCTAACAAAAAAAGAAGTGGCCAAAACCAAAAGTTCAGCCAAAGACATGATAAATATCAATAAGGAAATAATAGATTCTTTTTTTTAAAAAGGAAAGAGATAGTTTTAGAAAGAAGTTAGATGTTGAAAAAGAGCAAAATCAATTAGCCAGGATTGACATGGAAGAAGAAAGAAGAATCTGGTCCCAATATGTAACACAATATAAGGAAGAGAGGAGCGCTAGGAAAGTTGACGAGTCTGGCATGAGAGACTACCAAGAAAAAAAACTAAGTCTTTAAAGGGCAAATTATAGTATTGCTATCTGAGCTGAAATTCGAAAGGAGGAGCTGAAAGAGTTAAAAAGTCATTATTTTGAAATGAAGGAGTTAATTAGGACTATGCAAGAGCATCAAGGATGTCAAGACTATATTGACAATTTTGATATTCAAATTAACTTTAAAATAGCTGAGCTTGGCATTGACAGAGAGGACCTACAAATGACAATGGCTAAGGTAGCACCGTTAAAGACTACAATACGAGTGCTAGAGAGAAGCAATAAAGCTTTAACAACTAGTAATAGGGTACTGATCACTAATAATATCTTATTCCATGACAAAATAAGACAAATGACAAAGCAAGTTGAGCAAGTAGCTCGTCATACTGAAAGGTTACAACAATAGGCCATCCAAATTGGAAATGATGCTATAAAGTACCGAGAACACATGAGTGTCATCACTTTTTTTTTATTAGAAACATAGCTAATAGAGATGATGATTTTTATGAGTAGTGATGTATAAGGCTTTTGAATTTTGAAAATTTTTAAACAATGTATGAACACTTTTATCATTTATAAAAGGGTCGCAACCCATCTTTCTTTCTAATGTGTTTTGCAATTCAACCATGATAAGAACTTGACAAATGCTTATTTACAACAACCAATTGAACTTAGAAATCTTGTCTAGGGAATTATAAAAGTCATGAATTTGTTAAAAAAAGGCCAATCCATATCCAATATACATTCTCATACATAAGCATCAACATATGAACATTTTCTTAACATATATGCATATGCAGGAGTTGAAATAGAAGTCCATTTTTAAGTGAATTCATCAAACAAGATAAAAAAAAAAAGCTAATAGAGAACGAAGAGCGTGCCTCCTTAGAAGTTGAACATTAGAGGGAAATGAAGAATCTTAAGGGTGACATGGTAAGGTTAACTAGCCTATTTGAGCAGGCATTGCGAACAAGATCAGCGGAGGCTCAGGTATCCCCTCATCCAACAACTATGGCTCATTCTTAACATCAGAATCCAAGGCCTATTGAGGTATCTTCGTAAAAACCAGTTCACAAGTTTCCCATACATCTCACCTACTTGCCCTATAAGGTTGCCTCTTGTGGTAGGTGTAGTTAGTGAAGAAGTTCAAAAAGTGAATCTTAATGACAAATCTTATGACAGATGGACCAAATTGGAAGAAATGATGAAAGTGATCGAGGGGTCTAATATATATGACCTCGTGAAAGCAGCTGAAATGTGTTTGGTATCGAATGTCATAGTTCCAAAGGACTTTCGATTACCTAAATTCATCAAATACACAAGAATGCAATGCTCAATGACCCACTTGAAGCCTTACTGCAACAAAATGGCTCAAGTGGTCCATGAAGATAAATTACTCATCCATTTTTTTCAGGATAGTCTCAGTGATCTTTGCACTGGTTTGGTACATGAGGCTCAACATCAGTGAGATCCGAGGGCTGAAAGATTTGGTAAGAGAATTTTTGAAATAGTACAAATTCAACATGAACATAACACTAGACATATCTAGCCTTTTAATGACGGAAAAGGAAAATAAAAAGATGGTGCATGAGTATGCTTAAAGGTGGAGAGAAAAGGTCGCTTAGGTTGAGTCCCCACTATTGAAAAAAAAATGACCAATTTATTTTTCAATATGTTTAAAGCACCTTTCTTTGACCATCTAGTAAGTGCCCTCACTCAACATTTCATAGATATTATGATTATGGATGAACGAATAGCTGCCATCAAAGTTGGGAAAATAGTGAATCTAACTGAAAAGAAAAGATTCATTGGGAAGAAAAAAAGACATAGATGTAAACAACCTTTAAAAAACAAGTTATTATAATTCCTACCAAAAACCTATTTCTATATCCATTGTGAACTTCTCTACACCTTTTCCAAAAAATCAACCCAATACCCTAAAAAACCAGTAAGATACTCTAACTGAAGAACATTTTGTCCCCGAAATGACTTCCAGAGAAACAATGAACACTTTCCTCCACTTTCCATATTCTTAAAAGAGATGTACCAGCATCAACTCGACATCGGTCAAATAACACCTATCCCCGCCTTAACCATGCAACCGTTATTTCCCCACTGGTAAAAACCTGACTTAAAATGTGAATATCATACTAATGCTCCAGGAAATAGTGTTGAGGCATACTCCACTTTTAAAAGGAAGGTCCTTTAGCTCATTAAACTTGGATTGATTACTTTTGATGATGCATCCAATGTGAATTCAAATCCCCTTCCTAACCATGCTTTAAGAAGTGGAAATGTTAATGCTATAGAGACAAAAAGGAAGGAAGTAAAACATATAAGGATAGCCATGATTGAGTTATACAAGGTGCTAAAGATACTCTCATAACACCATCACAAAAATAAGCCGTAAAAAATAAGAGTGACTTTTGCCTATATCACCAGCATAATGGGCACGCCATTTTATTATGAAAGAAGTCATGATGAAGTGAAGAGTATGATGACACGAGGATTGTTAAGAATTGACACCCTCGAAGAGAAGATGGAGGTAGGAATGGTGGCGGGGCAAGCATGCAGATATCAACCAACAGAGAATGGGCCACTAAAATTGATTTTCACCAAGCTAGTGGTAAATAGATGTGGAAATTATAATGCTCTGCCTTATAAATACAGACAATCCAATCCAACCATAGTTTCCACACTAATTTTTGATGTTGAAATTGGAGGATTAACTAGAAGCAGAAGGTGTTTTACCCTTGAAGAATGGGAAAACCAATGGAAAGCCAAGGAAAAGGACGTGACAGATTTAACCAGAACTTATGAGGTCATCAAATCAGTGAGTGAGGAGGAAGCTACTGAGTTTTTGAAATTGATGAAGCATAATGAGTATAGTGGTAGATTAGTTGAAGAAAACACCAGCTAGAATTTCTCTGATGTCCTTTATCCTAAGCTCAGAATTACATTGAAATGCACTCCAAAGAGTCCTTATAAAGCTTATGTCCCTTAAGACTTGACACAAGACTCTATGAAGCATTTTATTTAGAGAATCCAATATGCCAACCACTTGTATTTCACTGAAGATGAACTTGATCCTGAGGGAATTAGGCATAATAAGCCATTATAATCATAGTGAAATGTAAAGATTGTGTCATCGCTAAGGTGCTCATAGACAGTAGGAGGGTCCGCTTTCGAACATGTTACCAAAACATGTGATGGACCTAATGCCCATTGATGCTTCTCATATGAAACCCATCACTATAACTGCAAAAAACTATAATGGAACATCAAGGCCCATCATTGGAAGCATTAATATTGATTTGGTTATCGACCCACAACTGTTCTTGGTAACCTTGCAAGTCATGGATATCCACCATTCTTACAACATGTTATTAGAAAGGCCCTGGATATATGCCACTAGTTCTATAGTATCCTCCTTACACCAAAGGATTAAGTTTATCATCAATGAAAAACTGGTGATTGTGATGTCTGTAGAGGTTATGAAAATTATGAAGAATGTGGCAGTTCCATACATTGAGGCTAAAAACAATACAGATGGTGATTTACATGCCTTTAAAGTTGTAAATGTTGAATGGGTGCCCAAAAACACTGTATAGAACATACTAAAGCTTTCAGAAGCCGCAATTATGGTCGCGAAATGCTTCTTGAAGCATAGGCTGCTTTTCAAGACGACCCAATCATCGATATGCCTGAGATGATAAACATAAAAGAGTTTAGAGCAGCTGATCAAAGATTTGGGCTGGTGTTCATGCCTTCGAAAAAGGACTATGCTAAGGCAGTAGGAATTTAAAAGGAAAGAAGAATGGATTATGGGAAGGGAGCCTGATGAGGAAAAATAAAGATCCCACATATCCAAAATACTTTCCCACGACCAGCATTTGTGATAAGAGCAGGACAAGGGCTAGAGGACTAAGAGGAAAGTTTTTCCAATGCTATAATTAGTTTGTCTAGAAGAAATAGAGAAAGTTGAGTAGAGCCATTTCGAGCTACTCCTACTCTAATTAATGATCAATACACTTAAAGACACTTTCACAGAAATTTTCGTAAGGAAGCTTACTGAAAGAGAAAAATTGAATAATCGAGAGACCCAAGATATCTCATTTGTCCTTAAAAAGTAATTTCATTCAAGAGTGCTTGTCTAATGTGTTTAGTTCTTACATGCTTTATGTAAGTCCTTTATTTCTTATTGATGTTTTTCTACATGTTCAACCAACTAATAATCACGACTCAATATATCAGTTTGAGGGTTTTATATGTGCTGAGCCACTATTTTTTTAATGAGATCATGCATTTTTCTTTCATTTCTTGCCTTTGCTTATTTTTATTTACTCATATAAAAACACTTTCCATTTTCAAGCAATCTAAAAGCAAAACTTAAATAAATATATAAACCCGTTGTAATGAGAATAATTAGTCAAACACAATTGCTATGAAAGAGGAAAATTTAAAGATGAAGACATAGCATAATTCACTAAGATAATTGAGCGGTCTAAGAAGGCTTTAAAACCCGTTGAAGAAAGATTAGAAATGGTGGATATAGGCATTAAGCATAGAAAAAGGAATTGAAGATTGAAATGTAGATTGCTACCAATGAAAGGGTTGGTTTACTATCTTTATTGAAAAAACTCTCTGATGTGTTTGTTTGGACGTACACCAATATGCCCAAACTAGATACTAGTATTGTGGTTTATAGATTGCCTCTTATAAATGGGTGCAAACTTGTAAAGCAGAAACTAAGAAGAAATAAGGGCGGACATCCTGACTACAGTGAAAGAAAAGGCGAGGAAGCAATAAGATACATGTTTTCTAGAAGTGGTCAAATACCCTCAATGGGTATCGAACATAGTGGTAGTGCCCAAGAAAGGTAATAAAATTCGAGTATGTATGGATTTTAGAGACCTAGATAGAGCTAGCTCGAACGATGACTTTCCACTCCTTTACATTGATATGCTTGTAGACAATGCTGCAAAGAAATTTACTTACTCTTTCATAGATGGTTTCTCGGGTTATAACCAGATCAAAATGGTTGATAAAGAAAAGGAAAAAACAACCTTCCTTACCCAATAGGAAACTTTGTTACAAGGTAATGCCATTTGATTTGAGAAATACTAGAGCTACATATCATCGCGAGCTATGATAACACTCTTTCATGATATGATGCATAAAGAGATTGAAGTTTACGTTGATGATATGATTCCTAAAACCCAGATGGAAGAAGATTATGTGCAAACTTCGAGGAAGCTTTATGAAAGATTGAGGAAATATTGGTTAAAGTTGAATATAGCAATATACACGTTCGAGGTTAAATCGAGGAGTTATTAGGATTTGTGGTAAGTAATAAATGAATCGAGGTAGAGCCAGACAAAATCAAAGCCATTACAGAAATGACAGCATCCAAGACTGAGAAAGAAGTAAAGGGTTTTTTAGGGAGGTTGAACTACATGACTCATTTTATCTCCCAGTTGACAACTACATGCGATCCAATCTTCAGGTTGTTAAGAAAGAATAACCCTGGTATTTGGAATGAAGATTGTCAAGAGGTTTTGTTTTTTTGATCAAATGTAAGAAATTTATAGATCAAAATAAAACAGCGCTGGAAACCAGCAAGTCAACTATATAGGCATATACAAATACAGGGAATAGACTCCCTTGAGACAAAGGGTACAGGCACCCTGAAACAGACCCCTAAACTAGCTACCAAACCAAGCCATCAGGCAGGGACCAGTACAGCAGAACATAACCTGCATCCAGAATCATAAAACCAGAAAAGGGAACAGGCTTCCAAAAACAAAAGAGGCTAGGGGAACAAACTCCCACAAAGCCAATACAGACACAAAGATGCCCCAGCCAGCAACCTACATAAAACAAAGGCAGCAAAACCACAGCCAACAGTTCCTGTAAGAACAAGTCAGCCAACAACTAGCATAGCACAAAACTAGTAAAACAAGCAGGGGAAACACCCTGCAACCACCAGGAACGCTAGAAAACCACACATAGATTAAGCTGCACATGAGACAAAAGGAAGCCCAAACAACCTGACAAACAGGAGCAGAGAAGAACAAGCAACAAGCTAACCAGTAGGATAACTACACAAAACATAAGATAACAAGCCAACCAGCAGGATAACTGCACAAACATAAAAGAACCAACTGACAGAAGCAGTAAACAACAATAACCAATAATGAAGCAAGCCCCCAGCCAAACTACATCGAGGATGTTGGAGTTGAATCATCAGAGCCACTTTGGACAAGAACAGGCCCCTTGGAAGTCCCCTGTTGTCCCAAACAGGGGTGGGTAACAGTTTTGCTAGCTTTGCTTCTGGTTAAGTATTGTTTTTTAACCGGTAAGGCATATATATCCTCAAAGTTATTAGTACCGTGGACAGATCCTGAGGCCGGTTTGGGGGTGGATGATGCAGCAAGTTTAGTCCTTTTATGCCCAGGGGATGAGTGCCTCCTGAATTCAGAGGTGGCAGCTTCAGTAGACATAGGATCAACTGGAGTGTCAACAGGAAGGCCCTGATTGTACATGTGTTGTTTCTCAACTGCCTCAGTTTCTGCAGATGGACTGCCAGAACCATCATGAATGTCCTGGGCCTTTTCTTGCGTTTTGAACGTTTGTGGCATGTAGAAACAGTATGCCCCATGACATGACATTGTTTGCGAAGGGAGGGAGTGACTTATACATAACCTGCTGAGCAAGGGGTGAGCTATTGGGGAGGACAACATTTACAGAACTGGGCAAATCCCCCAACAAATCAACCTCAATAAGAACCCGGGCGTAGGAGAGCTTTGTCATATTGGTAGTAGGGCCATCACAGTGTATAGCTTACCAATTACACTAGCAAGCTTAGATAAGCATAGGGGAGTCCAGCACCAAAGTGGTAAGTTTGGAAATCTTACTCAGGCCAGCATCTTGGTCATATCATTAGGCTTGAAGTTGAAAAATTAGGCATGACCTTGAGAATGAGTAGCCTGCCAAAAACATAGTATGGTCCACCACCTAGAACTTCCAGCATATCATTTTAGTGGGGAATGCAAAGATTAACCAACTAGAATCATGCATTGTAAAGTTTGCTTGATGTTTCCAATTTTTACCGATATAATGAGACAATGCAGTATAGCCAAGGAACTTTCCAGCAACAAACCCAATTAAACAGAATTTCATAAATCAATAGGGTTATCAACATCTGTGTCTTTAAATTGACAGGAAGCAGAAGATGCAAAATCAAGGAAGTGAACGAGACTAGGAGACTGAGAAGTACTTGGTTGAGTTTCCTTGGCATCTGTTTGTGGTCGAACAGATAGTTCCAGAGAAGGGCCAGAGGACATACCAGCAGGGGTTTGAAAGAATCCTGATGACTGAGGAGTATTATCTCCTTTCATAGAGTTTGGTCAGAAAGGCGAGTTAGGATTCAAACCGGGGTTGGGGTCGGCGGAGCCTAGATAAGAATCAGAAGGGCTAGACCCAGCCTGCTCAAAGCTCGCCCTCAGAGCTTGTTGGAGCTCCAGCTCTGAGAGCCACCGGAGGAGGCAACTTTGTTGTCACTAGGAGCAGGTAAAGGGGACGATGGCGCAGAAGAACGAGTCTTGTGCATAGTTTTATTCCTCATTTTAGAAGAAACCCTAGCTCCACTAGATAGAGTAGCAAAGTCAGCAAAAACCACCTTGGTTCGAGTCGAAGAAGCTTGAGACGGGGAATCGGGGTCAGATTGGACCGGAGACTGACTACGAATTTGTGCCCTAGGTATACGCGTAGTTGAAGCTTGACGCGAGGCTTGGAGTCTAAAATCCCCTTGAACAGACCGAAGAATCGATGATTTATTCTTCAATTTTGCCATAGATAACAGAGAAGAGTTCGTCTTAAGAGTAAGTGAAGAAGAGGAGTGGCGCACAATGAGAGTAGAAACAAGGTGCAGTGCAACGCATAGGCGGGTTCTCTCAGTGTTAAGAGGTTTTTGATAAGATGGGTGGTATGGTAATTCCTGGGAAACCCCTAATGTGACTTGACAATCAATGAAGTAACCATGAGTGGTATGCTAGGACAACGCGATGATACATGGAGAAAATAACAAGCCATTTATTAAATCAGTGAGAAGAAGTTCATAGATTATGAAGCATGTTACAGTATGATTGAGAAGTTATGTTGCAGATTAGTATAGAGCACTAAGAGATTATGCCAGTAAATGTTCTACTACACCACATGACTCATTTCCAAAATAGATCTCCTAAAGTACATATTTGAGAAACTGTATCTTTCAAGTCGGATTGCAAGTTGACAAGTTTTGTTATTCGAATACGACACAATCTACATGACTAGAAAAGCTATAAAAGGAAGCATCATTGTTGATTAGTTGAGTGACAATGCCATTAAATAATATAAACCTTTGAGCTTTGACTTCTTAAATGAATGTCTTGACAATTGAGAAAGAATAAGGGAGTGAGTAGTGGATAATGTACTATGATGGAACTATAAATGTATGTGGTAATAGAGCAAGAGTTGTCATAATTTCTCTAGATAATTGTGACATCCCTTTATCCGGGATAAAACACTAATCATATATCAAATGAAAAACAAGGTAATTTTATTTATATATATATATATATATAGTTTTCATATAAAAGTCTACCAAACTTTTGATAGAATCTTCCTTAAGTTATCGACATATAACTTATTTACACTTCTAATATCCCACTTCTCATAACTCAATCACGACCCAATCATCCTGGGTCTCAACCTCACAAACATCATCATCATCATAATCACAATCTTTATAATATACATTGAACAACAAATATCATTATAGAGGAAATAAATGAGATAAGCACGCATACATGGAACATGATTTTATGAACTTCAGAGTTAAGTTTAAACATTAATTATGCAAATTAAGTTATATAAATTTTTTAATATTACAAAATACAAGGGTACATTCCCCTACAATTAGATAACAAAAGTGATTAAAAGGTAGGATCTACTCCTGTCGTGCATGCGATGGTCCTAAAACAAAATATATATTATTGAAACATGAATATCACAATAAGTATAGTAACACAAAAATCCAATAATTTAAAAAGCAGACATATATTCATATTCTATTCACATTTTCCCTTTTTGTTTCCATTGGAACTCTTTCTCATTCAATTACTAAAAATTGTTTCATCTTCTATTTTCAACTTCCATTCAAGATTCCATAAAATTAACCGCAACTATTTCTGCTTAACACATTATCGATAACAATTTTATTGGTATCATTATCACCCCGTAGATGTCGATGCATGACAATCCCCTTAATCAGGACCCTAACATACACTAAATGTATGTCAGTCATTACATGGTGATCCCCTTACCCGAGATCCTAATATACATTAAATGTATGCTAGCCGATACATGGTGATCCCCTTACTCGGGATCCTAACATACACTAGGTGTATGCTAGTCAATGCATGGTGATCCCCTTACCCGAGATCCTAACATACACTAAATATCTGTTAGTCCATGCCACATATCACATTGCTTATATTTTCTAAGTCAATGATACTTCCATTCATTGGCAATTCACACGAAAGACCATTCACCTTGAACACATATACATTTTGGATACTATTTGAAATAACATCATTACGCAAACTTTCATTTTTGAATATATTTAGAGTTCAAGAACTCCGTTTCAAGCGAGGTTGGTCTTGTTGGAAAGCTAAGACACGGGGCTACAAGTCTCTAAAGGGGAGGAGAACGCAGTTCTGTCCCCAAGACACTCAAAATGGCTCGTCAACAAATCAGACCTACTGTCCTATAAGGTTTGTCATGACCCAGTCTCGGTTGGTGACCCATAACTAGAGTTCTATAGCTCCAAATTGAGTAAGATAAATTTTCTTAATTAGTCAACATCCAAAACTACAATTTCTATAAAGGAACCTGATCCTATTTCCCTCATCCTCCTACTCGAATTCTCTCTGAAAATCATGAGACGAAGCTATCCAGATTCGTCAACCTTTCCATTTACACACAACATCCACAATTCAACTTTCTCTTTTTTATCTCAACCCCTAGTCATATCACATACCATATAAGAGTGTCAAAAATATCTTTTAAGAGCCAATTTACTCTATTTATTTCAATCTTCTCTCTTAACGTCAAAATAGACATTTTTATCGATTTTATTAATTTTTCGAACAATATTCTTCTAAACACAATCCTTGCTATTTCAATATGTATTTTTCCTCATTTCAACACAATTAAACATATGTCATCAAGCTAAATATGTCAAATTAAACATCCTCCCCTTTTGATGCATAATTGGCTGAAAGCATGGCCTTAAGGAACCAAGAGTTCCCTCATTCCTTTCATGCTAATTTCATTCAATTCACACACAAATTCACATAAAAAAACAACATATTATAATAAATTAAAAAAGAAAATCACAATTTCCCCCTTTTCCTTTTTGCTCTTCATATGGCCGGCCACCCACAACTTCATTACCCATACATTTTCTTTGATGAATCATCATGATTTCATGCCCCCAATCATATATAACACATGAATTAACTTAATTTTAACAATTAATACATTCATTCCAATTCAAGTCTAAGAACCTTAACTAAAATTCAACACTAAGACATCAATTCATAATCAAATTCAAAATGACTTATTGAACCATATTTAGAACTCCTTACCTGGTAAGAATCAAGGTTTTAATCCTCAACTAGTTGAAAATGTTCGACTCCCTCTTTTCTAATGATAGCCAGCCCTCACTTCTCTCTCTACCTTTTAAATTTCTTGTTAATCCATTGCCCACACATATTTATTCTACCTATAAACTCTTAATCTTGGATGGATTTTTGAGATTTTTGGTGTTTCTCTCTTGATTTGGCTAGAATAGAATCAAAAACTCCCTCCCTCTCTTTTAAATGATTGCTGCTGGTTTTTAATGCGCAAGGGAGAGGGGTATTTATACCCCATAATTTCTCTTACTTGCACTTAGACTCCATTTCCTTTAAGTGTCTTATTTTTGCCCCCACATCTTTTCTTCTTATGATCAAGCTATACCTCTTTTCATTTCTTATAATTCCACCCTTCAACCTTTTAGTTTAGTTCATTTTCTTTAATTTAATCTAACCTTCAATATTTCCAGGTTAAATTTATAATATCTCAAAAAAATTTGTCTGGAAATTTATATCAAAAAATTTCCAAATTCCCGTTTTATTTAAATTTGTACATGAATTTCTTCACTTTTATTTTCCATTTATTTAATTTTCATTTTACGCAAACATTTATTTCTTGGGGTTTACAAAAATAAACAATACCCATCTCAATCAAATTGCAATTTGGTTGCACTAACAATATAGCGAAGTATGAAGCATGAAGTCATAACCTAGAAGTAGTTGTGAAAATGAAGATAAAGAAGTTAAATCTATATGAAGACTCAATGCTGATAACCTGCCAAGTACAAGTAAAATGACGAACCAAAGATGAAAAGTTGAGGCTATATCAGGAATACATTTCCAAACTAGCGAGAGGACTTTGATGAGATAGAATTTACACATTTAGGAAGAGGAAAAATCCAATTTCCTGATGCTCTAGTAAACTTGGCCTCCATGGCTCAGATTGATTATACGGATTGAGTACAACTAGTATGTATAAGAATAAGAAATTCCCCTGCTTACTACTCCTCGGTGGGGGAAGAAATAGACGAAAAGCCTTGTGTAACACCTTCAATTTAATTTATGTCATATTCATTGAAATATATGTCATGATCCCTGATCCCTAACTATCTTAACAACAATTTTAAGCTTATTATTATTATTATTATTATACTGGCTACAAAAAATTTGGTAGAGTCTCCTCTGTAAATTGAACTTCCCAGGTGTCGACATCAACCTAAAACACAATTTATCTTGCAAATTTATGATCCAACCATCCTAGACTTTCTTCAACAAAATCTGATTTCTCATCACTTCATCCACTTCGACTTATACCATCATCATTTTCCATTCTAATAATAGTGTTATATATCTTTTCTCTTCACACATGATGTCATTAAAACAAAGCATATTATAAAGTTATCTACATGCATACTAAAATTCTTTAATGCCTACACAAAAGATATTTAATTATCTAAAAAGTGGTATATGACTTAACACTAATTACAAGCCCAAAAAATAACTTCAAATCCTAGTGAACTAGAATATTACATAATCCACATACCTAAAATATACAACGAAATAACTACCCACAAAAGAAGAGAATCAAGGTTGTCCTACGGTATGAGAAGGACCTGTAACAATGCAACATAATTTATTTAGTAATACTAATTTAATTTATTCACACACATATATATAGTTTACACATTTTTTTAACACCATAATCTCTAATAAATTTTCTCTAGACATATCCTTCAACTTTAGTTACCTGAGATGACTTCTCCATTACCAAGCTTCATAGTTTGCTTGTAAAGTTTACTCCTCTTGCCACCTTGATCCCCATCTTAATGGAAACCAAGTAATCACACAAATAATCCAGGTCTTCCTCAATTCCTGATTAAAGTCATTACCATCTTAGCCATTTCATACATAGATGACTAAGTTCTATAACCACACTTTAGTTTCTGTTCTTACGGATAACTAAGTCATTTGTTCATACCACCTTAGCCATGCCTCTGCGAATGGCTAAGTCAAATACTATTCACCTTATCTCTTAATACACAATTGAAATAACAACGAGATGGTATGTCCGTGCGCTGCCGCAGGCTTATAAAACAAATGTATTTTATAGTGTTATAATTGTGAACCAGCGCTAGATAAGTAATAGCACTAAAGGTATGATGGAGCCAATATTTCATGACGGAAAAAAAAGTTGTGTTGGTGATCAAAAACTTAGAGACTGAACAAAATAATTTGTAGCAATCCACAGTATTTTGTGAGGAAAGATACAATGTTTTCGCCACATGATTTAGCTTTTCTGTTAATAAAAAGCAAAAATAATTACAAAGCTAAATTCTCTACCAACTTAATATTAAAAAAAACCAACAAAGATAATTTTGGAAGGAAAAAACCCATGATGAAAAATATTGTAGCAATTGACAATGTTTTGTGAGGAAAACAACAGTGTTTTCCCCAATAAAATCGACAAAGATAATTTTTGAAAAAATTATAAAAAAAAACCATTTAGAGAAATACTGTAGTAATCCATAGTGTTTTGTGAGAAAAACTACAACACTTTCCTCATATGATTTAGATTTATTGTAATTATAATTCTTAACCAACTCAATATTTAAAAAAAAAATCGACAAAGATAATTTTGAAAAAAATTATAAAAAAATCATATGGGAAAACACTGCAATAATCACAGTGTTTTAAAGAAAAAAAATGCAAAGCTAAATTCTCAATCAACTCAATATTAAAAAAAATTGACAGAGACAATTTTAGAAAAAAATAACAAAAAAAAACCACAAAAACAAATAGGAAAAAAAAACCATGTTGGAAACACTATAGCAATTCATAGTGTTTTGTGATGAAAGCTACAGTGCTTCCCCATATGATTTAGCCTTATTTGTAATGACTTGTAATTGTAACTCTCAACCAGCTCAATATTAAAAAAATAAAATTGACAAAGACAATTTTGAAAAAATCATAAGAAAAAAAAACCATGTGGAGAGACAGTATGGCAATCCACAATGTTTTGTGAGGAAAACTACATTGCTTTCCCCACATGATTAAGATTTATTACAAAGTTAAATTCTAACCAGCTCAATATTAAAAAAATAAAATCGACAAAGATAATTTTGCAAAAAAAATATTACAAAAAAAGAAAACACAAAAGAAACTGGAAAAAAAACCATGTGAGGAAAAACTGTATCAATCCATAGTGTTTTGTGAGGAAAGTTACAATGTTTTCCCCACATGATTAGCGTTACTTGTATTTACTTGTAATTATAATTCTTAACCAACTTAATATTTAAAAAATAAAATTGTCTTTGTCAATTCTAGGAAAAAACATAATAAAACAGAAAAAAAAACATGTGGGAAAAAACATTGTAGCAATCCACAGTAATTTACGAGGAAAGTTACAGTGCTTTCCTCACATATTGTAACTGTAATTTTTAACTAGCTCAATATTAAAAAATAAAATCGAAAAAGATAATTTAAGAGAAAATCATAAGAAAACAAAAACAAAAAAAAAACCATGCGAAGAAACACTATAGCAATCAACAATGTTTAAAGAAAAAAATATTAAAAAACTAAATTCTCAATCAGCTCAATATTAAAAAAATAAAATCGACAAATATAATTTTGAAAAATAAAAAAAATAAAATAAAAAAACATGTGGAAAAACAGCGTAGCAATCCACAGTATTTTAAAGGAAAACAATTACAAAGCGAAAATTTTAACCAGCTCAATATTAAAAAAGTAAAATCGATAAAGATAATTTTGGAAAAAATAAACAAAAAAAAAGGGGAAAGTTGGAAAAAAAGGAAAGTAATTTTGGAAAAAAAAATAAACGAAAAAAAAATAAAAAATGGGAAAGTTGGAAAAAAAATGAAAAAGTGCAAAAAAAAGAAAAAAAAAGAATACATGGTGGATTACTGTTGTAATCTACAGTATATTGAGTGTAGATGAACAGTAAATTCCTCACACCCTATAGCTTATTAGCTTATTACTTAATAGTTAATACAAGCGTACCAATAAATCCCATCTCATTTCCCCATCAAACGCCAGTTGTAGGGCAACTTAATTGGGTCTGATAGCAAAGTGGAGATGACCCATCAAAGAAGAAAAAGGAGGGCAGTGGCTTGGTACTTTGCGAATCCACAATAAATTTGTCTTTGGATGAACAGGACTAGAAACAGTGAATTAGCTTGCAATTTTAGTTTATTTACTAGTACATGAGATGCATGCCCGCGTACTACCGCAGGCTTATAAAACAAATATATTTAATAGTGTTATAATTGTGAACCAGTGTTAGATAAGTAATAGAAACTAAAGGTATGATGAGGCCAATATTTCATGACGGGAAAAAAAGTTGTGTTGGTGAACAAAACTTAGAGACTGAACAAAATGATTTGTAGCAATCCACAATGTTTTGGGAGGAAAGATAAAGTGCTTTCGCCGCATAATTTAGCTTTTCTGTTAATAAAAAACAAAAAACATTACAAAGCTAAATTCTCTACCAACTTAATATTAAAAAAAAATCAACAAAGATAATTTTGGAAGGAAAAAAAACCCATGAGTAAAAACGTTGTAGCAATTGACAATGTTTTGTGACGAAAACTACAATACTTTCCCCAATAAAATAAAATAAAAAACCATTTAGAGAAATACTGTAGCAATCCATAGTGTTTTGTGAGAAAAACTACAACGTTTTCCCCATATGATTTAGCTTTATTGTAATTATAATTCTTAACCAACTTAATATTAAAAAAAAATGGACAAAGATAATTTTGAAAAAAATAATAATAAAAAAATCATATGGAAAAACACTGCAATAATTCACAGTGTTTTAAAAAAAATTTATAGAGCTAAATTCTTAATCAGCTCAATATTAAAAAAATCAAATCGACAGAGACAATTTTAGAAACAAATATTTAAAAAAAAAACACAAAAAAAGGAAAAAATCATGTTGGAAACACTATAACAATTCATAGTGTTTTGTGATGAAAGCTACAGTGCTTCCCCACATGATTTAATCTTATTTGTAATGACTTGTAATTGTAATTTTCAACAACGTTTTGTGAGGAAAGCTACAGTGCTTTCCTCACATGATTAAGTTTTATTACAAAGTTAAATTCTAACCAACTCAATATTAAAAAAAATCAAAGAAGATAATTTTGGAAAAAAATATTACAAAAAAAGAAAACATAAAAGAAACTGGAAAAAAATCATATGAGGAAAAACTATATCAATCCATAGTGTTTTGTGAGGAAAAACTTGTATTTACTTGTAATTGCAATTCTTAATCAGCTTAATATTTAAAAAATAAAATTGACAAAGATAATTTTAGGGAAAAACATAACAAAACAGAAAAAAAAAACCATATGAGAAAAAACAACGTAGCAATCCCACGGTAATTTGCGATGAAAGTTACAGTGCTTTCCTCACATATTGTAACTGTAATTTTTAACCAGTTCAATATTAAAAAATAAAATAAACTAAGATAGTTTTGGAGAAAATCATAAAAAAACAAAAACAAAAAAAAACCATGCGGAGAAACACTATAGCAATCAACAATGTTTTAAAGAAAAAAATTACAAAACTAAATTCTCAATCAGCTCAATATAAAAAAAATCGACAAATATAATTTTAAAAAAATAAAAAAATTAGAAAAACTATATGGGAAAACACCGTAACAATCCACAGTATTTTAAAGGAAAAAAATTACAAAGCAAATTTTTTTACCAGCTCAATATTTAAAAAGTAAAATCAACAAAGATAATTTTTTTAAAAAAAATTAAATGGAAAAAAAAAGAAAAAAAGCAAAGTTGGAAAAAAAAAAAGGAAAGCAATTTTGGAAAAAAAAACAAAAAAAAAAGATGGAAAGTTGGGGAAAAAAATGAAAAATTGCAAAAAAAAAGAAAATAAAAAAGGAAAAAATCACTGTGAATTACTGTTGTAATCCACAGTGATTTAGGTGTGGGGGAACAGTGATTCCCCCATACCATTTAGATATTGTTAATGTAATCTGTAATATTACTCTCACAATAAAATTTCTTCCAACATTATGATGAGTTGAAAGCATAGTTTTAAAATCCGGCCCGTCCTGACTGGTCGACCCGGGACCTAGTTGACCCGGAGCTGGAACCGGGCCAGGTTTAAGAAAAAACAACCAGGGATTTGGCCAGGCCAAACCCGGTCGACCCGGGACCTGGTTGACCCGGGAAAACCCAAACGAGACCCGACTAATTTTTTTATATATATATAGAAATAAAACATCACCGTTTTAGCTTTTAACTTTCAATTTATCAAACCATTTGCAACATAAAGAGAATCACAGAAAACCTAATATTTCAATTTTCAAAGCCTGCCTATTTGCCTTTGCTTCCTTCTCAAATCTTAAAATCTTCTCAGCATACAATGAGGAGAGAGATGCTAACAAGATGTTGCCAGAGTTTAAGGGTGCAGAGTCGACAGATCCTAGGTTATGGATAATACACAAATGACAAAACCAATTGTTGTTACATGTTTCTCTTCAGGTTTTTGTTCTTCATTGCTTGATTCTTCCGGATAAAACAGTATGATGGTTTTTAAATCACCAATGGATCTTTGTTGTGGCTTTTTGGCTTTTCTGGTTTCTGGCTTTTTTTGGTAATTAATTTGTTGTTATTTAATTACATGGAAAATTCATGTTTTCTGAATTAGTTCTTTATCTACATCTCCCCAGTTTTGGGCAAACTAGTCTCTGATCCACTATACCTGTTTCAAGAAGCCATCAAATTGCTCACTTCAATTGCTGGTTTTTGTTTATGTTGCACAAAGGTGCGAAAGTAGGAGCGCAAGTCCTCTTTAATGGAATAATCTAAACACGAAACAAGGGGATTTTAACCACTTTATTATAAGGAACTCATCATAATTTCTATTTCCGTCTTCAGCAATTTCCGTCTTCAGCAATAAAAGCCTGCATTTTGCAGAATAGATAAGATGTAGTTTAGTAATTTGTTATTGTTCAGCATGTACATATTGATGAAAGAGTAAAATGACTAAACGCTAAGACTAGGAATGCTTGAAGCTGCTGGTAAAGCGTTGCATTGGAATTTTTTTTTTCTAGGTTGACCCGGGTCAACCCATCTGACCCGTGACCCGATTATTATACTTGGTCGACCACTGGGTTGGGTTTAAAAACTATGGTTGAAAGGACAAAAAATAACACAATTTTTTTAGTAAACTACTAGCATGGTGCTACTACCCATGGTGTTGAACTATTTTTTTCTATATAAAAAAATGATGTTTATTGCTGAAATTGATATAGTTTTAAAATCTGGGTCGTCTCGACAAGTTGAATCGAGACTTGGCCACTCTAGGGCTGGAATCAGAGCGAGTTTAAGAAAAAATAGGAGAGGGATAAAACCCAAATGATCCGATCAAAAACCCAGTTTGAATCGATGATCCGGTTTACTCGGAAAGACTCGGTTGTAACCTGTTGACTATTTATTTTTTAATGAAAATGATGTCATTTTGTTGTATAAAAAATTAGGGGTCAACCCGGGATGACCAAGTGACCCGGTTAAAACCCATGACTCGGGTCTTAGGTAGGGTTGACCATCGAGTCAGGTTTAAAAACTATGAAATGGGGCAAAAAAAAACATAAAAAAATCAGTCGTGGTCAACTCGAGTTAGCATGATAAACATGTAATGATGGTGATTAGGGCTGAGTTAACCTAAGAAATTTCGTTAAACTCGCGATCCAGATCATGAGATTGGAATAACTTGATAAAAAAAAATCAAGAGGATTATACAGCTTTTTTTCTTTAAAAAAATCATGTTAACTTTTCAAACTCGTAACTCGAGTCATTGGACATGAAGCATCCAATCAGGAAAAATCATGAATTCCAATTCTCAATCGATCAAATATTGAAGTATGAAATTGAGAAAAAAAATTCAATTATAAAAAAAATGATAAAAATATAGTCATTGAAAAGAAAAATCAATTAATTCAAAGGATAAAATAAAATCAAAAGAATGAGGATAAAAATTGATATAAAAAATAGAAACAATATTTTAGGATGAAATTGAAAAGAATAATAACCTTTACAAAAGGAGTCAAGAAAAAGAATTAGAAATCAAAATAATAAGGATCAAATTGAAAAACATAATACTATCAATTTGAATTGAATGATAGAATTGGAAACCAATAAAACTTTTACAAAAAAAATAGTTAGGAAAAAAATAGAAATTAAAAGAATAAGAACCAAATAGAGAATATAATATTTGGTAAATTAGGATTGAAAGATGAAATTAAAAACAAATAAAACTTATACAAAAAAGTCAAGACTAAAAATTAAAATTCACAAGAATAAGGACCGCAGTTGTTTAACATCAAATTTAATTGTTTAGGGACTAAACAATTATTAAAAAAAAAAACAAATTTGAGGAGTCATTAACCAAAAAAAAAAGTGAACTCAAAAATGTCCCAACTAACTCTCATTCTCTCCGCTGACACTCCATTTTCAAAATCAAAACACAACTACAAGCACAACATAGCCCCTCTTCTCATCTCTTCCTCTCTTTCACTGGGAACAACTTAAAGAAAAAAAAACCTAACCCTTCTTTTTTTCTTTCTTTATCCTTCTATTATGTATATTTTATGGAAGAAAAACTTTGCTATTTTTTTATTTTATTTTTTATTAGGTTATCTTATTTACATGATTTGACTCACAAGATTTGACGGTCTTGCATGGGTTTGCAAGTATTTTATTTCTTTGAGATTTTTATTGATTTTTTTTTCACTTTCTATATTTAGATTGTTGGGGATTAACTATCATTAATTTTTTCAATTTGTTTTCTATGAGTTGCGAGTTTGACATACTAGTTTAGGTTGATTCGAGGCGTTTTATTTTGTTATTTTTTTTATTTTATTAATTTTATACTTTAATATTGAATTATCCTAACATTCAGTTTTGTGATTTGTTCCTTTTTAACAATCATTTATTTTTTTCTGGTTATTGTTATTTATCGTTACTTTTTTTATCATATAATTTAGTGAACATGTATTTTTTTTCTTTTTTTAAAACATGCTAGCAATGCTAGAGTATCATTTTTTAAGTTACCAAAAACAATTGTTTAGGTCCATAGCAAAACAATTGTTTAGGTCCATGGCAGAACACGCCATCTATATAGTGTCATCTATTTATAGTATGGAATATTTTATTGATGTACATTTTGATTCCTAAAATGTAAAAACACTTCAATGACTTAAAAATAATAATTTCTATTCGATAAAACCTTTATTTATTATAATATCTTAAGACTATCATTAGAATATTTCTTCTTCTTTTTTTCTAATTTTTTTTATGATGTTTTATCTTGATTTGTTTTAGTTGAGATTTTGAAAATAATTTTTTTAACAAGAAAATTATGAAAATAGATATGTGATACTATAGAAAACATTTTTTTTAAGATACCTATTTATATCCACTCAACTATTATCTTTTCCATTAAAAAACTATTTAAATTATTGATTAATTTTAACCGAGTTTATAATTTGACATGTGGGTCTTAAATGAATAATATCATATAGAGACTAAATTGTATTTATAGTAATTTAATTAAGGACTTAATTGTAAAAAAATAAAATACAATGTTCAAAGTAAAAGTCTCAAGAGAGTTTAGGAACCAAATGATGCGAAAATACGATACAAATATAATTAATTGTTGAGATAATTAAATTACAATCAATACTTTAATTGATCCGAGATACCAAAAACTACAATACCTCCTATTAGGGCTGAGCATTTTCGGTTCGGTCCGGTTTTGGACCAAAATAAACAACCAAACCGAATTTTTTTTTTTGTTTTTGAACCGAACCGAACCGAAAACCGGTTCAAACCGATTAATTTCGGTTTGGTTCGGTTCGGTTTTTTTCCCTTCTAAACCGGTTCAAACTGAAATTATGATGCTCAAGCTAATTTCAGATTCAATCCACTCCTTCTCCAGGGAATGTTACAAGGCCTACCAATTGCAAACAAATAGAAAGCATTAATGCAATTCCTAGCATCATGCATGCACCCAAATCTCATCATATTGAGGTCACCAAAGATTAGATCGAGTCCATAATTACTGGATTCAACCAGAAGTATTTTCAAAAGCAATTATAAAACTGTCAAGCACCACAAAACCACAATATTTGGGCCAAGAACATGCAGATCCGAGAGATGAGAGACAGAGATAAAGAGCATGGAAGAGAATAAAACAGATTTAACTCAAATCAGTTGAGAGATGAGAGACAGAGAACAGGGGAGAGGGGGCGGCGAAGGAGATGGAGCTTAAGCAAAGGAGCATGGAGCAGGAGTTTAACAACTAATGAGTAACAATCGTGGAGCTGAGCATGAAGAAAAATAAGAGAGGAGAGATAAGGGGGAGATGTAGAGAGCAAAGGAAGGGAGGGGGGGAGATGCAGAGACAGAGAGCAAAGGAAGGGAGGGGAGGAGATGGGGCGGCTGAATGTAGGTTTAGGGTTAGGAAACTTTCTATTTATACTTGTTTTATTTTTAAGTGGTGGCTTGGTTGAACCGGTTCGGTTCGGTTCGGTTCAATCGGTTTCAGACTTTGAAAACCAAAACCGAACCGAACCGGATTTTTTTTTTGATTTTTTAATCGGTTAATTCGGTTTTTTTTTTCGGTTCGGTTTTTTTGGTTATTTTTTTTCTGGTTTTCTCGGTTTTCTCGGTTTTTCAGTTTTTTTGCTCACCCCTACCTCCTATGTAGATTATCTCTACGGAACACTATCAAGTTTTATGACTCCTCGTTATTGTTTTTATTGCTTTCTCTGCAATAAAACACTCATTATTTTCGTTATCATCTAGTAGGTGGTTCAATGGTAAGAACTTGAGATTAAAGGATTTGCTTCTTCTATGGTCTCAGGTTTGAGCCCTGTGGTTACTAATATGATAGCCAATGAAGGTTTATATGGTCGTTAACTTCAGGACTCGTGAGATTAGTCGAGATACGCGTAAGCTAATCTAGACACTCATGTTAATAAAATAAAATAAAAAAGCTTCCACCCAATCAGGAACACGCATGAAGATTGCCAAACTCTTTCATCTCTATGTTCCGAATTTTTGAAAGTTGAGGTTAAATGCGCATAGAACCTCTGTCTAAACTTTTTCTTTCAGTGTTGTAATAATCTTTAAAGATTAAAAAACACTTGTAATTTATCATGTAGCATTTATTGAAAGTTAATACTATTTGCATGCAAGGACAATAATGCCATGCTCCAAGACAAGACAAGACAGTGAAAAGCTTGGACAGAATCACTCTATACATGCATCTAAATGGAAGCTTTTTATTTGCTTTATTTTTATTTTTTATATATATTTAAATTATTTTAATAAGCTATATTAAAAATAATTTTTAAAAAATAAAAAATATTATTTTAATATATTTTATAATAAAAAATTATTTTAAAAAGTAACCATTATCATATTCTTAAACATCTCAAAATAATTTATAAATTCATTTTCTTCTTTTTTTAATTTTTATTCTTTCATGCTGGAAAAAAAAATTACCTTCACATATCCTTTACATTGCATTCGAAGTATAAAAACAGTTACAATTAGCATTAATTTCAGATTTATAAATAATTATTATTTGTTAATTTAAAATTATTTACATCATTAGTTAATAATTAGTAACGAATCATAGCCTCTCAATTATTACTCATGACGTGTAGATAGTAAAAATTAATAAGAACTATACGTTTGTTAATAAAGTTAACATGATATTAAATAAATTCCTTATAGGTGTCCAAATAAACATGGTATTACTCCATACATTTATATTACTTTATTTTTATTTTAAACGAAATTAAAGTCTAGTGCTAGTTTATAGCATAATTACTGGTCGTGCATTTGTTTTAAATATATAAAAGTGCCCCAAATACATTTCAAAGAAAGAAATCAATACGTGAAACCTAACTCGATCAATTAAGTTGGTTTTATTTTAATTAAATAATAAAAAAATAGATAACAACAACAAATAGATCAAATTAAAAAATAATCACAATAACTTATGAAAAAAAATATTTTTCTAAAGAGGTATAAACGATGTAGCTCAATTCTCAGCCCATTAAACATGAATAAAATTAGGTAAAAAAAAAAGATCTAAAAAAATCAGTCTAAGTCAATCCAAGTTAACATGACAGCCGGTAACCCCAGTAATTAGGGTCGAGTCAACTCAGGTTATCCTGTCAAACTCGCGGCTCAAGTCATGAAATCGAAATAACCTAATAGAAAAGAAAATGACGAAAATCACAAAGCATATTTTTTTTAAAAAAAAGTCAGTGTCAAACTACATTAACTTTTTTAACTCGTGACTCATGTCATAAGACTGGAAGTGCCCTATCTGGAAAAATTATGAAATTAAATTCTCAATCAATCAAATGTTCAAGGATGAAATTGAAAGAAAGAATTTTAATTATACACAATGATTTAAAACAGAAAAATATAAATTAAAATAATAAGAATCAAGATTGAAATACAAAATAAATTTGATCTTTGACTAAAGGAGAAAAACCAATTTAACAAAAGAAACTAGAAACAAAATCAAAAGAATGAGAATCAAAATTGGAATAAGAAATACAAACAAATTTTTTATTGAAGTGTGAAATTTAAAAGAAAAATCAATTTAACAAAAGAGGAAAAAAAATCAAAATAATGGAGATGAAATTGAAAAAAATAATATATTACAAATTGAGATTGAGGATGAAATTAAAAATAAATAAAACTTTTACAAAAGAATCAAGAACAAAAATTAAAAATCAAAAGAAAATAGATTGAAGTTAAAATACCAACAACAATGAAGATGAAACTATACTTTTCAGGGAATGAGAGAGAGAAAAAAGCTCCATCGTGACACGCACGACATCAACAGGAAAAGGATGTAGTGACGCTTCCAACGACACGATGGAGAGATATTTCTGATTGCTAGGGGCTCCACATGCATCGACGCATGCGCCCCACGTTCAAAATAATGGAGATGAAATTGAAAAAAATAATATATTACAAATTGAGATTGAGGATGAAATTAAAAATAAATAAAACTTCTACAAAAGAATCAAGAACAAAAATTAAAAATAAAAAAAAAATAGATTGAAGTTAAAATACCAACAACAATGAAGATGAAACTATACTTTTCAGGGAATGAGAGAGAGAAAAAAGCTCCATCGTGACACGAACGACATCAACAGGAAAAGGATGTAGTGACGCTTCCAACGATACGATGGAGAGATATTTCTGATTGCTGAGGGCTCCACATACATCGATGCATGCGCCACGCGTTCCTACACGCGTTCCTACATGGTTGGAGAAACCATGTTTGTTAAGTGAAACAAAATAATTAATATCTCCAACTATTTTTAACTATAAAAAAATTAGAAAATATTGATAAAATATTTCATCAAAGATTCCATCATGCCAATGGACGATGGAATATCATTGTCAAAAATTGCTAGTAAGGGCTTTCTATTACATCGGTAATAGAAAGAATATCCTGTCAATATTCTAATGATATAAATGATGTCACAAACATAAACATTGATGTCGGAGGGCCAAAGTTACTGATCATAAACATAAACATTGGAGTAAAATAACACACTAATCATTACTCATTTCGACAACAGAGCCCAACATAAAAAGATTAACTCTAAAAAACCAAATTAAAACAAGAATTTAATTAAGAAAAGAAGAAAGGTTTAACAACACACTAATTAACGGTGCATTACATGAAAAACCAGAGCAGCAAACAGGAAGAATAATTTGGATAATCCATGAGCTGCAGCTTGAGATTTCTTGATCAGAGAACCAGTGCCGCAGACACCAACTCCACTGCCACTCTTGAAATTATTATATGCTTCAGATGGACTCAAACAAAGACCCGGGTTGCCACTTAGGTCCAAATTCCTTCCTAATCTCTTCAAGAAGCTTGCATTGAAAGGGATAACACCTCCCAACAAGTTTCCACTAAGATTCAAGTGGTATATACGAGAGAGGCTGCTGAATCCTTCTGGGATTTTACCGGTTAATCGGTTGTTTTGCAGAGACAATGTGCTTAGATTGACAAGCAGTGAAAAGCTTGGTGGTAGAGTTCCTGAGTAGCATGAATTGGCAAGCCTCAGCTCTTGCAGTTTCACCAGTTTACCAAACTCTGCTGGCAAAGGTATATACATTGGATTATCATCCATGATGAAGTACTGCAAACTTTGCAACTTCAGAATTCCTTTTGGAATACTTCCCCTCAATTTGTTGTTGCTCAAAGCCATGAAAGTCAATAAAGTGAGCTTTTCTATGCTGTAAGGAATGGTACCAATGAATGAATTTGAACTCAAATCAAGTTTTTGAAGCATACCCAAGCGGCCAATGGTGCCAGGAATTGGTCCAGTAAGTGAATTGTAGCTCAAATCAAGGCCTTGAAGGTTGTTGAGATTCCCCAACTGGATCGGTACAGGACCCGTAAGCATGTTGTAGCTCAGATCAAGGTGGACTAACGAGTTCAAGCTAAAAATCTCAACTGGAATACGCCCAGAAAGGCGATTTTGTGACAATGTAAGAATCTCTAAAGACTTGAGGAAGGAAATTTGTGGTGGGATCGGACCAACAAGTGCAGGGTTTGATCTAAGACTGAATTGTTGAAGTGAAGAATCGAAGAAGGCTCCTCCTCTATTTGGTGAAGCAGATAGCGTGGTTTTAGTGTGAGTGAAGCACTGAGAGAAAAAAACAGATTGGAGATGAGGAAGATCAAAGATTTCGTAAGGAAATGTAGCAGTGTTCTTGCAAGTTGGGTTTGGATGAGTACCAAAATCAAGCCTGGAGACATGAAGGTGGTTATCTTGTCCTAGTTTGCATTCAATTCCAAGCCAGGTTGAGCCAGGATTACAAGGGTTGGGGTAAGAGATTCTCCATTTTTTATCCGAGGAAATGGATTCCATGATCTTGAAAATGGTCTCAACCTCAGAGGGAAGCATGTTCTTCGCATCGGAGGAGCAGACAGAGAGGATGGAAGCAAGAGAGAGGAGAAGCAGAGTGGAGGGAGTGCAGCACATTGTGGAGGGGTGTTGAAGCAGCGGTGGGGGTGGTTTTACAAGTAACAAGTTTCATTGATGTGTGAGTGAGAATTCAAATCAAGAGTTTATTTTTACTTAGACATATGCGTCTCGTTCAAACTGTACTGGACATAAATGAAGTTTTGAATTTTTTCTACTTTGAAAAAGAATTCTGCAAATTAATTCAAACAATGAGAGACACAGAGAAAGAGTTGATAGAATTTGATGTGATTGATAAGATGGGTGGGGTTGTGACTACACGGGGAGGGTCATGACATTTGAGTGAGTGAGAATTTGACGCCATGGTAGGGTCGTAAGAGGACATGTCTCCCTTTCTCAGACATTGCTGCCGTGATAGAATTTGTCGAAAATTTTAAACACTACTCTTCCTTCATCGGTTAACTTCCTCGAACACTAGAAATAATGCAAGTGCTAATGAAGTGGAGGAGGGTTTGAACTTCTATCCCATTCACACACTAAAAGGAATTAGTTTTTAGAATTATTGTATACTCTTTTACAATTAACTATGGATTGAACTAATGTATTTTTTTTTTTAATTTTCATTTTGATTTTTGAACTTTTTTTTGCATGATTTCATCTATCCTATTAAAAAAATTTAATAAATAAAGGCCAGCGCTTAGGCCTAGTCTTGCGGGGTCGCGCGGGCCGCTGGCCTGATTTTTTTTTTTAATTTTAGTTTTGTTTAAAAAATAATGTATTATTTGTGTGTATTTTTTAAAATAAATTTTGTGTTTATGTTTTAATTAGATTGTGATTATTTTTATATGATATTGGGTGTGTTTAACTTTTAAAGAGGTAGGTATGATTCATCAGTGATTTTTTTTTAATTTTATATAGATTAAATTTTTTTAAAAAAAAATTGATTTTTTTATAAGATTTCTCATATGTACAACCTTGCATTGTTTTTATCTTTAATTATTATTCAATAAATTTTATGTGTGTATCAATTTCTATTACAAATTTAATGTGTTTTTCTATTAAAAATTTATTTTGATAGAGAAATTCATTAAATATAATCAAGTAAATTATTCGTATTGTGATGTTAGATATCTTGATCTTGATTTTTCACTTGGTTTTCTCAATTTTATTTTTGTTTATTGTTGATGATTGTTTTCTCATTGTTTTACACAATAATTATTGATTTGTTTAATTAAGTGACTGCATAAGTTTTTTTATTTACATTTAGGAGTTATTTTTTAGTGTAAAAGAACACGTTGAATAATTTTGTATATTTATTTTTTTATTATGTTTTGATGTTTAAGATTTGATGCTTATTTTTATTTTTTTTCTTGAATCTTTTATAAAAGTTTCATTGTTTGTAGTTTCACTCCTCAGCCCAAGTTTATAGTATATTGTTTTTTTTCCTTGTCTTGATTTTTGTTCTTCTGTTAATGTTTTTATTCTTTTCAATTTAACTCTTAAATTTAAAATTTGTTGTTGCCTTTTGATTTATTTTTTATTGCAATTTTAACACTCATTATTTTGATTGTATTTTTTATTTTGGATTTTTTTTGTGTTTTTTTTTGTGATTTTAACCCTCATGATTTTTTCATATATATTACTTTCAGTTTTATAACCCTGGTCACCGTTTAAAAAGTTAACATTAATTGATTTTTTTGTTTTATTTTTTTTATATTCATTTTTTTTATTTTTCTTTCTATGAAATTATCCTAATTAATTTAATTTTTATTTTGTTAACAAATAAAATCATTGAAACGTTTTGAGAATATTGTGAAGATATATTTCTATAATATTAGCAAGCATTTATATATATATATTGAATTGTTATTGTTTTTTCGTTTTATTTGTTGTCGATATCTTATTTTCTAATGATATTATTAAATTAACCGAGTTTATTAAACTCATTTGAGCCAATTATCTGAATATTATATTTTTTTAATTTAAAAATAATATTTACTTTTTTTTATATATTTTTTATACTAAAACAAAATTGACTCTATGAGTCACCTAACTAGTACATACATTTAAATTTATGTGCTTGTGATACGCTACATGCAAGAATATTTTTTTAATCAGTAAAAAAAATTGTCAGCAACGCAAGCATGTTCTTAAAGAAGTAAAAAAAAAAAAAAGAACAAACATCTTCAGGCATAGACTCATCTGAAAATGCTCGTACAATTTAATTACAATAAATGGATCAACTTAAACCAAAAAATAATCATGGTAACCTTAAAAAAAAGGGTAAAAAAAAAAAAATCATGGTATACTATCAGTAAAATTTAAACGATGGTTGCAAGGGACAGTCAAAACTGTTTGATCTGTGCTATGCATGGCCCACATGCTCCCACAAAATGCTAGCACACAAGGACAATGAGACGTTCCCTAGGGTGTGTTTTGGTAGTGTGTTAAGATCCATGGACATTTTTATTTGATTTGGTGATAGTGATTCAATTTTATGGAACGATGCCGTGTGAGTGGTTTTAAGATTTAGGGGGTGTTTGACAGGTTGGTAACGGTTGCGGTTCAAAATATATTTTACTAAAAAATACATCTAAATAATATTTTTTGATTTTTTAAAAATTATTTTTGACATTAACACATCAAAACAATATAAAAATATTTTAAAAAAATAATTTTAAGTAAAAAAAGAAATTTTTAAATTTTTTTATAATACACAATTTCAATCGCGTTTCAAAACAGTGTTGTAATTTATGTCTAGGAATGCAAAAGTTACCTCTCATTTGTTTTTATGAACTTGTAGGTGATAGGATTCTAAAAAATGTTCACTTGAATCATATTTAAATCTAAAGCAAACTGATTTAAGAACTTGGGCTTGAGGATTGATGACTTGAAATATACAAGATTTATACTTTGCAGTTTCTGTTGGAGATTTTCCGAGTGAGTATACAATTTTTGAGAAAGTCTAAGCCTTACTCTCTTTTTTCGTTGTATAATTTATTTCATTTTGTCCTATTTCTTTTCATCGGTTAGTCATGAATGAGGTAGGTAGGTATATCATTTGTTAGAACATAGGGTGAATCCACCGTGGACTCGCATGAATATTTGGGGTATATATATATTTATGAAAAAGAAAAAAAAAGACAAATATGCATACTATATTCGCATTTCAGAGTATATGCTCACAATCTACTTCTAAGTAAAGTTGTCAAAAAAAAAAAGTGGGAACACCCACAAATAAATCCAAAATTATCCCTAAATTTTTTTAGAATTTTTTGATATTTTAAAAGACTTGTTTGGTTAAATATCAAAAGTAAAAAAAACAAAAGAGCATAAGGGTCCTTAGCCTAAAGAGAATGGGCCAGCTGGGTCTGAGGCCCAGCTCGGTTTCAATAGTTTTTTTTTATGGGCTGGATCTAGCCCAGCCATACGAACAGGGCTTGATCCAGCCGGCCTAACCTAGTCATTGGTCAGACCAGTTACCTAGCTTGCCATAGCAGCAAGCATGCGTGAATTACTCACGCATGCCTGCAACAGTGACATGGTAATTATGATTGCAAAACGGGGAAAAAGAAGAACTTACCTGCTTTAGTCGTTGTTGGAGACGAAGACTTAAGGCGATGCTAGTTTGGAAAACGCTCCTTTCTTCCTCTCTGTTTCTGTATGTTTCTCTCTGGTTGTCCTTCTCTCTGGTTTCTCAATTTTTTTTGTGTTTGTTGGCTCTCTCTGTATGATATTTCCTCTGTTTTTTTTCTTTCGTTTCTAGTCACCCCAGGTTCTCTGTTTTTTCCTACGCCTTTGCTTTTATAGGCCTTCTTGGGGGAAATTCGATCCTTATCTCCTTGAGATCGTGATCTTGTGTGGAGATAACATTAGCTCCATGATTGGTGGGATTAGGACACTAACAGTCCTGCCATTGCTGGACTGTTGGTGATGGCTTCCTTAATGTTTAATGGCGCATCGTGGGGTGAAGAAGGACTAAAAAGATGGGATCACTTTGGTTGTGTTGATGGGTCTAATAGAGGTCATCATCATTTTTCGTTCCTTTTCTCTCTTTTGCAAGCCGGTTCCTCTATTCCAAGGAGGAAGAGGATGAACAGTCCTCCTTGGAACGACGTCGTTTCTTCGGCTGAAATGGGCATCTTCATTTTGCTCCCTGAAGTTCTGACATTTAGCAATTGGGCCCTTATTCATGAAAATCTTCTTCTTCTTTTTTTAATGTCGCCCCTGGATCAATTGCAATTAGACCCTAGATTCCAAAGCCATTTAAAAAATAGTACTTGGTTTCAAATTTAATTAATTCAGTTCTTAATTGACTCCTCAACTTTTAATTCTTTCAAAATAACACCTGAAAAAATCAATTTACCCCCTATAGTATCAACGTTTATTCACTTTGGTCCCTATAATTTAAGTTCTTGCAATTTTGACCTAAATTGACCCTAAACTTTGATATTTCTTCAATTAAGCTCCTGGTTGCATTAATTAAACTATGTCAAAGTTTAATTAAGTCCCTAAACTTATCAATTCTCCTAATTTTTGGCCAAATTGACTTCCAATTTTATAATTTCATTCTTATTAGTCCTCCAACTTTTAATTTGTGTTATCTTGACCCAATCCTCAAATCATTTTTCATTTATTTTTTTATTAATATTTTTTTTAGAAATTCAAGAATTAGGTTATGACAACATTTATAACCATAATTTAACTTTTACAATATGTTGATATCTGATTGTAAAGGATATTTTAAGTTTGATGCAATTTATTTTTTATTTTTTTTCTTAAGTATGAGGTAAAAATTGTAATTATGATGCAATTTTGATTCTAAAGGACTTAATGGGGAATTATTTGTTTTCTTTTTTATTTTTATTCCTATTCAGTTTAGAAAAATATTTTTCTGTATGGTGTTTTTTTTTTCTAATTAGTTTATAAAATCAAATATTGAGCTTGATAATTTTATTTTTCTTATTTAGTTTAGGAATCCCTGTAATAACTCCATAATTATTTCTTATTATTCTTTTTCTTCTTCAAAATAGACCTATCACTAGTATAAACAGAGTTTTTTAGCTTGTATTTCAGTAGACTACTTGAAGAGAAAAGATATAGTAATAAAATTTCAGACTTATGTGGTGACCCTACTCAGCTTAATTTTGTTGATTGTGTTTGCTGTTTTTCTTGCATTATTTATGTTTGCATCGGTTGGTATCAAAGCCCAATGATTCTTAGTGGTTAGTTGTTGTGAGTTGTTGAATAACCATGGATGGAAGATGTTGCAAAACAAGATGTGCTCATGTAAAAGGAGACATGGATGTCTCCTAGAAAAGAGATGTTCAAGAATAGGTAATAAAATACATGTAGAGACAAATTGCAAAATTGCATTGGTTCTTGGTGGTTAGTTGTTGTGAGTTGTTGAATAACCATGGATGGAAGATGTCGCAAAACAAGATGTGCTCATGTAAAAGGAGACATGGATGTCTCCTAGAAAAGAGATGTTCAAGAATAGATAATAAAATACATGTAGAGACAAATTGCAAAATTGCACCGTCAATTGATAAAGGTCCTAACTTGAAGGATTTTAAGGAGAGTGATCATAGATCCATAATCAACTTTGAAACCCCATTTCAAAGGCGAGAGTATAAGAGGCAACCTCTTGATCATGATGGATATGATATTGAAAATGAAACTTTTGATGATCGTAATTCTTTTATGAATTGGAATCAACCATCAATTTATGATATTTATATTGATGGTGATTATATCGATTGTCGCACCCAACATCGCGACGACCTTAAAAATCAAAATAAAGAACAAATTTTTGACATCCTGTTCTTAAATAGGAAAAAGGTCTTGTTTAAAGAGTTGTCACCTAGTATTATGGTCACTAGAAATCCTAACTGGTTAACAGAGATTCTATGGTATGAGATTGGTTACACAAAATGAAAGATATTATCACATCTTAAGCGTCTGTCTAAGGCAGGCTGCATTGCTGGTTTTGTCTTAAATTGCTAAAAGTTTATTGGTTTATACTATGATGGTCTACTTGTAATATTCCAGACTCTGACGTCAGTGAATATTGAACTATGGATACTTCCAACTCTAGCGTTGGTAAATATTACGTAGTAAAAAAAGAACGTATGGTATTTCTGGCTCTGATGTTAGTGAATAAACCAATAAAATGAATTTAAATCAATGCATACGTCTTTGTTTTTCTCTAAAAAAAGTACCATACACCAAATTTGCATTTCACAAGTAAAAATCCACATATTAAATATACAGTGAAATACCTAAAAAAACATGAGTGACCTAAAAATAAATTTAAAAAGGTCCATGAAATTTTTTGGAATCTTCTGATATCTAAAATACTTGTTTTGCTAGATATCAAAATACAAAGAGATGAAAATAAAGAGGTAAAAAATAAGGGTGTGTATTGCAAAACATATCCTTGACCCAAAACAGATTGGTCTGGATGGGCCTTCGGCCCAGTCTCAGCTTTTCTATTTTTTGGAGCTGAGTCCAGATCATACAGACTGGTCTGAACCAGCCGGCACCGTCACTAACCCAAGCCAATAACCCGACTAGTCAAAGCAGCAGACGTGCATGAAATGTTCACGCACGCTTGCTACAGGAAGGGTTAATTATAAATGAAGATGCACGGTGCCTATGTAATTAAAATGCAAAGGGAACACTCAAAGGATAGCTAAACTTTTCAGGCCTGGGTTTGTTCCAGAGTTGATTAGTTTGATTGCTATAAATCTTAGAATTATCAGAGATCTACATAATTATTAATTTTAAGATCTTGAGGGATTCCGCGTAAACTGACTCCCATACTCACTATATATAAAAAAAAAAAGCAAAGGGGAGGAAAATGTAGAACTCACGTACCTGGAGATGCTTGGGGATGAAGACGGCAAAGGAAGGTTGGCCGGTTGCTTTCTCCTCCTCTGTTTTTCTTGTTCCTTCTCTTTCTCTCTGCTGCTATCTCTGTCTCTCTCTGTGTTCGGTTTTTTTTGTTCTGTTTCTGTGCTTCTTCTGTGTTATATCCTCTTTGTGTTTTCTACTTTCGCTCCCTCTGGTCTTTCTTTTCGTTTGTTCTCGGCTCCTGTATTTTTTAGTCTTCGTCTCCTGTTCGTCTGAGCTTGCTCCCGATTGATGGAGTTTTGAAGGAAATTCTACAGTCCCTCTCCTCTATTTCACTCAGCCTCTGGTTTTCTCTCTTCGTGCCTCCTCTGTCTTTCTTTCTTTTTTCCCTCTGGTATTCTTCTGTTCGTTCGTTTGTTGTTTGTTTCCCCGGTTTCCTCTATTTCACCTTGCGCCTCTGCTTTTTCTCTCTGTCCGCTCTCTCTCTCTCTCTCTCTCTCTCTATTCCCACTTTCGTTCACCTGTTGTGTTCGTATTTATAGGCAAGAGAACGCCCTTGCACCTCTTAGAGTGGTGATCGTTCAGCTGCTGGGATAACATCCATTATTGGACTATTAATGGCACATAGTGGGGGAAAGACGTTACCACGTTCTCTGCCAGTTCCGCTGAATCGGGATGAAGGAGATGAACAGTTTTCTTTGAAACGGTGCCGTTTTGGGATGGGCATAGCCATTTTCAATTTGGTCACTGAAGTCCTGAAATTTTGTAATCAAGCCCTTAGGTAAATTTTAATTAGACCCCTTTATTTTATCACCATTTACAAAATGGTCCTTGGACTTTAATTTATTGCAATGTTAACCCAAATCAGCCCCAAACTTTGGTATTTCTTCAATTAAGCCCCTGGTTTCATTAATTAAGCTAATTCCAAGTTCAACTAAGTCCCCCAACTTATCAATTGTAAAGTTAAGCTCTTAATTTGATTAATTAAACTAATATAAAGTTTAATCAAGTCCCAAAAACTTCCAATTTATGTTGTCTTAACCAAAATTTCAATTTATTCTTCATTTATTTCATTTTTCATATATTGTTTTACTTTTCATCATCATTTTTTTTATTTTTATAAAAAATAAAATTAAAAAAAAATCAAAATTGGGTTATGACATCGATAATGATAGCATAAACAATGATAGTAATGAGTAATGACACTAATGATATTATCAACCGTATCATTGATAAGTTAAAGGTTGAGCGCAAAGAGAACATAAAATGTATTCAATAAAAAAGAATTAATTTAAGCTATGTTGATCATTTTAATTACAAGTTTACTATTAACACAAATGTAGATTTTTTTAAGGGTTATTTGGATACAACACATGTTGATAAAGCAAGTTCAAGATTTACAATTCATTACTATAAAAGTCAATGGAAGAGAAATAATTTATCAATTGTTGTTGTTTATGTAAATTTTAACATGAAAAGATTAAAATTGATATATAAAATTATTATACACATAAAATTAAAAAGATGAGGGGCTAAAAATTCTTGATTGGATATCTACGAGATCAATGCAATAACAATTTAAACTCGAGGATGAGTTATTTCTAACATGGAAAGATTGATGTAAGAGGCTTTTTAGAGAAAATTATTTGTTTCCTTAGTTTTATTTCTATTTAGTTTAAGGAATCAAATATTATGCTTGATAATTTTATTTTTCTATTTCATTTATAAATCTCTATAATAAGTTCACAATTATTTATTAGATTTTCTCACTTGTATTTAATCAGATTACTTGAAGATAAAATAGGTAATAAAATTTTTAATTTAGAATTTTTGTCTGGTGACTCTATTTAACAAAGTTATGTTGCTTGTTATCGTTTTTGTGTTATTTTATATGCGTTAAATTTATTATTTAATTTTTTAAATTGTATTATTTAATAGTTTTATATACTTAAAAAACTTATTTAATGTTTTGATTATTTTTCTTTGGTTTTTTTACTTATTATTTTTATAATATTTATGTGTTTTCAAAGAAATAACTCATTTATTAAGCAATTTATTTAGTTTATTAAATAACTCGTTTAATTTTCTAAGAAGATATTTAATTTAAGTTATGGAATTAATAAATATTTTGACTCAAACAGTACAATAATAGATTACGGCACATGCGATTTCATTCATTATCAAATAATTGAGATATTTAATCTCATAATATAATACAGCAGGAATTGCACAGACAACATAGGAGAGGTAAATCTGTCTTCAAAGAAACCAGGTCCTGCACGGAAGTCTTCAATTCTAATTTGTCGCAACAGCTTCTACAATTCTAAGAAAAGTTGATTTGTCTTAATCTATGTTTAGTCCCTTGAATTGCTTGAATAATTGGATTTGGTCCCTAAACAATAAAAGTTTTTTCTATTTGGCCCAATTACTCATAATTAATTTGATAATATTTATTTTAGATGTAAATGAATATTCAAGATTAATAGAAATGGATGTTGCAATAATATGTTGGTTTATGCTGAATTTGGAAAATCAGCATCAATTTGTGACCAAGGACGACTCCTTTTCCCAAATTTACTCCGTGAACATCCATTAAAGCTGCAGCATATATAGTTCATCTGCCTTCAGCAGTTGAGTTTGGTTGACTGGATGATCTTGAGATTGATTCTTGGCGACTCCAAAAGGATAAAAAGAAGAAATAAAATAAAAAAGATTTATTGTTGTTACAAATCTGTGAAGCTTATGACAAAGGAAGCATCTTTCCTTGCTGTAAGTTTAGAACCCTAGTACTGCAGATTGGCATTTCTCCTCGAAAAATCATCTAGCTGCAATAGCATGCCCTACATTCCACTCACCCTATTTAGTAATACTATAACAAGATTATTTTAATTTCTTTGAAGATCAAGTCAGAGCTCAGTGTGAATAATATCCTCAGTACTGGTTTCAGAAAGCTCAGAAATTTTCATCTGATCAATGACATTATAGTTTTTGGCATGGGAACGTAGGCAGTCGGCTGAGGGATGCACGACACCATACCCAAAGCCTTGTGCAGAGTTGCAATAGGTCTCCTCTGTGCCATCATTCTTCTCTAAGTTGATGTTGCTCAACACTATGTTGCTGCAAGGAACAGTATCACTGCATGCAAATTTCATGGCCTTTGAACTTTTTGTAGTACCACTTATATTCCGGTATGTTATCTCACTTATTTCAACAGCTGATGTCTAAAGAGAAAGAACGGCAGAAAAAAAAAAAAGGAGATTCTGGTCAGATGGTTGGCAGTAAGCCTATTGTAACAAATATATTACTACAAGATATGGTAAAATGGAAAATGGCAGAATTACCTGGTTATGGCATGTTTTTGGAGAATCACAGTAGAACTGATCAATAATGATGGGGTTCGCAACATTCTCCATTCCCACATTCTCGAAGCGTACCCCACGGACATAACCATGACCACCCTGCAACAGAAAACTGGAATGATCACGTGGACATTTAAAAGCACAGCCTATATAGTAAGATTTGGAACATGTTTAAGAAAAACAGCACTTTGAAGCCTCTAGAGTCTGAACAGTACAGTTCATCATCATGCAAAGTATTACCTGCCAAGTTTTAATTCTGAGGCCATTTGTTGTCTCCCGAAGGAATGCTGTATCCAAGACTACTTTTGTTACCATGCCAGTGGAGTTGTCCTTCCCAAGACTTCCAATGCTGATTAGCAGAAACATTTGCGCAAAAGAATTGGTTCATAATAAAATAAGAAACTCATTCCTAGTTGTTCTAAACACTTAGTGGACATTAACAATTCAATTGAACCTTGAGCTGTAGGACTTCACAGTAAATATACCTGATTCCATGTCCTGGTCCACAAAAAATTCTCTTCATCTTGATATTGGAGCTACCATTCACGATTGAGACACAATCATCACCTGTATATTGAAGTAGAATCAACACAACGACCTGTTAGTAAGTGTGCCTATAACACCAGTATACTTGCTACCATGAAACTTGTTTCACTTGGGAACGTAGTCTTGAATTCTAAGTTTCTCCATTGATGCATCATGATTAATTTCTTTGATTGTTTTACTTGTCTTGTGGTTTGTTTTTATCATTTTTAAGACAAATGCTTAAAAAACAAACGAATATGAGCTCTCTTCCCTTTAAATCTCATTTTCTTATACTCAGAAAATGGAAGAGGAAGAAAAGAATGATGATAAGGTTTTCAAACCTGTTCCAATTTTGCAGTCCTGGAGAACAACATTAGTTGATCCAGTAATATGAATTCCATCAGTGTTGGGACTATCTTCTGGAGCTGAGACTAGCACATCAGAAACCCGCACAGAATCAGAATGGGAAATCACAAAGTGCATCTGCTGGCTGTTTTGGATAGTAAGGCCGTTAATCTTTACAGCTGAGCTTGAATCAATAGTTAATGCCTGCAAAATCCTTGTCTGTTAGTTCCAACAGTGTACATTTGGCAGTTCTATTTGATGTTTTGGATATGTTTCTCAAACACTGGTGAATTTAATGAAGAAACATATGCTTACTGTTGGTGCTCCTCTGCAAGGCTGTAAAGCACAGAAAGAGAAATATGTGTTACATTTTACTCTTGGAATAGCAACACACTAGTAGGGGTAAATCTAGATAGAGTTTAGAAGAATTACATTTGACTTGTTCTTTTTACAGGATGATGCCCACCATTTGCTTCCCGAGCCATCAATTACTCCGTTCCCTTGGAAGAGAACTCCATTCAATTTGGAGAAGTATAGCCAAAGTCGAGGAAGATTTGGATCCCAATTCTTAGGCTCATCAGGTGCCACTATTGTTCCATCTATCTGCAAATGCATAATGAAGATGGAATGTTTGATGATGGGGATATATGCATATTACTATCACATTGGAAAAGTGCCAACAATAATTCATAGCAATAAATGACAACGCTAATCTCTGCTGAAGTATATGGTCTTGGTCAACTCAATTTGATACAGCCTTCCAAATTACCTGGATGACCAACCTATCAGCACAAGGCCCCTTAAATCTCGTTGCATTAACCATATAATGCCGTCCTGGAGGAACCAAGAAAACTGATTTTGGTGTAGTACAGGCTGTGTTCCAAGCATTTTCAAAGGCCTGGTGATATAACAACACGAAATAAAGCCAGTTTGATAATCAGCATCAAGACTACTTTGAACATAGAAAGAATCATAAAAGTTGACAGAAAGGGAAATATTGTATGCTTCAAATGGTATTGCATAAGCTCCAGGCTAGCTGGTTCTTTAAAGGTGAGCTATCGGTGATCAATTTTGGAGTTGACTTGTGAAGCTTAACCACCAAGGAAAACCAAATACTAAAAAGTTTATGAAGTTATTTCAAGAAAACCAGAACGCACCTGAGTGTCATCAGAAACCCCATCTCCAACAGCACCAAAGCTATCAACATTGACAAGAACCTTGCCCCCACGTTCACTTGTCCATGATGGAACAACCTTGGAAAACTCTGTCTCATCTACTTCTTCTATGACAAAGTTTTCAAGCTTCTCAAGCATGGCAATGCTGTCACATGCCATGTTTCCTGCAACTCCGTGAGCCACTATCAGCATACCAAGAATGGAAATGAAGAAGAATTTATCCATTATATTGTCAGTTCTTTATGTTTCGCAACACTAATTGAGTTATACAAGTCCTTGTGAACATTAGGTGATTATTTATATGTGGAGATTAGATAACGAAATCTGGAGCTTTGTGGGCTCTATGGCTTGGCTTAAAAGCACATTAACAAGCACGAATTTCTACACCCCCACACTTAAAGTACAAGGAATTTTTTTTAAAACTACTTTGCTTTACTCAACAAATACACAGACCATTCAAAGTGTTCATAGACTCTGCCTTTGGCTTCTGTTCTCTCTTTGAAGACGTAAATTAAATGTTTACTGCAAAAGTATACAATGAGGCAGAGAAACAATGCAAAATACTTTAAGCTATGAAGAAATCAACTGTTTTGTTGGACCAAACAGGGCAGCCAAAAAGCTTATGGTGACTTCCCACTACATGCACATTAAACGCTTCAAGCAAAAGAAAACTTTACATAGATATTTTATGTAGTGTACACTTGACAAGAAGGGATTTTGTGAAAAGAAAGTTCAATTTCTGTCTACTGTCAGAGGCGATGTCTGATGTCTTCAGTTTTCTTATTTTGGACAGAGCTCCAATCTATATGGGGATTGTTCACCTCAATAAAACTGCGACCAATCTCCCTTGTCAACTTTCTTGCTATAGCGAGCTCTCTAATGTGCATTGAGGATTCGTATTCCCCAATGTCAGAATAGAAGTTTGATACTTGCAAATACACTGAAAAATCTTCTGGGTCAAGCTCTAACAATGCCTTTGCTGCTCTTCTTCCTACAATTTCATTCCTATAGATCCTACAGCTTCGCAGTAATGAGGTCCACATCACACAATCACCTCTTCCAGGTGCCTTTTGCGTCAACTCTTCAGCTTCATCAAGCAAACCTGCACGCCCCAAGATATCAACCATACAGGAAAAATGTTCCTTTGCTGGACAGATCCCATACCGGGCTTTCATTGAATAAAAAATCAATCTTCCTTCTTCAAACAACCCAGAATGACTGCATCCAGTTAAAACACACAAGAATGTCACTTTATCAGGTTCCAAACCCTTTCGGATCATTGCTTCAAATGTCTGAAGGCATTCTCTCCCCAACCCATTCTGTGCAAGCCCATTGATAATTGACGTAAAACAGATTACATTTGGTGAAGGAAGTTGTTCAAAAACCTTTTTTGAAAGTTGAACATGACCACACCTTGAATAAGCATCAATCAACGAACATGAAACTGCAATATCGGATCCGAAACCTAATTTCATTGCACAACAGTGCACCAATCTGCAGCTGTCCATACTTGCAAATTCAGAAACTGATAATGCTTTCAGTGTTGTGGAAAATGTAACCTCATCAAGTCCAATTCCTTCATCAACCATCAAACCATACATCTCAACTACATCATAAACAATACCACAGTGCAGCAAAGAGGTCATTAAAGAATTGCAAATCTGTGTAGTTTTCTTGGGAACACTTTCAAAAGCGGACACTGAACTCTCAATGTACCTGCATTTACCATACATGTCAATCAACGCAGATTGTACATGAAAACTGCCAATGTCAAAACCCATCTTCAAGACACAACAATGAATCTGCTTCCCAAACAAAATATTACCATTCAAGCTTGACAAATGCAATAGTGCAACAAATGAACGAATTGATGGCTTTCCCCAAAACTGCATCAAATAAAACAACTCAACAGCTTCAAATAATAAGCCACAATCAGCATAAACTGACACTATTGAATTCCACGAAATGACATCCTCCACCTTAATGGACTCAAATGATTTCCTTGCATCATTCAAACTCTTACAAGCAGAATAAAAATCCACTAAAGCATTAGCAACAAAAATATTTGATCTCGCCCATCCAACTTTAATAATATGACAATGCAGCTGCTTCCCTTCATAAAAAAACTTTTCATTACAGCACCCTCGAATCAAATAACAAAAACTAAGTCCATTCGGATGTACACCATCCAATTTCATCTCATGATACACTCTTAATAATTCATGGAATCGACCCAGTTCACAGAAACCGCGTAAAACCAAATTCCAAGTAGCCAAATTTCTCTCAGGCATTTCATCAAACAAACTAAAACCCAAATCAAAACATCCCATCTGCATATAAAAACCAACAAGTGAAGTTCTAATGAACAAATTGGAGCCACACCCAAGTTTAATAATCCTGCAATGAACTTGAATTCCTTGTCTTAAAAACCCATGTTGGCTGCTGCATATACTTAAAACAGAAGAAAAAGTTGATGGGCTTTCTTTAATTCCTAAGGAAACCATTTCATAGTAATAGTAAAGAGCTTGTTTTGGTATTCCGTATTTTCCAAGCCCGGAAACCATCAAGTTATATGTAACAACATCACACATGGACATTTCATCGAATAGTTTTTGAGCAAGGGTAACGTTCCCTGATTTTATGTAGCTGTCAAGTGTTCTGTTTTTGGCGTAAATGGTGTCGTTTATGTGAGGTTGGAGGTAAGATTCTAAGACCAGTGATGATGATGAGGTTGTTGTCGTCGTCGTCGCCGCCGCCGACGCCGCCGCCGATGACAGCACTGGTCGGTGTATTTTTTCTGTTAAGGTTGTTACTGTACGGACAAGAGGCAGTCTTAATTTGGAATTGGTGGATTTCATTTGCATGCTCGAGCATGTGCGTGCCTCTTTAGAAGTTAGATAGGACTTGGGATAGGAATGAATGGGTGGGTTTAAAATAACTTTCACATCTTCACTCATCTAATTATTATAATATTTAATTTGAATTTTTTAATTAATAAATAAATTGAATTTATATATTAAAAAAATAAAATAAAATTCATTTTATTTTATATATTATTCTCATTGCCTTCATTTTATTTCTTTAAAGTTTTTTTTTAAAAAAAAAGTTTGATGTTTAAAAAATTTAATTTTAATATTAAATTTCTTCTTTTTGGAATTGTAAATTAAAAGAGGTGACCTCTTATTCACTTTTGTAGCATTTTTAGAGCTTAAATTTTATTTGAAATTGAATTCTAAACACTTAAGTGATTTCCAAATATAAGATTTCATTAAAATCTATTCATTAAATTCAATTTAAAAAGGTTCCAAATATGTTGATAGTTATTAGATCTAGAAGCTAAATTGAGACCTAAATTGTGAATTTGTTGGGTCGATCCAAGTCAATCAAGTGTCTGGTCTCTAGCGGTAAGGATTGTTATGCCTTTGAGTACTAGCTCTTTTGTTCTGTGTTTTTTAGGTGTTTTGTAGTGTACTATATAGAAAACTTGAAAACCTTATAAATGATAAAATATTAATTTGCTTCTGAACAATATCACATATATTATTTCAGGAAAATTTTAGAAATTTATTTAATCAAGTCTCTACTTATTAGGGAACCTAATAACTCATATATATAATTTACTATATAAATTACATTCTGGTTCTTAGTGTCTAAAACTTATTCACAATCAAGTCACACTTGATTAATCATTTTAGTTTAATTTATGACCAATGGTTTTTATGTATATGACCTATTAGGTTCTCTAATAAGTTGGCCTAAATATAAATTATAATCCTAAATAAAATAGGATTAAATAAATAAAAATATTAATCTATTATCAATTCAACAATTAATTGATTAATATTTGAAAATCAAGTACAATATTTAGCACTTGTCATGATCCCCTAAATATTAGAAAAGTCATAAGTGATTTGATCTAACCTTTAATTGACTAGTTTCTTAGTGTAATTATTAAATCTCTCCATCAATTATTTTTCAATTTAGACATTATAGAATAAAGTGTGTCTACTCTGTCAAATCATGTTTATTCTTAATACCATACTCGTTGATTCTTTGAACAAGATTTGAAATTTTTTTCAACTCTCATTTCACCTTACTTAAGAATTTACAATCAACATTATTTGAGAATAGATGAAACATTTTATTTAATTCACCTAAGATGATGAATCCTTTTTTAATTACTCAAATACCTTCATATAATTCATGTTATACCCAATATTTTCCCGTTTGTTACCCTTTATTAAGACAACATGTAGCAGAATCAAAATATAATATTCCCTATATAAGATAACTTGGTGATCTCAAGTCTACGGATCACTTACACAACTGTCACATGAGCTTTTTTATAAACATATATGATCTCTCCATATGAAATTCTCATGCAGGTCATTTTAATATATATATATATATATATATATATATAAAACAAGCACTTACATATTAGTTCCGGTATTTCTCATACATTAGTTTATGAAAACTAATTTGCTTCATTTCATAAAAAAAAATTACATATATAATAATAGAGTATTGACAAAAAATATTTAGGAATAATGCTTTGTTGTAATAGGAATCTCAAAATTATAAAAACTTATAGTTTTTTTTTGCAAAGCATTTTTGTTCCAAAAACTTTATCTTTACTCTAGATTTATTAATCAAATATTTGATAAATATTAAAGATAAATAAAGTTTTTATTAAAATTAAATATATTAATATATATAAAGTTATTGTCAAGTGTAATATAGAGCATATACAAATCAAAGTTTATAGAGCATATACACTAATCCTATATGGATGAGTCACTATCACTAAATAGACAAACTAAAGTTTGTGTTTGGGAGTGTGGTAGCGGTTGCTTTTCAAAGTAGAGGTGAGCAAAAAAAATAAAAAAACCGATTAAACTAAGAAAACCTGAAAAAAATAACAAAAAAAACCGAATTGTTAAAAAAAACCGATTAGAATATTTAAAAAAACCAACCGGTTCGGTTTCATAAGCCTGAAACCAAAAAACAGAACCGAATCGAACTGAAATTAATAAAAAAACCAAACCGAAAAAACCAAGCCAAACCGGAAAAAAACGAGCCAAACCGAAACCAAACCCATTAGAAATTACAAGAAACCCCAAAAAAAAACAATATAGTTTTTGGTTTTTAATATAAAATAACCGAACCGAATCCGAACCAAAACCAATCGGTTGGGTTTCGGTTTTTGTTCTAAAATAACGGAACGGAACCGAAACTGATTAGTTTGAACCGGTTTTGATTTTTTTAAAATTCAGTTTGGTTAGTTTTTAGGTAAAAACCAAACCGAACCGAAAATGATTACCCCTATTTCAATGTGTTTTTTGTTTGGAAATGCATCAAAATAATATTTTTTATTTTTAAAAAATTATTTTTGATATTAGCATATCAAAATGATCTAAAAATATAAAAAAATAATATTAATTTGAAGTAAAAAAAATAATTTTTTTTTTAATTTTTTAAAATATTTTTAAAACATAAAAATAAAAACAAACACGCCATTGATGTAGCCTGATGCAATTGGGTTCATGTTGATGTCATTTGCTAGGATCGCAAAAACCTGCAAACCCCGTTTAGCCATGTAGAAAAAAAGATAAAGAAAAGAAAACAAAACCTACACAATGTATAGTGATGTTGACCGCATATATTTTAATTAGCTATTGCTGGAGAACAGAAATTTCTTAATTAAGCCACGTAGTTAGAACATGTTCAACCATGCACAGTACTCTTGTTCCACTTCAATGCCCACTATGGTTAGAAAAGGGGGATTTTCTTAGCTTTAAGATTACTCTATTAGTGCGTAGTAATGTTGCGTTTCACTGGCAGCCATTCAATCATATATGCTTTATCTTTGCTTGCTCCTAACGTCCTAGGATTATGAATTTTGAACAAGTCACCACTTCATTACCAAAAGAAAGAAAGAAAGAAAAAGTCACTTTCGCCGCCCATGGTAGCAAAAGATCACTGTGCGTCTCTCTCTCTCTAGCTCCATCTCCATGCAGACTAGTCATATTAATTATTAATCCACGTAACTAAATGTTTAATTAGTGAATAAATATGGTATAGGTTCAAGATATGCCAAAGCGTGACTCCAAAATAACTTATCTGTTTACTGCAATTTTTCCTCTCGATCGGTACTTGCTAGAAGTTAATTTTCTGCGCAGATTTTGTTCACTAGTATCGTTAATATGATTTACCTCTTATATCCCAGTTCATAACATACGATTGAAAATGGGGTTGTACATATCAATAATGCTTTTTCCATGAATTTTCAGTAGTAATATTCTGATCTTAATTACCATTATGAATTATAACATTCGAAGAACAAATGTCTGAAATGACATAATAGATCAAACACATATTAGGCTTCCACGACTTTGTATATTCCCCTTGCTTTGTCTTGACCAGCCTTGATTTCTTCCTCTTTGAGAGTAAAATCTCCAAGCATTAAATAGCTGCTTGTCATCTTACAATCGCAACCTCCATCACTCCCTACCTCAAACCTGACCTCATAAGCAATAGATTCAAGCTTCTCCCCAAGTGAATCCCCTTCAATCATAGTGTACTTGCAAACGAGATTGACACTGTCTAGCTCATCAATTCGATGCTTCACGTATTTGATATCAGTACCTGCATGCATGGTAAACTAATCAAATGCATGCACCAAGTTGTGATATTGGCATAAGACTTGCATCAGTAATTAAAACAAATTGCTAAGTGCTGCGTGTGTGTATATTATATATACGCATCTATTATGCGAGAATGCTTAAATATATAGGCTAAGGGCAATGGCAGTTGTTTGCAGCCACGAATCCTAACCGTACGAGTGATTCACAGGGCCACCGCGACGGCCATGATCCGCGGCTGCAAGCTACCATGACTATCCTTAATATATAGCCCTTGTTTACAAACCTTCAGTGAAGTTGACTTGCTCTATGCTTCCAGCTCCTCCATCTCCATGGATTAAATCAACACTTTTTACGATTTGCGGCAAGAGTTTTGGGATCAAATTGTTTGAGTCTAAGATTAAGGCCTTGAACATGCGTGCTGGGGAAATTGGGCATGTAAATTCTTGTGTGTAGCTAGCGACACCCATAGTGTTAAAGACTGTACCAAGCCGAATAGAGATGACACTAGTTTATATATGCATGCATGGATGAGTAGATTTTTGGTTTCTTTGGTAATTAGCCTCCTGAACTTTGTTGAATGGAAATGCCACCAATATTGAAAGTATAATTTTCAAAGTCTTCAAATTTTTTGTTGGCTGCTAAGACCTGACTAGGGTTTGTGCGCCTGTGTATAAATATTTAAATATTTGTTACGGGCTGAAAACGGTTTCTTCTACTTTGAAAATTTAGAAAAAGGCAGGCTCACGTGTTCACATGGGCGGCGCTCAAAGGGGTGGTTTGGAGGGCCGAGGTTGATCAGGCTTCGAGCTCCTGGTCTAAGCTGAATGCAAGTTGGACCTGAGGCCTACTCAAGGTCACAAAACTATCGCTCGTGATTCAGAGCACAGAAGCTGATCGGGCTTCACCATTGTTGATGTATCCGCAATGGATACACCAATCAAAAGGAAACTATATGTCGAAACATTGGTAAAAAGCTTTTATTGGTCCCTCTACTCTTAATGTTGTATTAGTTTGCTTTGTCCTCTCCATTAATTTTTTTTTTCTAATGTCAGCCCTTTCTAAGCCTCGTCAACATGTCAATCACTAAATAGAACATGATTGCTACCATAGTTTAATTAGCTGATGAATCAAATTGTCAAGCGACAATACGATGCCAAGTTCTGATGATCAAGACAAGGACATTAAAAATATAGTCAAAGGAAAGAAACTATTGAGTCTAACAAAGAGAAAATAGTCCTAAAGCTAAGGATTATGTTGATGCAGGTTCCAATGAATTGAAGTAATCTGTGCAAGCTAAAATTCCAGCAATGTATTTCTGGATAATATAGAGGACAAGAGCATTAATGGAGGCATTAGGAAGGTCAACCAAGGGCAGAATTAGATGAAAGATATGGGGGGAGGTGAATATGAAGAGGGAGAACATATGGGTAGGGATAAATTCAAAGAAAATAAGAGAGTTTTGAATGAACTCATTAAAAAAATAAAAATAAAATTGACTGAATGAGAAGTTTGATCATGATACTTTTCATGATTGGATGGTATTTTTACAAGATTATTTTAAATGGTTTTCAGTGCCTGAAAACAGAACGATCAAGTTTGTTAAACTGAAATTAAAAGGGGTTGCACATTCATGGTGAGAGAGTGTAAAAGAACAACAATTGAGGCGTACACGATAACCTTCTATACAAGAATTAGCAGAGATGAAGGCTTGATTAGAAACAAAATACCTGAACTATGCGCAGATAGTGTATAAAGATATGCTTTGTTAGACATAAAGGATGAACATGTATGTTGATCAATATATAAAGAAATTCCATGACTTGATAATGAGGAGTTAGATTATAGAAACTAATCAGCAAGCCATTGCTAGTTAATTGAAGGGTTTATGAGGGTATAATAGGAAGGCCATGCACACTATTAGATTGTTTGCAGTGGATGAAGCTTACCAGCTTGCTTTGTAGATACAAAAACAATAAGCATTTATCTGAAATAAATATGAGAGAGATTAGCATGGCATGAATAAGTCTACACCATTAAAGAAAAATGTGAAGGGCAACATGAACAATGTAAAGAATAAAGGCTTTTATGGAGACCAGAACAAAACTATGATGGGCATTGATGGATCACAATGCTATAAATACAAAGCCTATGGACATTTTACAACAATATATCCTACAAAGAAGAAGAAGCTTATGCATGTATCTGAAATGGAGCATAAAGTGACATTAGAATCAACAAATGAAGACCAAGAGGCAGTGAAAAAAGTAATGCAAGAAATTGAAGAAGAAAAGGTGCAAGCTACTAATCTACCTATCTATGTAGTCCACCAAATGTTATTCATTCAAACTAATTCCATGACACAAGTAGAGGAAGATTTGAGGAGGAATAACATCTTTAACATGAGAGTTGCACACAAGGGCAAAACAATTAATGTGATCATCGATAATGAGAGTTGTCTGAATGTTATCTCTATAGAAGTGGTGGAAAAATTAGAGTTACAGAAAGGAAAAACACCTTACCTCATACAATGTTAGTTGGATCACTGATAAAAATCCTATTATAATCCAACATCGCTATCTAATGCAATTTGTTTTGGTGACCATTTCAAAGATGAAGTTTGGTGTGATGTGCTTCCCATGACCGTATGTCACTTGCTTCTATGATGACTTTGCTTGTTTGACAGAAGATTGAATTACAATGGTTATGACAATACTTATTCTTTAATATTTAAGAATAAGAAATTAGTGTTGGAGCCCCTTCTCATTAGAGAATTTCAACAAAAATCAACCATAATCTTGTCACTTCATAATTTTCAAAGGGCACTGCTTGAAAATCTAGTTGTGTTCATGCTAATATGTAAAGCTATGTATAAAGGCGATATAGTTAATACCTCTTCAATAACCGTTATTGCAGTTTAAAAATATTTTCCTAGAAGAACTCTCTTTACAATTGCTACCTTTGCATGACATACAACATGCAATTGACTTGGTTCCAAGTTACACATTACCAAATCTTCCCTATTATTGAATAAGTCCAACTAAGCACAAGAAGCTATAACAACAACAACAAGTAGGGGTTCACGGTTCGGTTCGATTCGGTTTAGATTTAAAAAATCAACCGAACTGAATTACAATATTTTTGTAAAAAATTAACCGAACCAGACCGGAAACCGGTTCAAACCAAACTGGTTCGGTTCGATTAAATCTGGTTTTTTTAGGAAAAAACCAGGAAACCTAATCCCATCATATATGGGTTTTTTTTAAATTGGTTTAGCCTTGCATTAAATTAAGCTTTAAAATTTAAAGCAAACTGATGTTCAGCTTTTAAAAATTTCCAATGTTCGGCTAATTCACATGGCTGACTTACTTTTAATATGAATTGGCTAACTTTTAATATGAATTAAAATCTGGACATGAATTAAAATCCCACAGAGATGCAAATTGGCTGACTTTTAATATGCTTTCCAAAGTGCTAAATCAATGCAATATGCAAGATGCATGATCAAATTTGAACACCTCAAATTAAAGGCTTGTTCGCACTAGAAAAGTTAACATTAACAAGCGGATACATTAGCAACCAACAATAAATTATCATAAACATCCTGGCAGGCATAGTTTGAACTTTGAAGAAAAAACCCAAAGAACACCAAAGATCCAAAAATTCCAAAGAACAACAAGATCCAAAAATTTCAGCAAGGATAATGCTATAAAAAAAACACTAGCAAATTAGCAACATATTAGAGTTCAACTATTGAAAGAATTAAGTATGTAAATTTTTTAAGGGGAATTAACAAGGTAAAATAAATTAATTATCCAAAACAATTATATTCCAAGATTGCACCAAGCCACCAATACTAGTTACAAACAATCAGTTGAGATTTTTAAACTTTCACCAAATTCTACAAAAACATAAATTAAAATGTTAGATTAAACATATGTAAACAGAATGAACTTATTGTCATGCCAGCAAGCCAGAATTAATACAACATAAAACACATTGATAGCTAAACAAAGCAATCAAGATAAAACAGATTGATAGCTGATAATACAGATAATAAAACCGATAATATAGATCAAAGTAATCAAGATAAACCGATACATATTAAAGTTAACAATGCTAAATAAAGCAATCAAGAAAACACTAAGAGGGCACCCAAATAAAGAAAGAAAACAAACCTTGTGAAGAAACCAATCAAGCAGAGAGCAAACCAGAGCTGAAGAACTCTCTCACAGATACCACAGAAACAAACCAAAAACCCCAGAAAAGCCTGCACAGTCCACACCAGTAACGTAAATAATAGAATCAAAGCCCACACCAGTAACATAATCAAAGCATACAGAAATGAGAAAACACTGAATTTATTACCAAGAAAGGACAACCATAAAATCCCAAATTAACTTGAATGAAACAAGATTTTAATCAGATAACACAGAAATGAGAAAACAAGATTTTAACATAATCGAAGCATAAAAGTTTGAAACAGATGTTACAAGCACACAAAGGCTCGAATTAGCATAGGGATAAACTTTACCTTGCCATTTTTTCTCTAATGAAGGAGCCCTCTCCTTCTGCTGCAAGTGTAGAGAAGGAGGATCGCGACGCCTTGCGTAGAAGTAAAGAGAGAAGCCAAGGAGATGGAGATGTGAGCTTTTGTTCGACTAGAGAAAAAACAGACCCAAAAGGCAAAGTGGATGAAAGGAAAAGGAAGAAGAGAAAAATTGTCTCTGGTCTGGGCGGCGACTTTGTGTAATGTTATTAGGGTTAGGTTAGAGAAGGAGGTAGAGTGGATGAAAGGGTAAGGAAGAAGAGAAAAATTGTCTCCGGCGGCTTTGTGTTAAGTTATTAGGGTTAGGCTTTGAAAGTATTTATACCTCCTTTATTTTATTGTTGTTTCAGTTCGATTCACCGGTTTTGGTTTTAAAACCGAAACCGAACCGAACCGAACCAGAAAAATTTCTAGTTTTAGTAATTGGTTTAATCGGTTTTTCATCTCGGTTCGGTTTTCTCGGTTAATTTTCTATCGATGTTTTTGGTTTTTTTGGTTACTCGGTTTTTTTGAACACCCCTAACAACAAGTACAAGAGCTTGAAGACAATGACTTCATTAGGGAAAGTTTAAGTCCCCGCATTATATCAACCCTCCTCACCCCCAAAAAAGATGGAAGTTGAAAAATATGCATCGATAGTACGATCGTGAATAAAATCACAGTCAACTATTGTTTCCTGATTACATGGTTGGACGACATACTTGACTAGTTAGGGGATGTCGAATTTTTTTTCTAAACTAGACCTATGAAGTGACTACCATTAAATTCGTTTAAGGCTTGAAGACGAGTGGAATACATCCTTTAAAACAAATGATGGGCTGTATAAGTGGCTTGTGATGCCTTTTGATCTAACAAATGCACCAAACACCTTCACAAGGGTGATGACTCAGACTTTGAAACCTTTTTTAGGCTGGTGTGTTCTAGTATATTTTGATGATATACTTATTTTTAGTTAGAAAATGGAGGAACACTTAGAACATCTGGAACAAATTTTCAAGGTGCTATGATAAGAGAAGTTTTATGCTGACCTTAAGAAATGTTCTTTTCTTCAATCCAAGGTGAATTTTTTAGGCTTTATCATATTCCAACAAAAAGTTGAAACAGACCTTGAGAAGATTCGAGCAATCACAAAATGGCTAGAACCATAATTTGTTTTTGAAGTCAAAAGCTTTCATGGTTTAGCCACCTTTTATTGTTGATTTATGCTTTTAGTATCATCATGCCTTCAATCACAGAGTGTTTAAAAGCCAAAGTATTTAAGTGGTCTTCAGAGTAAAGATAAACTTTTAAAGATATTAAACAAAAGATGGTAAAGGCTCATATTCTTAAACTTCCTAACTTCTCTCAAGTTTTTAAATTTTTTTGTGATGCATCCCACGTGAGCATTAAGGGTGTACTTAATCAGGGAGGACATCCTATGCATATTACAATGAAAATTGAATGATACTAGGAGGAAATACTTAGCCTATGACCTAGAATTGTATGCATTTATTCAAACTTTAAATCACCGGAGGCCTAACCTTATCTATCACGAGTTCATTTTATTTACCATTACTACTTAGAGTACTTACATTCTTAACACAATTTGAGTGTTAAACATGCTCAATGGTTAAGTTATTTACAACAATTCAACTTTGTTATCAAGCACAAGACTAGATATGAGAACAAGGTAGCAAATGCATTTAGTCACAGGCCTTATCCATTAGTCATTCTCTCAATAAGTCATTCAAGTTTTGCTTTAATGAAGAAAACTATAGTACAAACTTAGATTTTAAGTAAGTTTGGGATTCTTTGCACAACAGTCCTCCTATTCCAGTATCAGACTATGCAATAATAGATGGCTATTTGACTAAAGGTGGTCATATATGTGTTTTTAAGAGGTCCTTAAGGAAGGTTATTGTTCAGGAGTTGTATGGAGCAACAAGATATTTTAGACAAGATAAAACATCCTTTTTGGTTGCTGATTGCTTTTATCAATTCCATAAAGACCCTAGCTTGATTAGAGTATGGACTTTGTGCTTGGCCTTCCAAAGATAGTTTGTGGCAATGATTCTATCATAGTGGTGGTAAATCGATTCTCCTAGATGGTGCACTTTGTTCCTTGATGAAAGACCTTTAATGCTTCTCATATTGCTTCTCTATTCTTATAAGAAATCGTATGGCTACATGACATTCTAGTCTCCATTGTCTCTAACAGAGATGTCAAATTTGTTAGTTACTTTAAGAAAACACTTTAGGTTAAATTAGGAATAAAACATCTTTTCTCTAGTGCCTTCCACCCACATACTGATGGTCAAACCAAAGTTACTAATAGAAGTCTTGGCAATCTGCTCAAATGCTTAAACTAATGATCATATTGTAAATTGGGATTTAATTTTACCATAAGTTAAATTTTCGTACAATAATTAATGTCAATCAAATAACATGTATCACACAATTTGAATTGGTCTATATGTTTAACCCTAAGATTCCTATAGACATCATTTCCTTGCCTCTACCTTAGAAGACTAGTGAAACAAGGTTGGATTTTGCAGTATTTATATCCAATTTACATGAGAGTGTCAAGTGCAAGATGACATATCAGGTTGTTAAATATACTACACAAGCTAATAGACACATGAAGGAGCTATATTTTGAGGAAGTGGATTTGGTTTTAGTCAGATTACGGCTAGGAAGGTTTCCCCCTAGAACATACAACAAATTACATGTTAGGAGAGGTTGTCCATTCAAGATCCTTATGAAGTTGAGAACTAATGCCTTTTTGATTGATCTAATAACAAATTTTTAGTTTATTCCAATTTTCAATATGAAAGATCTTATAGCTTATTATGGTTCTGTATCCATTCAAAAGTGGAGAATCCTCCTTCAACAATCCCTCGAGTTCAGCCAACACCAAAAGTTGTTGATTCAATATTAACACTTCAACTTGTGTCTACCAGAAAAGGGGGCTATCATAAATTTTTGGTGAAATGGGCATTTAAACCCAACTCGGAGGCAATATGGTTAAGGAAGTGAAGTTCATCACCTTTATCCTCAATTCCTTTAAGACTATACCAAACATTACTTGCCTAAGACAAGTTGCTTGGTGAGAGAGGAAATTGATGTAAGTTTTAATGATCAAGACAAGGACATTAGAAAAAAAAGTCAAAGTAAAGAAACAAATTGAGCCTAACAAAAGGAAAAATGGTGCTAAAGCTGATAATTATATTGATGCAAGTTCCAATGAATTGAATATTTTGTGCAAGCTAAGATTCCAGCAATGCATTTTAACAAAGCAATGCTTATTGACAGGAAATAGCAGTTGATTTCCAATAAATGATGCCAATCATCTAAGTGGAAGTAGTAGTTAATATTAACTATTCTTGTCTTTATCTAGTTAGTTTTTAGCGGTTAGGATTTGTTTAGTTATTAAGTAATTATTATTTAAGTAACTATTATTTGTAAAACTATTTAAGATAAGATTGTAATTCCATAAGGTAGGTTACTGTGATAAAGTTATACTTCAAATTGGTGAGATTCTATCATGGGAATGATTCCTTGAGCTATTTGTTACTTATTTTATAATTTTGAAATTGCAATAAAATCCTGAGATTCCCTTTCTTTTTTGTCTTCTTAATCCTCTTCTGAACAAGTTATTGAGATACTTTATTTGCAAGCATTTTTTTCACAAGTCCACAATGTTGTTGGCATTACTGTTGGCATTAGTTGTACATTGATTTAGTTGAGAGTTTGTAGGAGAAAGTTTAGTAATTGATTTATTCCACAGCTGTATAATCCTATATGTGGCAGGAATTCGTAGTTTTCAAGAACACCCTCTCTTTGTATATATAGGAGCACTGAAAACTTAAGACATTAAGCGAGTGAATACAAATTGAAGAACTCTTTCTTTTGTAACATGGTATCAGAGCGATACATAAAAACTATTTTCTTTTTCCTTTAAATTATTGAAAGCTGCTATTATAACAATAGCAATATCACAGAAGACGATGGCAACCCCTACTGATTTAGTGGAACAAAATCAACAAGGAACCGCTGTTATCCTTGAAGATTTAACCACAAGAATGACTCAGGTTTTGACACAAAACCAGACCTTGACATCTGCAGTGACATATGATACTGCTACACCGATTATTATCAAACTTAATGGAACCATCTACGCTCTATGGTCCCAAATCGTCGAGATGTATATCTTAGGAAAAGAAAAACTAGGATGTATAAATGGTGATCTTTCACAACTAGATTCGAACGATCCTACATTTAGAAGATGAAGGACAAAAAACTCTATTGTAAAGGGTTGGTTGATCAACTCAATGGACCCCTCCCTATTCGGCAACTTTATTTAGTTTCCAACAGCAAAACAGGTATGCGAATCAATTGCTACAACCTATTTTGACGGGAATGACAAATCTCAGGTATATGATTTGAAGAGACGGGTCACTCGAATGAGACAAAGCGGAGAATCCATCGAGTCATACTACAATGGTCTTCAAGGCCTATGGAGGGAAATCGAATTTCGCCGCCCAAATCCAATGGAGTGCGCAAGTGATATACAGAAATATAACACCATGCTTCAAGAAGATCGGGTTTATGTTTTCCTTGATGGACTAGATGATAGACTTGATAAAATCAGGAGTGATGTACTTCAACTACAACCATTTCCAACCGTTGAACAAGCCTATGCCTATGTTCGAAGAGAAGACACCAGACAATCAGTCATGCTCACAATCAATGGTGGTCCTACTGCTTCAGTAATGGCAATTAGAAGGGGGGAAACTAGTCCACTACTACATATGACAAAAGAACAAACAGGGTATGCAGCACCAAGAGGAGGGAAACCAAATTTTTTAAAGGTTAAGGGATAGATAGAGGGTGGAAGACATGATTGTTCTCATTGTAGGAACGTAAAACATACACGTGAAACTTGTTTCAAGCTTTATGGCCACCCAGAATGGTGGAATGAACTCAAAGCAAAGAAATTAAAGGAAGCTAACGGTGGAACTGGACGAGCATCAATAGCATACGCAGGACCCCAACTTTCTCTTACTCCTCTTGTGGAATAAAAAACAAAGACTTCTATTAATCGCAGTGATCAAGGTAACAACTGCTATTATAATAGCAGTGCTTTCATAGTCTCTAAGGAATAGAGAAAAGATGACTGGATAGTGGACTCCGGTGCAAGAGACCATATGACCTTTAGTCCAGATGATCTTGCCAATCACACAGAACCAAGAAGAACAAGTATTTCTAATGCTAACAGGGTCATGTATCCAATTATAAGGGCTGGAACAGTGCACTTATCATCATCATCAATATCTTTACCTAATACTCTTTTAGTACCGTCTCTTACAAATAAATTACTGTCTATAGGACAAGCCACTGAAGAGTTAAATTGTATAGCACTAATGTATCCAACATTTTGCCTTTTCATGATATTCTCATGAAGGAGATCATTGGGCGTGGTACTAAGAGAGAGGGGTTATACTACATGGATGATTTCAGTTCTGGCAGAGTCAATACGGTGAAACATTCATCCAGCACAAAGGAAAAACAGATTTGGTTATGGCATGCTCGGTTGGGACACCCATCATTCAGTTATATGAGGCAGTTAATTCCACAATTATTTTCTGGTCTGAATTGTTTAGAGTTTAAATGTGAGACTTGCATTTTAGCAAAGAGCCACCGTGTACCCTTCCCTATTAGTTTTAATAAAAGTGATGCTCCTTTTGCGTTGATTCATTCGGATATTTAGGGACCATCTCCTATCACCACGGTCCATGGTATACGTTGGTTTGTGACTTTTATAGATGATTGTACCCGAATGACATGGTTATATTTGCTGAAACATAAGGACGATGTATTTGGTGATTTCTGTGCCTTTCATGCTATGATCCAGAATCGAGTTTTAGCAAAAATCAGAATCCTAAGATCAGATAATGGTGGAGAATATGCAAACCAAGATTTTGTGCAATATTTTCACAAACATGGTCTCCTCCATGAATTCTCCTGCAACCAAACTCCACAACAAAATGGCGTGGCCGAACAAAAGAATAGACACATTTTGGAAACTGCCCGTGCATTACTAATTGGGGCACACGTACCTCACCACTACTGGGATAAATCTTTAGTAATTGTTGTCCACCTATTGAATCATGCCTTCTAAGGTCTTAGAATTCAAGACTCCATTACAGGTTCTATCTAATCATGCTCCATTACCATCTGTACTCATGTTTTCCCCACGTGTATTTGGATGTGTAGCATTTGTCCATCTACATAAAAACCAACGAAGCAAACTAGATTCATATGCTGATCGGTGCATTTTTCTAGGGTAAAGCACAAACAAGAAAGGTTATTGTTGCTACAATCCTACCACAAAACGTACCAACATCACAATGGACGTTACATTCGCAGAATCTGAGAATTATTACTACTCATCAGTATCCACTTCTCCTCTTCAGGGGGAGACATGGAAGGAAGAACAGAAGTAGTGGGACTGCCGAGTTATAACACCAACAGTGATAAAAAGGGATGCTGCAGTGATTGAAAGGGATGTTGTGGGTGTTATTGATCTTCCTGCAGATATTGCAGTAACAACACTAGTGGTAGAACGGGATGATATAGTGGATGATGTTGCTATAACAGAAACAGATGCCGCATGAATTGTTATAAAAGACGATGCAATAGTGCCAGAAAATCTTGAACATCACATGCCTAGCAGACAAACCCCTCTACTTCTTATACCCGACAATGATCATTCTTCGTCAGAGAATATCCATAAGGTAACCTCTACTTCTCTACCTCCTAACCCTATTCTAAATACTCCTGTTGGTTATCGTTACTCCGCTGTGCATAATAGAGGTAAGCCCCTAGCTCGATACTCACCCAGCATTGAAGGAAAACAATCACAGTATCCTATCTCTAATCATGTAACTACTCAAAGGCTGTCCAAACCTCTTAGAGACTTCACTGATAAGTTGTTTGCTTGCCATATCCCTCATGAAATTCAGGAAGCCTTGACTGATCCTAGATGGACACGAGCAGTAGAGGAAGAAATGGAAGCATTAGAAAAGAACAGAACATGGGAACTTATTTCGCTGCCAGAAAGGAAGAAGACAGTTGGGTGTAGATGGATTTTCTCCATTAAGCACAAAGTAGATGGAACAATTGAGCGATACAAAGTAAGATTGGTAGCCAAGGGATACACATAGACGTATGGAGTGGACTATCAGGAAACATTCTTTCCAGTAGCAAAACTAAATACTGTCAGAGTGTTATTATCTTTGGCAACAAATTTAGATTGGCCACTACACCAATTTGATGTCAAGAATGCCTTCCTTCATGGAGACCTTGAGGAGGAAGTGTATATGGACATCCCACCGGGGTATACCTCATCCCCTACCGCTGGAATTGTTTGCAGATTACAAAAGGCTTTATACAGGCTGAAACAATCACCACGTGCTTGGTTTGGCAGGTTTAGTATGACTGAAAAAATATAGTTTTCAACAAAGCAACTCTGATCACACTTTGTTCCTAAAACAACAACAGGAAAAGGTAACTGCCTTGATAATTTATGTGGATGACATGATCATTATTAGAGACGATACAAAAGAAATCTATAAGTTGCAGAAACATTTGGCTACTGAGTTTGAGATGAAGAGTTTAGGAGGACTGAAGTATTTCTTAGGGATTGAAGTGGTTAGGTCAAAACGAGGCATATTTCTTTCACAGAGAAAGTATGTGCTAGACCTACTAACCGAAGTAGGGATGCTTAACTGCAAGCCAGCCGACACCCAATGGTTCAGAATCAGAAACTTGGGGATTTTTCAGAGTAAGTTCCAACCAATAAGGAAAGGTATCAACAACTAGTGGGCAAAATGATTTATCTATCACATACTCATCCAGATATTTGCTATGCTATCAAGATAGTTAGCCAATTCATGCATTATCCAAGTGCAGAGCATATGGATGCTGTAGTAAGAATACTTTGTTACTTGAAATCAGCTGCTGGAAGAGGGTTTCTATTTTCCAAGAACGATCAACTAGAGGATGAGGGGTACACAAATGCTGACTGGGCAGGAAGCATATCTGATAAAAAATCTACGTCTGTATACTTCACGTTTATTGGTGGCAACTTGGTCATATGGAGGAGCAAGAAACAAAAAGTAGTTGCCTTGTCAAGCACAGAGGCTGAGTTTCGAGGGATGGCAAAGGGACTATGGGAACTGCTTTGGCTCAGAAGATTATTGTCAGAAATTGGTTTTGGTCCCAAATCAAGAATGAACCTATACTGTGATAATAAAGCTACCATTGAAATATCTCATAACCCAGTTCAACATGACTGCACGAAACATATTGAGGTAGACATGCATTTTATTAAACAAAATCTTGAAGAAGGAGTGATTAATTTTTCATTTGTCAGATCAGAGAATCAGCTCGCGGATATCCTTACAAAAGCCATCTCCAGCAAAAACTTTCAGAGCTTTCTTGACAAGTTGGGCATCGAAGACATCTTTACACCAACTTGAGGGGGAGTGTTGGCATTAGCTGTACATTGATTTAGTTGAGAGTTTGTAGGAGAAAGTTTAGTAATTGATTTATTCCACAGCTGTATAAGTCCTGTTTGTGGCAGGAATCCATAGTTTTCAAGAACACCCTCTATGTATATATGTGTGTATATAGAAGCATTGTAAACTTAATACATTAAGCTAGTGAATAGAAGAACTCTTTCTTTTGTAACAATTACAACATGAGGCTGATATCATGCAATCATGACAACCCAAGATTGTGCTACCGCAGCTAGTTTTCTTCTACGAACTAATTTAAATTCCAAATAAGATAGACAACAAAGAATGCAATTTCCAAACCAAGTTTTTCCACATAACATTGGTTTGTGGATGCTATAAATGAATTATGGATGAACTGAATATTATGCAAAGTTTAATCACCAAAGTTTAATTAAATGATGCAAGAAATCCCAAGTTAGACAAACAGAACTTCTAGAAATAATAGTTGGAAAGCTTTTGAACTATACGAAAATCAAACTGAGCTTTTGACAGAATCATGACTTGACCAAAATTTCCAGGTAGTGCATGGTTTGTCATGAAGTGCTAGTCAATTGGAAGGCTATGGCTACAGCATTGCTATTCCAAAATGGGGCTCCTGGTGATGATCAATTCCTCCAGAGGCCTCTGCTTGAGGCTTTCTGGTATTGCCTTAAGCTTGGGGCAATCATAGAGTGATAATGAGCGCAGACATGGCATTGTCCTCCTTGTTGCAGCTGAGGTTGTTGTTGTTGTATCCCAATTTTCCCACTCCACCATATAGCGAAAGGTGAGCTCTTTCAACTTTGGGAATAAAACAATTGATTCTGTAATAGAATTTTGATCTGTGACAGGATCTATCCCAAGAAACTCAACACTAACGCATTTTACATTGTTGAAGTGTCCTATCAGAAGTTTTTCTAGAGATGGGAGTTTCCCTAAAGAAGGCAACTCCTTGCAGTTTACACATCTGAGGAGTTTCAAATCTTTCATCTTTGTAAGCAATGTCATCCAGCTGGGCAAAATTGATCCACCATAGTCGTAAACAAGTAAAGCTTCAAGAACATTTGTGATCAGCTCTTGCCCTCCGAACGAGAATGCTAGATCCAAACTTCTTAGGTGCTCCTTATTTTTCAAGTTCGCCTCCATCACTTCATTCACATTTCTAACTTTCTCTAGCCCACTTATTTCCAGATGCCCTCTGAGATGATTGAGGTTTTTCAGTTCTCCAACATTACATCCTTCCCTATTCTCACCAATACAAAACTTGCTCAAAGTGCGGAGGTTACTTAATCTCCCAATTCCTTGTGGCAATACGCTAAGGCTTTCGGTCTCTTCAATATTAAGATATCTCAGGTTAATTAGCTTTCCAAGGCCTCTAGGTAGTCTATGAAGACGTCTACAACCATGAAGTTTTAAGGCCAGCAAATTATACAACTTACAGATAGTATCAGGCAACACTACAAAATTCAAGCCAGATAAATTTAACCATCTTAAATGAAAAAGTCTACCAACAGCACTCGGTAGTCCGGTAATTGAAGTATGGCTCAAATCCAATCCCCTAAGGCACTGCATGCCATGAAATAGATCAGGAGGAGCTGTCTTCACATCCTTTTGCAGGACCTGCAGTGTACGCAGATTTTTCAGGTTGAAAATGATGGGATGAAACTGTTTCTCTCTACCCGTTAAGGTCATGTGACGGGCTTTTGTATGCAAAGAAGCCATCTCTAACACATTTTTCTCATCAAATTCGATAACGAAGCATTGGTTCTTTGAAAGAAACTGGGCAAAGCTTTGCACAATGTCATGCATCCTGCAAGCAACTATGCTGAAATCATCCCTGTCTCTTTCCAAATCTTGAAAGAATGAGCGCATTACTAAGTTATCAAAATACTCTGCACCTATTTGCTCCATTTCAACACTTCCCGTTGGAACAAGGAAACCCTGAGCCATCCAAAGCTGTATCAAAGTGTCTCTCTCTATCTTATGATCTCTAGGGAAAATAGCACAAAATGCAAAACACCGTTTAATGGGGGGTGACAAGTCATGATAACTCAATAACAGATGAGGAAAAATTCCCTTTTCAGCTTCTTCCGATTCCCACAATTCACTGTGAAGGACATTCTCCCAAGCTTGTTTCGTTTCCTTGAAGCGCATTAGACTCCCTAAGGACTTTACAGCCAGAGGCAGACCTTGGCATTTGTCTGCAATTTCTCTGCCAATTTCTTCTAAATTATCACGATCCTCTCTGCTCTTTCCGTAGAAAGCAAATTTACTAAACAATGACCAAGAATCCTCAGGAGACAATTTACCTAGAGCGAGCATGTAAGCAGCATCCATCATTTTTGAAACTCCCTCATTCCTTGTAGTCACTAAAATTCTACTCCCTGGGGCTCCAGATTTAAGGGGTACCTTTATTGGTTCCCATATCCTGAAGTCATCAGTCCATACATCATCCAGCACAAGAAGGAACTTCTTTCCCATGACAGACTTGCGCAGATGTTCTTGCAAATGTTGCCACAATATGTACGTATGGAGTTCATCAAAAGCATTAATGATCGTTTTTGCAATCCGGATCCTATCAAAAGGCTCGGAAACACACACCCAGATTCTGTGCTCGAAATGAGCAGTCACTTTATCATCACTGAACACCAACTGAGCAAGAGTTGTCTTTCCCATGCCTCCCATCCCAGCTATGGAGATAATAAGAGGGCAGTTCTCTTCTTCGAATTCTTCACACAGCTTACTTATTATAGTATCTTTATCGAAGTCCCGACCACATACCTCTGAAACATCAATTAGAGGTGTAGTCTCCTGTCGCTCTGCTTCTTCCGTCTTGCCGTCAATATCAAAATGGTACTTGTCTTTCTCATTTGCAACCTCATCTAGTCTTTCTTTAATACATTCCATCTTGCTACCAATATCACGATGCATAACAAGTTGATTGACACAAAAACATGGAGAAAGAAAGTTGGAGAGACGTACCATCTTCTTGGAAAGGGAGGAATGATGATGGCCCATTATCTCAATTCTTTTGGGTTCACAGATCTTGGTGTTCCATTCATCTAGCAAGTCATCCAAGTCATAAGATATGGCCTCAAGCTGTTCTAACCAAACCCGCACCCTCTTTTCTTTCACTTGCTTTTTCTCAGCATCAATGAGCACAGATCTGATAGCAGTGAGGGTTGTAGTAAGCTTTTCAACCTTCTTTTTCCCTCCAAGGATTAATGCTGACTCATTTTCAATGGCTGAAGTTAGCTGCTGCAAGACCTTTGATACAAGAGCATCAGCCATGGTTAGCGCAGCAGGCAATTAATTTTGAGGTTGATGATGGAGGAGCAGCAAAATGAAGAAAAAAACATCATAAAGTCAATGGACACGCTTTTTTTAAAGTATTCTTTTTACAATAATGCTTTGTACTTTTTCTTTATAGTTTAATTAAAAAAAAATGATTAAGAGTTTCATTTTTTGACATTTCGAAACCTTTTACTCTGTTAATTAGTGGGTGGTTTAATAATAAAAAAATTTAAATAAAAAAATTTATTTTTTCAATTATATTCAAATTTTTTAGTTGTTAATATAATGATTATTAAAAGCTCATATAATTATTAATTTTAAGATTCATAAAATTAATTGAGATACGTGCAAACTAACCCGAACACCAACATTAATAAAATAATAATAATAATTGAAACTCTTTAATTCACAAATTTTTTTCAAAATTTTTATTGTCAAATTAACAAGAAATAGAAAATGAACCTATCTTCTTCTTTTTTTTTTTTTAATAATAGCATATACTTCTGCCTTGTATTTATTGTTTCATTAACTTTAAGTTTCTCATTTCTTTTTCCTATGCATAGCTCTTCAAAAAAATTTGCATGGTCAATAACATGTTTAATTGCATCTAAGAGTGAAATATTGATTCCAACATTCCTAAACAATTTTGAAATTTCATTCTTTTGCTTGTCTTTTATGTGTGAACCATGCCAGAAGAACTCAAACAAGGAATTAAAAGGTTGAGAATTTATCTTAGAAGGCATGAAAATGAAAATTAGTTCGGTTATGTTTGGAGAAGTTTTAGAATGTTCGACTGGCAAAAAAAGGGATGGACAAAAAAACAATCAAAGACAAGTCAGGCACACCATGCTCAGTTTGCACCGTAGCTCCAGCTCACAACCAGCCACTATCAAGCTTCCATCCTAGCTCTGTCATCATAGTTCATTTGTAAACTAAAACGTGTTTGATGATATAACAGTGATTAATTTTTTAAAATATTTTTTAATTTAAATTATATTAAAATAATATATTTTTTATTTTTTTTTAAATTATTTTTATATCAGTATATTAAAATAATATGAAAATATTCAAAAAAATATATTAATTTAAAACAAAAAAATTTAAATTTTTTTTAAAAACATTTTCAAAATAACACAGCCTCAAAATCTAACAATACCATACAGCACCCTCTTCACTGTCACATTGTCAGCCAATATATATCTCCTTTTTACTATCAACAAACACAACTCATTCACACCTCCTGCTCCAGCCACAACAGCACTAACTTCACCTTCCTTCAAATTTCCAACCAAAGAAACTATAAACAATAGCCTCTCCCTCCGTGACCATCACTGCCACCAGCGGTGAAAGAGGAACAACAACTCAACCTTCATCTTTTTCCTCCTTGCCGCTACGTCCTCTCATCATCATTAACAAACAACACTTCTCCTCCAGACCTGATGGCGCAACTGCGGGTGACAACAGCCTCAGCTTCCAGTTGCAGCAGCACAACATCCAACAGTATCTTCACCAACCACACCAATTTGGCTCTCCACAGTAACGGCAACCTCCTGGACAAGTTAAAACAGCTTCAACCTCCAGTTGCAGCAGCACCAAGCTCCCAATGGCAGATGCACTTCCTCAACCCAACCACAATCAACTCTTCTACACCATGATGGCCTCAACAACTTCTTCCTCCCATGCAGTGCCAACAGCCCATGCACAACAACTTCAGCCCCTGCAACGAGACCAGCAACAACGAAAGCACCGCAAGCTTCTTTCAGCAACCGTCACGATGCTTTCCTCCCCTGCTCCAGGTAACCTTTATTCCTCAATAACTATCACTTCATGCTGCCTCTGTTTTTCTTTCAAATGAAAGACGGATGGGCTGGACTCTCAGCCCATGTGGTTGAGTTTGGTCCAACTACCATGTATTAAAAAAAAACGTTTGGGCCAATTACCAGCCCAAAAACCAAACCGGGCTAGGCTTGGGACTTGAGTCCAACTAGCCTAGGTCCCATGCTAAGGGTGTATTTGACAAACTCACCTTTATATATTTCCCAAAGTTTTTAACTTGTTTTTATTTTAATTTCTATCCAAATAGATTCTTAAAAATTTCAAAAAAATAATCCTTTCATTTCAAAAACATAAAAATATATTTCTTTTCATGGATTTCACTTAAAATCAAAGCTGTAGAATTATACTGTAAATACTAACTCGATATTAAAAATACTTGTTTTCCGCTGAAATTTCTCAAAAATTCCAAAACATTTCTAGAAAAATTTCTCATTTCAAAAATACAAAAATATATTTTATTTTGTGTGCATATAACCAAATTCTAAAATTTTCATGCATATTTCATACAAAATATCGCATTTGGACGCACGGTGTTGGGGGGTTGTTGGTCGCCACCTAGATGTTTGGTTCAGGGTCGCTAGGAAATCTAGGTGTACTGGTCTTATCATAGATTCGAGGGTAAGAGACTGGTCGTGGCTAGAGAAGTATTAACACCCTTAGCGCACCCTACCAAAAGTAAGTTGTTTTGTGTAGTTTGATGTGGTATAGAGGTTTTAGTGGTTTTCTAATTGGTGGTTTACCTATGGTTTATAATTGAGTTACTCGTATGAATAAATTCGTTGTTTAAGAATTTATTATAAACTCGAGTACCCAAATAAATTCTTAGGAAAAAGTTCTTCGTAATTTGTGTATTATAGTGAAAATACTCTCAATTAAAATTGGTGAATATTTAAAATAACTTTAAGAATTTTCTGATTAACTCCTGATATTTCAAATACCAGCCTCACTTGTAAGTCTAATGTTTTGTACCAAGATTTTTAACCATTAATTCTCATGAATTAAAATATAGTGATTACTGAAATATTGGCCAAATTCTCATGGATATAATACATTGGTTATTAAATCCTAAAATTCTTGCAAATATGTATTTTTGAATTTTCATATGGAAATACTAATAATATGAATTTGTTTTTTCATATTTTTGAGAGATTTGACCGAATATAATGAAAACAAATTGATGATTTTTATCTTAAATCTTAATCAATCACAAATCATCATTAAACAATTCCAAAACCATACGCATGATTAATAATTTGTCCCCAAAACTAATTAATAATTTATCAAATAAATGATTTGGGGTTAGGAATTGACCTTCCAAGGTTGTTAGCTAATCTCGATAGTGCGCGAAACTACACAACATTGCCATTAACGACGTGTGGAATCATGTGCTGTCTCTATTGGAGGAGGAGAACCTGGTAAATCTGAAACTCCTCTGTCTCCTCTTTGATTTCTCACCGATGATGCAACAAACAGACACTTGTAGAAGGAGCTTCGCTATGTTGAAATTTTAGTCTTCTTCATGTTTTTCAGTCTAAGTCTGTCTCTTCTCCTTATTGCTGCATTTTAATGCTGACATTGGTGGGAGAAGATTGTAGATGGCCTGAAACTATTACATCTCCTCTTGATTTTTTGTCTAGCAGAGCCACAAACAAATTTTTATAGAAGGGTTCTACTACGTTGAAATTTCAATGTATGCTCCTGTTTGTTTTCTTCATAGTTGGTTGCTACTGCCACTGCTCGTGAGGTAAGCTGCTATAAGAAAATCCTTCATTGTTGTAGTTGATTGATGATTAAATGAGTGTTGTTGCTGTTGTTGGCTACGAGCTACCAGTTGGATTGATGGGCTGCTATGTTGAAGCTGATACCGCTAGAGTTCATGTGATGTAGCGTTGAGTGTTGGAGATGGAAGACCACTGTAGAGGTGCTCGCAGCTTCTGAGGAGAGACTGTTGCTAATATTGCTCTTGAAGGAAACAAAGGACAAATCATAGCTGTTGGGATCCTAAGGAGCTACATATGCTAAAAGCTATTGTAGTTGTTGTTTCAATATCAAACGGCTGGGTATGGTTGGACTACTACGAAATCTTTTATAAGAAAATCAACCAAGTTGTTGTTGTTGTTGTTGTTATTGAACCCTCCTCATCACCTTTAATACTGCTTACAAGTGTTGTTGGTGACCCCAAAGTCTTTTTAGACCCCACTAGAGAAATAAAAAAATGGAATGAAATGATAGTCGCTAACCGGGGGGTATTGCTTAGTTGGTGGCGTTGTCATGAGGATTAGCTCACGGTAGAGGTGCTCGTGGTTGCTGGAGCTGTCATTGTTTGTCTGATATTGTTGAAGCCAAAGTATCGAAGTGTTATTGAGCTGGTTGAATCCTTGTTGCTTGCGAGAGTTTGCTACTACTCAGGAGGTTCTACTCACATCCGAAGCATGAAGTGGTTGAGGAACACAACCACTATTACTTGAGAAGATGAGAGAGAAGCTGCATGAAGAAGAAACTGTCATGGCTTATTGCTACTGTTGGAAAGGTGGTTGTTATGGTTGACTGAGGCTCATGGTTGACAGATATGGTTAAGGCTGAGCTGCTGCTAATCTTGACCGAAACCAATGTTGTGGACAAGACTCTCAGCTAGAAGCAAAGTTATTGATGCTTGAGGATGGGCTCCTACTGCTATTGGCGTGATTGACGCTTATGGTTGATAGATGCTGTTTGCTACTGAAGTTGGAAACTGTTCACGACTGAGATTACAGTGGCTGCGCTGGTACGTGACCAAGCTGCTGTTGCTAGAGCAGAAGAAGTCACCAGCGGCTAGGAGAGAAAAGTGAATTAATTTCTCTCTTGCTCTCTAGGTTTTCTGCTTTTTTCTGCTTTTTTCTGTTTTTTTGTTGTGTGTGCTAGTGGGAGAGTGTTTAGGTGTGTGAGATTTTTTTTTCCTCTAACTAATTCTTTCCTCCAATTCCTCCCTTCCCTTAAATTTCTGCCCCTTTTTTTTGTGTGTATGTGTAATCACCTATTTAGAGGTGAAAAGTTTCTTTGGCTTGAAGACAAAGCAAACTAAGATCAATCATTAAATTTCAAGAATAAATCACAACCATTCATTTGCTAACTTGGAGACAAAGCAAGGAAAAATGGACCACTGGATCAAGAGAATGATTATAGAACATTTGATTAAAAAAGATGGGTTGTTTGGTGAGAGGGTTTCAATTTTCAAATTGGTCCTTTCCTTTCCATAATTACAATTAGATCACTAAAAAATTAAATGCATTTTTTTTCTTTTTTTTAATTCTTTGGAAAAGACACCGTAAACGATGCAAATATATCAAAAATATATTTTTGAGGGTTTTGTTTTTCTGTTGGCTATTTTGGTTTTTTAAAAAAATTTATCAAAAAATGGGTAGCAACATAAAAAGTAAACATTATGTTTTCATCATACTTTGGAAAATACAAAGAATCAGTTAATAGGTATCACAATAAGTTTACAATTGTAAACCCCCAGTAAAAAATGAAAGAATGGTACGAAAATTGCTGGAGTAAACATCAGCGAGAAATCGGTAATGTTGTCGTGGCACGAGAATAAGCCGTAAATGACTAAAAATAGAAAATAAATATAGTAAAGTGATTCCGATGAGACAAGAAATGATTGGGATTTGATTTTGATAACTCTCGATCGGGTTGTCAGAAAAAATCTGAAAATTTACATGGAAACTTCTAATATATATTTTTTAGCTTTGGTTAAAATTTCAGAATTTTTGAAGAAAATGGGATTGTTTTTAGAAAATTGCAATTTGATTATTTTTGCGCTATCGCGCATAACTTTTAATATAATTGACAAATTGAGTTGAAACTTTGTGTGGAGCATTATAATATATTATTTTACCATGGGGTAAAGTTTCAGAATTTTTAGAATATTATGTCTGGTGATTTTTAAAATTTGCACGAAAATATATCGGTAACCAGGTAAAAAAATAATATACTAAAGACACATGGTAATATAATTAAAAGAAAGATGGTATTAATTAGTTGAAATGTCAGCCTTCAAAGGGCTATTTCCAGCCGACCAAAAGGAAAAAGAAAAGAGGAAAAGAAAATGACTCATGGAGACTAGATAAATTTAAATATGAAAGGCAAGGGCTTAAATGCAAATAATGAAAATTTTACTATATAAACCCCAATTTGCTTGGGGTGTCCAGCGGGTTATAGGGAGAGATAGGGGAGTTAGGGATTTTCTTACTTCTTCTCTACAATTCTTTCATCAATTATTGAAAATAATGCATGATTATGGAGAGTTAAGATAATTACGAAGGTTTATGGTGAGCTACACTAAATATTTGAGTGATCTAATGGTTTTAAAGCTTGTGGAGGAAGAATGAAGTGTGGTGAAAGGAAGAAGAAGGAGGGACATAAAGGATGGTTTCACCTTGATATTTCTTCTAATTAAATTCCTTGTTATCTTAGTAATAAGTATGTTTCTATTGTATTGATTGTAGAAATTTCATACATGTATGCTTGGGTGATGATGTGCTTGATTATGGAACTTTGTGATTAGCATATTGGTTATAGTAATTTGTGATATTGTTATGAAATATTTTTTGTTGGCATGAGAATTGAATGGGTTAGTGTTTAATTGAGTAAAAAGTTGAAATTTCATGCTATCTTTACTTGAAATTTTGGCTTTGGTAGAAGAATGTAGGGAATGTATGTGAGTGATGAAATGAAAAATTACCATGCTCAAATGAATAAAATTAACCTTAGATGAGGTTTTGAAAACTAGAATCAAAGAAGAATTAATCCCTAGTTGGATGTTAAAAAATAAATAAATCGGCAAGGCTAAATGGAAGAAGAGAAAAATTGTATTTGACTAAGTTAGGATTTTAGTTTGGATGGAAATATATTTAATAGGGTTAAGTAATGCATAAACAAGTAGAATGCAAACAGGAACAAAAAAATATCATCCTTACTAAACTAAGAAATTTGGCAAAGTGAGGAAAGAAATAAAAAGATGGAATGCGAATGTGGGTAATGATAAAATTAGTGTTGAAATATATTAAGAAACATGGTGAGAGGGATTGAATTGCAAATTAAATAGGATGGAAGGAAAATCTTAATTTTCCATCTTATTAAGGTTTGGCCGAGTTCATGAAAGTAAATGAATTGGGTTGTTAAAGTTGGTTATTAAATTGTGACAAAATCCTTGTTTAATCTTATTGTTGTAATATATAAGGATTAGGGAAAATGGTTGAATTCAAGTCCTGGAATGGATAATACAACCAATTTATTAGTTGGATGAACCATGGTGAAAAATGAATTATAAATAAAATAATTTATTATGGGTATTTGGATTGGAAGTAGTTTATTAGTGATTTATGAATGTGAAGTTTAAATTTAATTTCACGATGGCGAAATAAATTTAAATAATTTTAGAAAGAAATAATTGAACAAGTGATTTAGTAATTCCTGTTGGTATAGGAAAGTTGCATATGGAAGGACAACATCAGGGCTGTGCATTCAGTGACCAAACTGTAGGTAGGTGCCCGACACCTAATTATTTAGGAAATTTTACGAATGTTAAGATATTGTAATTTTTCTTAAAATGCCATTGTAAATATAAACATTGATGTGATATTATTATTAAGAAAATTGAAAAGTTCTAGTTGCCCAGTGATGAATTGGTGGCGGTGGAACTAATTAAAGGATTGTAATGATTGATACGAAGGGTATCATATATTTTCGGAAAAAGATTGTAGTGCGTTATGCTTTTAAAGTTGATAATAAAGTAATTTTGTGATATTATTATGTATATTATGGTTGTGCTAATTGTAGACAAATTTATACGTTAAATCAGTGCCCGAGAAAATGGACGGATGAATTAGTGACCCGGTAAAGGGGTCAATGCCCGAGAAAATGGGCGGATGAATTAGTGACCCGGTAAAGGGGTCAGTGCCCGGAGGAATAGTGACCCGGTAAAGGGGTCAGTGCCCAGATGAATTGGGCGGATGAATTAGTGACCCGGTAAAGGGGTCAGTGCCTGGAAAATTGGGCTGATAAATTAGTGACTTGGTAAAAGGGTCAGTGCCTAGAGAACTTGGGCGGGTGAATCAGTGACCCCGTAAAGGGGGTCAGTGCCCGGTAAATTAGGCATATGAATTGGTGGCCTGTTAAATGGGTTAATGCTCGATAATTGGTTAAATAAAAAAGAGACCCGCTGATGGGGTCGATGCTTGGGAATTGAGCAGATAAATAAAAGATCTAGTGATGGAGTCCGTGCCTAAGAATTGGGTGAATGGATTAATGACCCAATAACGGGGTTAATGTCAGATGTTGGATGGTTGGATTTTTGGATAGTCAGAAGTAATGGACTGGACTTAGAGTCAGTGCCGAGTTTGGGTAAATGTGATGCTTGGTAAATGGGCATAATAGGAGGAACTAGTTGTCTGGATGTTTTGGACTAGTGTCCTGGTTAAAGGGTTACTAATAGAAGCAATTATCAAGTGGATAATTGGTATACACGGTATAATGTTAACGTGAAATCTAAATTTTTTTTGGAAAAACTTTTTATCGGAGAAAGAAAACGTGTATTGTGATTGAATACGTGAAAATGATTGGGATGCCATGATAATTCTTATTTTTGAACTATAGCAACATTATACCCCGTTCGGGCGATGAGCATTACTACCTGGTGAGGGGCGAATGCTTGGTGAGGGGGAATGAGAGTGGTTGTCTGATTGAGAAATTATTGTCTAGCTTGGATTGAGAAAAAAAATGTTTCTAAATGGTTGGGTCGGGTCGAATAGAATTGTTAGGGTGATCCTGGACAAGGAGTTATTACTTGGTATTGATCAATTAATGCTAGTACATAGAACTATTTACTGGAGTGATACTGTTGATTAGTGTCCAGGAATTACTGAAGATATTAATGGAAGGGCACCAGTGATCGAGGCTTAAAACATAAATTCTAATTGAAGGTTTAGATTGAAGGGTTGATACCTTAGTCTATAAAGTTGTTGTAAGGCATTAGTGACTCAGACATGGAGAAAGGAACCGAAGGTTAGGGTGATCCTGGACGAGGAGTTATTACTTGGTATTGATCAATTAATGCTAGTACATAGAACTGTTTACTAGAGTGATATTGTTGATTAATGTCCAGGAATTACTAAAGATATTAATAAAAAGGCACTAGGGATCGAGGCTTAAAACATAAATTCTAATTGAAGGGTTGGTGCCTTAGTCTATAAAATTGTTGTAAGACATTAGTGACTCGGACAGGGAAAAAGGAACCGAAGGGGAACCTAGTTCCTTTCACAGAAGATGTGATGTGATAGTATGGGGTATCAGTAATGGGGAGTACTCTCATTAAACATGACGGATAGTAAAACAGGTTTATGATGTTGGTTAGCAGGATGACGTGATCGAATGGATGAATGCGTAGATCTCAAGATATTCGAGATGATGCCGAACAAAGTAATTGAGATGGGCATTGGCATAGCGATGACTGGACTAAAGTGATTAGTTGATTTCACTATTAGAAAATGTGAAATAAATGGGTGATTTTGCATAAAGATAACATATAACTGTTTCAAAAAGGTGGGGTGGTATGCCCAATTAGCATGAGCAAGAGTGAGTGAAGTTGCAAAAATACAGAGGTGTAGTATTGAGTTTGGTTGAGATTTGGATACAATTAAGTTGAAAATACTAGCTTTTCAGGGGAAGAATGATCCAAAAGCTTATTTTGAGTGGAAGAAGAAGATGAAGTATATTTTTTTTAGTGTCATAATTATCTAAAGCTCAAGAAAGCCAAGCTTGCTATGATTGCTTTTACTGACTATGCTATAGTGTGGTGGAATCAGTTAGTGACAAGCCATGTAAGGAATGATGAGAGGAAAGTTAATACTTGGGATGAAATGAAATCTATTATGAGTGTCATAACCCAATTCTGGGTTATTCCCCAAAATTCAAGTTGCAATTTTGGAGGAAAATCAAGGCCTAATTGTACTCCATTATGCCCAAAAATGGAGAAAAAATGCAAATTCAAGGTCAAATTAAATGACTATTGGACGAATTTGTATAAATATTAAGTCCAGGGATATAATTAAATTTTTAATAGGCCAATTTGATCATGGGCCAAATTCAATTTTAATTATGTTTAAGAATTAATTTGGATCTAATTGAAGGATTTAATTAAGTGCAAGGACTTAAATATACTTTACATGGGTCCAATTAATTTTATTTAGGGTTTAATTGAGAATATTGGAATTTTAAAAGATCAAATTTATTTTTTACCAAGTTAATTGATTGAAATTAGGGGTCAAATTGAAAAAATTTGAAGTTTTAGGATTAATTAGGGGTTAAATTGACAAAATTCATTGCCGAGGACCAATATGCAAAAGGCACCAAACTATAGGGGCTTAATTGAAAAACATTAGGGGTAAAATTGAAGAAATTAAAAGTTTAATGGTCAATTAAGGGTTAAATTGCATAAAACCAAGATCAAGGACCAAAGTGCAAAAGGCGAATAAATATGGGGTTCAAATTGAAGCTCAGCAGGGGCTAATTTGCATTAAATCAAAAGTTTAGGGTCAATTAGGGATTCAAATGAACGGAATTGAAAGATAAAGGACTACATTGAAGTTGGACAAAACTCCCTAATTTAACTCTAAACGACGCCCTTTTTCATTTAAAAAAAAACCTGACGACGCGTCGTATGGTCACTGTTCATTGTCTTCCCCGAATTTGCCCGAAAATGACATTTCAGGAAGCTACTTTTAAGGTGCATTTAATGGCTTATATGTCCACCAAAATTGACAACACATGCACCAAAATGGTCACCTGACATCCCTCTATCTCCGAGTATGGTCCATTCAGGCCTTTTAACATGACATCGGCCCCAGCGCCGGCCTAAAGAAGCCAACTCAGGTAGCCTTTCTTCCTTGTAGATTTGACAACTCACGATGCACACTTTGAACCAATGGTTGGGATCCTTTCCAACCAAACCAAAGGCCACGATTTGGCACCATTAAAGACAAAATGTCCCTCTTCCACCTTCTATAAATAGAGGTGCATTTCATGGCCTGAGCAAGAAGAAAATCAGGTACAAAAATCATAAAAAACCAGCAATTCCCCTGTTTCCATTTTCCTTCTTTCCCTGTCAGCCTTCTGCGGCATCTTTCACAACTGCCTTCTCTGGTGAGAATACCAACAAACCCAGCTTATACACCACCAGGAACACTAGCTCCACAACAGGAAACCAACACAACCACCAACCGACCACCAAGCAACCACCGCGACTCTCTCCCTCTTCTCCTTCCAGCCTCTCTCTCTTCTCTCGCAAACTTCTTCTTCCTACATAGTAGTAACACCGGCGACCAAACTCTCCATCAACACCACCACCAGCCTCTTGTCAGCCACCTAGATAGCGACTCCTTCTCCTCCGCCAGGTTGCCTCCCGCTTCACTCTGCCGTTTGCAACAACAAAGTTGCATGCAAAACGTGAACTTACTATTCACCTGCAAATAATTCACTTCTCACTTGGGCCGGGCCAGTTCTGGCATAGCCCAAATGTCTTGGCTGGGTTTGGCCCGGCCCTCCGAAAAAAAATTAAAAAATGTTGGGCCGAGATTGGCCCAACAATTTTTGGGTTGATTCTGGCCCATCTTTTCTGGGGCTGAGCTTGGCCTAGCTATCTGGGCCGGCCCAGCCATATATATATATATATATATATATATATATATAAACAAAAAAAAAATCCAAATTTTTTTCAAAAATCAGTACAAAAAAAATTTGATTTTCTCAAATGTTTTTCTACCAATTTTGCATTATATTGGGTTGTATATTTACACTGTAAAATACAAATCTGGTATTAAAATATTATGTTTTCTTTGAAGTATTTCAAAAAAATTCAAAACATTTTATAAAAAATCTCTAAAAACAAAACTTTAAAATGAATTTTCTTTTTTTTTTTAAAAAAAAAAATTATTTTTATACATATAGCCAAATCCTAAAATTTTTCAAAGCATATTTTTCATAAAAAATAAAAATTGCATCTTTTTCATGTTTTAAAAAAAATTAAAAAATGGATATCGTAACCAGTTTATGATTATCCAATAGGATTTGGCCAAAATATCAAAAACATTTTTTTCTCCAATTTTTTTTTCAGATGTAGACTTTAATATCTGTAGGGTGTAAAATTACACGATAAAGTACACCTTCAGATATTAATGATACAAGGTGTAAATAAATGTGATGCTAAAATTCAGATTTTAGAACGGTTAGAATTTAATCCAATAAGGTAGAGACTTTCTCATGAAGAGAGATCTATCTTAAACGTTAGAAAAGACCAACGAATAGAAACCCAACTTAGAAAAACAATCAAACAACAATGCAGCTTACCTTTGGTAGGGTGTACTGGGGTGATGCGTCTTTCCCTTGCACAACCAGTCCCTTACCCAGACTCTCGTAGACCATAGGTTCCTAGTAACCATAATACTAGGTGGCGACTCCTAAACATTAATAATAATTTTATGATTAAATTCAAAAACCCTCCCCAATGCACCACACCTTATCGGGAGGCATGACAAAAGCGTCCACCATCACCAGACGACGTTGCTCGTACGACCTCGCGACAACAAGGATGACATTGGTGCCTAATTTTGAGGAGGATAAAGAGGCTATTATGACTAAATTCATGAATGACCTTAATCGTGATATAACATATATTATGGAGTTACAACATTTTTTAGAGTTTGAGGTGATGGTGCATGTGGTTTTGAAAATGGAGAAACAACTTAAATAGAAGGTTATCATTCGAAAAAGCCAACCATTAGGCCACTTGACACCTTGAAAACCTTATTGGAAAACTGACACTGAGGTTGGTCCATCATAGTTGAATAAGAAGGGTAAGGTTGAATACCTTAGAAAGGAGAAAGATATCTTGGTCATTGGTAAAGGTATTAAGGATATTCGTACTTCTCGTAATCGTGATATTAAATGCTTTTGTTATTTGGATTTTGGTCATGTTGCTTCACAGTATCCAAACAAAAGAGTCATGGTTATGAAAGCAAATAATAAGGTGAGACTAATGAGGAGGATGAAGATGTCACCATTAACGGATGCTAATGATGTTTGTGTTGAGTATCTAATTAAGAAAGAGACACTTGTGGTGAGGATATCACTGAATATGCATGTCAAAGTGGATGATTTGAAAGATCAGAAGGAGAACATATTCCAAGTGAGATGCCATGTTCAGAATAAAGTATGTAGCTTAATAATAGATGGTGATAGTTGCACTAATATAGTTAATACTGAATTGGTGAAAAAGTTTAACTTGCGCACAATCAAACATCTCATACCTTATAAATTACAATAGTTGAATGATAGTGGTGAGGTGAAGGTGAATAATTTTTTTTTTATATTGTTAAATATTGTGATGAGGTGTTACGTGACCATTATGCCAATGCAAGCTAGTTATTTGTTGTTTGGTAGACTTTGATAGAATGATAGTAGAGTTATGCATTATGGATTGATAAATAGATATTCGTTTGAAATGAATGAAAGGCCTATAATTCTTGTGCCTTTGACACCTAAGCAAATATATGATGAGCAACTAAAATTAAAGACAGGGAAGATGGGTGAAAAAAAGAAATTATATACAAACAAGACCTTTTTTGCTAATAAAGTTCTTTAAGGATTTGATGATAATGTTATTTTTTGATTTAGTATTGATTTGTTTTATTTAGAGGATGATCTTCATATTTAGAGGATGAATATTTTCAGAGAGGGAGGAGAAGATACGAACCAAGTTAGGTACTATTTTTTCCTTAAAATACTTATTGACAAATTTTGCGAAATCAGATATATCTCTCAAACTGTATATCAAATCAAGCTGAAATTTTATAGGAAGATACTAAAAATATAGAACTATATTTTAATAAATTTCAGGTCAATAAGATTTTGAAAAAAATATTATTTAAATTGATCAAAGTTGTTGTTACTGTCTTGATATATTCATCGATAAAGTGTTTTTTCTTGACTATTTTTGGCTTAATCAATCCGGACCTGTAATAAGTTAATTTTAGACATAGAAGGAAATTAAACGAGGCTTATTTAGGCTTAGATTCATTGAAGAATTGAAGTCTATACTTTGCAAGGATTTCAAATTTCACATGGACTTGATATGACAACATCTAAGGAGATCTTTCTCTTAGGTTTCTTTTTCTTATTTTGCTGGTATTCCTAGAACATCAAGGAGACTAAGAGTAGGCAACATAAAGAAGGAAATTCTAGCAATCAAAACAAAGTTTCCTATTTGAATACCTACATTAAAAGTTTTGGCCAAAACACTACTCAAAAGAGCTTGGAGATTCCAGCTATATCAATAAATTCTAGTATGAAGACTTTATTTTTATTATCCTATTTTATTTATTTAATGTTGAAGAATTATTTTTAATTTGGGTTTGTTCTAACCCATTAGACTTTGTTTAAGAGTTTATTTTATTATTGGACTTATGTTAGTTGATTCCTAGTTTAGACCCATTAGTTTATAACCCAAAAGGAGTTCATTAGAGTTATTTAGAGGAGACTGTATAATGTTTTTGGAGCTGCAAATCTTAGAAGCTTGGTGATAATAAACGTGAGTTTTTTTTTATTGTTTGTGGTAAAACATCCTTTCTTTGCATGCACAAAAATCATACATTCGACTTATTAAAGATTAACTGAGTTCAAGATGTCATTCGCATACTTCTGTCTCTTAAGTACAAGGTTATATTTGGGTCCAAGTTTATTCCAATACCTTTGGTTAAGGTACAAGGTTACCTCTAGTTCAGAGTTCTATTAAACCTGGTTTTTGGCTTTTCAGGTTGTATTTCAACTTTGTTAGGAGTTGTTTGACCACGTGATCAAGAGTTCTGCATCAAATATGTTTCTAAGCCTTATGGGATTTAACTTCTATCTATCTCCTAGAAACTCTTTCATAAAAAAAATGATCCTATAATGATGCAATCCAAACAAAACTAAAGGATCTATTAGAGGTTTCAGTTGGTATAATGACAAGGCTTAAGGCTAAGAGGTTTAAAGAGGCTTTCAACGGACTTCTTCGAGATACATGGGCTAAGGTGGACTTTAAGAGGGTATAAATAATGAAGAGCAAGCCTTGATTAATATAATTCATGTTCAAGAAGGGCTTGTTGGTGGAACCAAGACCATTACACAAGAATTGAAATAAAAGGACTCAAATCGGATAGTTTGACCTTTCAATATTGTTGTCGTAACCCATTTTTAGGTTATTCCCCAATTCACATTTTTTCCTCTCTCTTAAAAAAAAATATAAAATCAAAAAATCAAAAAAATATTATCAAAAAATATAACAGTGAAAAGAGGATGCAAGAACGCTTAGAAAATAGTTAAAATTTGGTTGGGGAGGTTTAAAAATACAGAAATTAAAATTTGGCAGTATTTTATTAACTGATGATAGCCCTGTTGACAAAGAAAATTCAATTTGAGGAAGAAAAGTCCAAAATTATATGTTGGTGGACTCAATTAAATTATATTGAAGGTTTAATTGAATTTATAGAGGGTTTGATTGTAAGAAAAATTGATTTTGGAGTTAATTTGGGCTTTAATTAGAAGAAATTAAAGTTCTGGGGTCAAATTATAATTTTTGAGAGTTAATTTGTCAAATCAGGGGCTTAATTGCATAAATATTGAAGTTTGATGGCCAATTAGGGACTTAATTGAAGAAATTCGAGACCAAGGACCAAAATGCGAAACACACGCAAATTGAAGGATTGGCTTGAAATCTGGCGCTTTGGTGCCAGTTTTCATTTAAATGAAACGACGCGTTTTAAGCAAAACGACGCCGTTTCATGCAGTTTTAAAAAAGAGAGAGAGAGAGACGAAACGGTGTCGTTTTGAGGCGGCACTGTTTTTTCTTCTTCTTCCCCCGGACATGCAGTAGGGGAAGAGACGTTTTTTGTTTTCTTCTCTTTGTCTCTTCCTCTCCTTCCCACGTGCTTTGCCACCCACCTCATGATGAGATGCCCGAGCAGCCGTGCTCTGCAAGCAACGCCTCCATTGGCCACCACAACCGACATCGTGGCAGAGGTGGCAACATGCGCCAAATGCACGCGGTGATGGGACGGGGTAGGGTCGACCCCTCTCCCCCTACCCCTATAAATACCACCCGAACGCAGGAAAAAGAAGGGGAGAAAAACGACAGAAAAATGGGGGAAACTGAGAGAGAGAAACCGACTGTGTAGAGAGAGAAACGACCGAAACTGAGAAACATAAAAACAGGGGATATCGACTAGGAAACTAAGAGAGACAGACAGGGAGAAGGAAGAAAAATAATAGAAGGAATAAATCGACGGGGAAGAAAACGCCGACTGGTGTCTCTGCACAGTGGAGAAGAAGCGTCGCTGCTGTCACTAGGTCTCACCGTGACCGCCACCGCAGCGCCACCGAGAACAACCACCAACATCACCGCCAGCTCAACCGCCTGAGATCACCGCCTCAAGTAATTCTTCTTCTCCCCTAGCCGCCGGTCCTAATTCATTTTCTTGCCTGCAGAACGTGCACTGTACACGTTCTGCATGCAAGAAGAAAATAATTAGCCGATTACTGTGCAGTGCTCACGCACGGTAACCGATCATGGGTTTCTTTCCTTCTCCGGCGGGCTGGAACATCGGCCTGACCCATGCGGGTGGGCTGAGTCCAGCCTTGTGTTTATTTTATTTATTTTTTATTTTTTTCTCTTTTTTGTGTGTTTTTTTTATTATATATCTATATTTTTTAAAAATTTGTGATTTTCCCACGGATTTTTCTACGTCATTTAGACTAAGATTGGTCTGTATTTTTATATCATAAAAATACAAATCCGGTATTAAAAATACCCGGTTTTCAAAAAAAAAACTTTTGTTTTTATTATATACCCGGTTCAAGAAAAGCCCTCCTCAATAAGGAGGTTCTTATCTTATGGGGTAAAAATCTAACCGGTCTAGTGTCTATAAAGAACTACCTTTTTAATATCGGGAATACATTTTACGTATAAATTTGTAATCCCGGACGTAAAACAAAACAAAATATTTTTTTATATTTTTTTTGAAATATTGGCCAAGTTCTCATGACTTTAATAAACTGGTTATTAAAGCCAAAATGCATGTTAATATATATATATTGAAGTTTTCTTTGTTATATAAAAAAATACAATATGAGTTTTTTTTTGCTTTGAGAGATTTGGCCGTATGCATTAAAACAAAAGTTTTTTTTTTGAAAACCGGGTATTTTTAATATCGGATTTGTATTTTTATGATATAAAAATACAGACCAATCTTAGTTTAAATAACGTAGAAAAATCCATGGGAAAATCACAAATTTTTTTAAAAATATAGATATATAATAAAAAAACACACAAAAAGAGAGAGAAAAATAAATAATAAATAAAATAAAATGGACTGGGCTGGGCCTATATTGGCCCAGCCACAAGGCTGGACTCAGCCCAGCCGTGTGGGCTGGGATGATGTTCCAGCCCGCCTAAAACAGGGCTGGACTCAGCCCAGCCACGTTGGCTGGGCTGATGTTCCAGCCCGAAGCAAAAAAGGACCGGACTCAGCCCAGCCGCGTGGGCTGGGCTGATGTTCTAGCCCGCCGGAGAAGGAAAGAAACCCATGACTGGTTACTGTGCGTGAGCACAGTAACCAGTTAATTAATTAGCCGGTTATGCACAGTAACCAGCTAATTATTTTCTTCTTGCATGCAGAACGTGCACAGTGCACGTTTTGCAGGCAAGAAGATGAATTAGGACCAACGGCTAGTGGAGAAGAAGAACTTTAACTCTTCAAAGAATTGATCAATCTTTGTTATTGATTTTATACTTCTTTTGCTCGTCTCCAGGAGTAAGCGTTATGATAGGGTGATTTATAGTTTTGTTGCCTTGAAGCAAATCTTTCATTATGATAAGCTCAATTTCATACTCAAACTTGGATTAGATAGATCTTGGGTTTGTGAATTCTATTAAGTTCCACTAGACTTCATCATATGATCATGAACACATTAATTCTCATTATTTAGAAATGTACAAATTATAAATAATTAATTAAAAAAAATTAAGAGTTATGTTTAGTTAAATGTTGGATTTTTTTTATTAATTCATAAAACTAAAACTACATTGATATCCACAATTTATTTTTGTCTCAGTGCATAAGATGTGAGACTTCACTTGGTTGGTTATTTTGATGACTAGCTGATGTAAGACTTATGGTAATTTTTATGGTTGTGGTTTGAAAAAAATTATTTTTATAAAAAACACTTTTAGTTAAGGTTGGTTTGGTAAAATATATGTTTGGTTTAAATTGTGGTTAAAATTAAGGTTAAACAAAAAGTAGTTTAATGTGTTTGGTTAATAATGCTTTTCAAATTGAGGTTATAAAATAATTAAAAAATACATATTAATATTAATGGTTTTAATTGAATTATTATAGATTTAATTAAATTTATACACCTATTTTATTCTACTTTATCATTTAATAAATTAAAAAACCAGTTTTTTTTTTTGTTGACATCAAGCACACTTGATGCATTTCTATTCGAACACAAACATCTTAGATCTAATTTATAGTTTTTTTTTATTTATACATTGTTTCTTGAAGGAATGAAAATTATGAAGGTTGTTTTGGTCTGTCTCTTCAACAATAAAAATGAAGCAGCTAAAATAAAAAATGTAGGACTGGAAGCATATAAAAATTGCTTCACTAGAACCTGAGGTGAAACCTCATTTATTGATGGATCCCATAAACTAAACCACATTATTATTTTGGAACCTAACACTATATAATTGAGGTTAGGAAAAAACGTAACAGTTGCCGCGGAAATAATTCTCTTAGTAGATGAAAATTAACTTAATTAAATTTTATTAATCCAATGAGTCAATCCAAGACTCAATTAACCTTGTCAAATTCTAGTTTAATTTAAAAAAAAAATTACATTATTTTAACTTTTTTAAAATAATTCATAAAAGCCCGATTAACCTACTCAATTCAATTCATGACTTTAACCGAGTCATACACGGAACCAACGAAAATAGGAATTATGAAGCATTAATGCCGACTAGGTAGGAAAGAGAATGGTCCCTGCCATTAATATTGGGTTGGCTAAAACTCTGTTATTGTAGTGCACAAGTCACCGCCCTCTAACAACCATTTTCCTAGTTGAAATCGTCTTCTAGAAATTATGTACATGCCAGTAGCTCATCCGCTACCGAATTTTTTATTTCAAGCTGAATAATTTGTTACTGAATTAGTTGAGATGGTGCCAGCCATAGTAATTGGCAGCACACTCTAGCTAGCACTAACACATTACACCCTTTTCTTCTCAATCTATATATAAATACCAAACCTTTGTTTTCACTTCGTCACCCATCTTTTCATATCCTTCTCTTCATTGTTTGCTTTAGAAAAAATCATGGAAGTTCTCACATTCACTGAGGAGTTCTCCAGCCCCGCCGCGGCTAAAAGGTTGTTCACGGCCATGGTACTTGAGGCTGACACCCTCGTTCCCAAGCTCGTGCCGCAGGCTGTGAAGAGTATTGAAACAATCGAAGGAAATGGAGGCCCTGGGACTGTCAAGAAGTTGACCTTTGCCGAAGGCTAGTTACTTTTCACTTTTTTATTCAATAGAACAAAATATTTAATTAATTGCAACATAAGGAGAAGTACACATTGACAAAATTGTCATCTTTGTTCCTTTTCTTATGCAGGTAAGTATGCGAAGACCAGGATTGATGCAGTGGACAAAGCCAACCTGACTCATAGCTACACAACAATTGAGGGTGTTCCTTTGCTGGGCAAATTTGAATCAATTGCTTATGATATGAAGTTTGAGGCCACCCCTGAAGGAGGATGCAAAACTAAAGTGGTGTGCAAGTATTTCCCAAAACCAGGTGCTGAAATAAAGCAAGAGGAAATTAAGGAAGGCAAGGAAAAGGCTGCAGCAGTTTACAAGGCTGTGGAAACCTACGTAGTTGCAAATCCTCAGGCCTACGCATAATGAGACTGCGATGAGACACTCCGAGACACCACTTAGTGATGCATTAGACTATCTAATCACTATAGTCTTGCCAAATAAAAGTAGCTTCTGCCAATTTCTAATAAATAATAACTATGAAAGCAAGTGTTTTACATCTTTTCAATTCCTGAAAGAAAATTCCCATAATGCTTTGTGTGTGAAGGGTATGCTCCCACTGTGTAGGAAAAAAGTTGACTTCACGACAAATGCAAAACTCTCTCTTTATCATATGTTACCATTAAAAAAATTCTATATTTTTTGTGAATTTATTTCAATTATTAATGTAAACATAAGAAAATAAAAAGAATATTTATGAGTTATTACATCATATATGATTTTAATGTGGATTCAATGGTGAGTCTCCTAATCTAGTAACTTAAAGTAAGTGTGTGTGTGTATAAAATTCTTTCTTGTTTTTAGTTTTTCTCTAAGGTTTTCAACTTATTATAAACACTCACAAAAAATAAAAATTACTTGTTCTTAATAATTTTTTTTACATATGTGAACATATCTACAAAACGACATGTAGATATTTTTCAACGATCACATAACTACATGATGAATATTTTTCCTTCATTTGATGCTTTTGTTTTAGAATGAATGCTTGTTGCTTCACGGGAAAGATCGATTAATTTTAAGAATAAATGGTTTGTCTCTTTTAATTCTAACACTACCTCAAAGTTTCAAAAATGAAATCTATTTTTGTGATTCATCTCTAGATTCATAAAATATAATATATCAATTAAAGGTAATAATCTCGGAGGGTTTATATTTATATCAATTAAAGGAATTTTTACAAACTTGGAGGGGATCTGGCCTCCTTTAGTCTATACTAGCATATTGACCCGCGCTTTGTAACAGTCAATATTAAAATAAATTTAAATGTAAAAAAAATTAAATATATAAAGAATGTTTTGAGTGTTTTTAGTTTGGCAATCATATAAGACCCAAATCTCTTAGGTCTGACAGCCATGTAAAATCCAAGTACCTCGAGTCTGGCATGGGTTGCAGACCCAAGGAGCTCGGGGCTGGTATGGTTTGCCACCCCAAGACGCTTCGGTTTGGACCCATGCATCTAGGCCTAGCAATCATACTAGACCCAGGCGCCTGAGTTTGACAACCATATCTTTTCTTTCAAATTCATTAAGTCTTCCATTCTGGAGGGCTCCATATCTTTTCTTTCTATCAGCGTGCGATGAAATGATGGGCTATTTCATATAGCAATAGATGTCATAGAGTTGGGTAGAAGAAGCACTTAAAAAACTAAATAAATTATATAATGAAATTAAACACATATAGTCCAGTGTTGTTAAAAAATATAAAATAATGTTGTTTCTGGTGAAAAATCACAAACAACCACCTATTAAATAAATGTTTTTTTGCATTGAGTTTGATAAAAAAAAATATAAAAAATAAAAGTTCATAAAAAAAGAGAAAAAGACAGAAAATATAATTTCTATTAAAGTAATAGCAAATTCATAAACATAAAAATTAAACTATTTCAATAGGAAGATATGATTTGAATTTTTAGATCTAGAATGTTAGATTAGATTTTTATGGTGATTTGTTGTTTATAAATAAATTCCAAACTTGGATTTCTGTTAAGAATACTTTAAGGATAGTTTAAATGTTTTATTTTATAAAACATAAAAAAATTTATAAGTCTCAACATTTTAATTATCAACTACTTAGATTCTGATAAGCACTACACCTAATCCATATATGAAATTTATATATAAAAAAATTAAATAGGCTTGGACCTTTGCCTAGACACACCTTAACAAAGCTATCAAAGTCGCTTGGACCTTGCATGGCTGCCAGACCCAAGGCTCTTGGGGTCTGGCAAGCATGTCAGACCTAATTTCCTTGGGTCGGGCAGCCATGTATGGTTGCCAAACCGCGCCTGGGTATGACACCAAACATGGTTGCTAGACCCAAGGCTGTTAAGCCTCACATTGTTGCCAAACCAAGGTAACTTGAGTCTAGCGTGGTTGGCATACCCAAAGTGCTTGGGTCTGGCAACTCATGTCAGATCTAAGTAAACAACAAACAAATAGAGGATAAAACGATGTATTTTAATTATTTTACAGTGTTAAAGGTCAAAAAACCCCTTGACAACAAGTCTTAATTTTGTTAATCATGGGGATAGAATACTATTTTTACTATGCAAATAATCGTCAAAAGATTATCATAGCTCCGCTAAAATGTTTAATATCAATGAGTCTATAAGAAATACTGAAATACACCCACAACCAGAGCTTTAATTTTTTCAACTAATGGAGAAAATAAAACTTTAACTTTATATGAAAAGATAACATTAGCCCCATTCCAAGCCTTCAGAGCTTAAAAAATCCAATGTGCAAGTCTACAATGGACTTTGTCTTAGTCCACAATACACTTGCACAGGTTTGCCAGCCCCACAAAGCTTGGGTCTAGCACCATGTCGGACACGTGCTCGGGTTTGGCACCAAACGTGGTTGCCAGCCCCCGCCTGGATCTATCACCAAATATGGTAGTCAAACCTTACCTTGGGTCTTGCATGTTTTCTAAACTCAAGGTGCTTGGGTTGCCAGACCAAAGCAAATAACAAAAAAACAAAGAACAATTATGCACTTTAGTTGTCAGGAGAGAGAAAACAAAGAAAAACACAAACAATCGATCATCGACGACAATTCAACCATGATATGTCTACATGCACCATACCATATGAAAAGGGGCACATCCGTGCATCTAGTTATACGGTGGATGACTAGATTTGGCAACCGAGAAGCATCTCACACTCCTCCTTAATGGTGCAAGTGTCGCCCATTCACTAGGTCATGTGGAACACGCGATAATAGCTTTCAATTAAAAAATAAAAAATACAATGTAAAAAATACTAAAATGCCCCCATGGTCCTCTTAATTATACAACATACCCATGTAAATTTCACAATCGCAATCCACAACAATCTGTGTCTAAAGCTACAGTGAAAACCCCATACCATTTAGCTTTCTTTATAATTAGGCTTGCCTCTAGATAGAAGGTGGCGGTTGTAGTAGTAAAAGTAGGGTGAAGATAACATTTATTGCAATTATAATAATTGAAATAGTTTTTATACTAGTTGAAATAGTTTGAAATACATGTCATAGGGTGACATCAAGGACTTGTTGTAAAAATCAATGGAATCACCATTTCAATTTTTCACGGTAAAAATATAGAAAGAAAAACCTAATATTGGTTATCAAAAATCAGGTAAGGAGGTTGGTTACACCCTAAAAGTATTTTTATATAAAAGTTGTCTATTTTGTCTAAATTCATAGGAAAATCATCTAATTTATTCTTGCAAATTATGGCCTTTAATATATATTTTTAAAACTTGAGTTCAATGATTTTTAGAAATATACATGTTAAAGAAACGGATAAAAATAGATACATGTTTAATTTTTTCCAAATGATAAAACTTAATACTTAAGGTCGAAATATATAATTTTTTTTACACAGAAACAACAAAGAAAAACTAAAATTCTCCAAATGCCCCTCCAACTTTAAACACAACATTGTCCTCAATGTTGAAAAAAAAGGAAAGGAATATAAGAGAATGACAAACAAAAAGTAAAATGCAATAAATAAAAAATAAGGGAAAAAGAAAGAAAATTTGAAATTTTTTTGTTGGGTTGCCTCCCAGTGCTTTTGTTTTATGTTATTGGCTTGACATATCGCATGCTCATACCTTAAATATTAGTTTAGCTAACTCAATGGAAATGGTGAGTTCTGTCATCCAACATTCATAGAAAGTTTTCAATTGATGCCCATTAACCTTGAGCACTTTGTTTGTTTTTAAACTTGTAATCTCAACTGCACCATAAGAAAAAAACATTGGAAACAACAAAGGGTACAATCTAACAAGAGTGCTAGAGCGCAACTTTCCAGGAAAAAAAGTTTCAAACGTGAATGATAAAGAATGACTTTGTCTCTAACATGAAACTCCTTTGTTGTAATCATTCGGTCATGAAGACTCTTGGTCTTTTTTTTGTAAATCCTTGCATTCTCGTAGACATCATTATGTATATCTTTCAAATCTTGCAATTGCAACTTCCTTGCAATCCCAGCAACATCATAATCCAAGTTGCATTGCTTAATGGTCTAAAAAGCTTTGTTTAAAGCTCCGCTGGTAGATGGCATGCTTTCTCGTAAATCATCCTATAAGGTGACATTCCTATGGGTGATTTATAAGCGATCTGATAAGCCCAAAGTGCATTACCAAGTCGCAAACTCCAATCTTACCGGTTAGGTTGCACTGTCTTCTCCAAAATGAACTTGGTTTCTCGATTTGAAATTTCAGCTTGGTCATTTGTTTGAGGATGGTAGGCTATGAAAGTCCGATGAGTCACAAGGTACTTGCATAGTGATGTTTCTATTGAACGATTGCTAAAATGAGTGCCATGATCACTAATGATAGATTTGGAGATTCCAAACTTGTCAAATATATGAGTCCTGACAAGATCTAAAACAACCTTAGCTTCATTAGTTCGTATGGCTTCTGGCTTAATCCATTTGGGTATATAATCAACAATAAGAAGGATATAAAGATTACCAAAAAAAAGGAAATGGACCCATAAAATCAATACCCCAAACATAAAAAATTTCACTTATAAGAAAATTAGTTAAAGGCATTTGATTTTTATGAGTGATATTGCCTGTTCTTTGACATTTTTCACATGATTTGCAAAAGTGATATACATCCTTAAAAATAAAAGGCCAATAGAAACTACTTTTAAGTGCCTTGTGGGCTATTCTTTTTGCTCCAAAATGCCCACACCACAAGAATGAGAATGAAAAAAGTGAGAATGGAATGAAATTCATCATATGGTACACATCTTCCAACTACTTGATCCGTACAAAATTTCCATAGATAAGGAGTGTCCCAAAAATAATATTTTAGCATCGCCTTGTAACTTATCTTTTTGAGATTAGACAAACCTGAAGGGAATTCTTTTGTGACTAAATAGTTCACCAAATCAGCATGCCATGGTCTTGTAGAGGACTGTAACGTATACAATTGCTCGTCGGGAAATGTCTCTCTTACTGTTTCGGTTTATATATCCTTGGTCCGAGTCTGCATAAGTGATCAGCTACATGATTTTCGACATCTTTTTTCATCTTTGATCGCAAAATCAAATTCTTGTAAAAGCAAGATCCACCTAATCAATCTTGGTTTGGATTCTTTTTTTCTTCAAAAGATACCTCAAAGCTGCATGGTCAGTAAAAACAACAACTTTAAATAGGACTTGAAATTTTCTAGAGCAAACACCACTACAAAAAGTTCTTTTTCAGTTGTATGGTAATTGCATTGCGTTTTGTCTAATATGTGGGAAGCATATGTGATAACATGCAAATTATTTCATATTCTTAGCCTAAATATAGCCCCTACCGTGTAGTCACTCGCATTAAACATTATCTCAAAAGGTTCATCCTAATTTGGTGGTTGCATGATGGGGACAGATGTGACACACCTCTTAAGCTCATTATAGGCACTTTACATGCTTGATCAAACACAAAATCCACTTCTTTGGCTAACAATGTGCACAAGAATATTGTAATCTTTGATAAAATATCGATAAAAACCTATGTGACCAAGAAAAAAATGAACCTCCCTCACACACGAAGGGTAAGGCAATGATAAAATAACATATATTATAGCTTTATCAACCTCTAAACCACGCAAAGACACAACATGCCCAAGAACTATTCCTTGTTCTACCATAAAATAAAACTTATCAAAAGAATCACCATACACTATGAAATCATCCATGAAAACCTTAATTATTCTTTCAATATAGTCAGAAAAATTACTCATCATACATCTTTAAAAAGTTGTGGGTGCATTACACAAATCGAAGGGCATTGTCCTATATACATATCTATCAAATGGACATGCAAAGGTAGTCTTTTCTTCATCTTCAGGATTAATAACAATATGATTATATCTATTATATCCATCAAGAAAGCAATAAAAAAACTTACTTGTTAGGTGTTCAAGCATTTGGTCCATGAATGGTCATGGGAAGTGATCTTTGCATGTAAAAAAGTTAAGCTTTCTATAATCAACACACATTCTCCAACCACTCGAGATGCGAATATGAATGAGTTCATCATCTTTGTTCTTTACCAACGTGATTCTGGTCTTTTTAGGCATCACATAGATTGGTTTCACCCACTTACTATCCATGATAAGGTAAATGACTCTTTCAAAATTTCAGCTTTCACTATCTCTATTATTGGCGGATTCATCCTCCTTTACATTTCCCTTGTTGGTTTTGCATTATCCTCCAATAGTATGTAATGCATACACATTGAGGGACTAATGCCCTTGAAGTCGGCTAAAGTCCAACCAATAACTATTTTGTGATCGCGCAATAATTTCACAAGTTTTTCCTCTTGTGCACCTATCAAACCTTTTGCTATGTAACAGGGAGTGTATTGTTGTCGACATTGAATATATAGTTCAAATTATTAGGAAAAGATTTCAATTCTAACTAAGGTGCTTGTAAAATAGATGGCAAAAGCTTTTTGTGTGAAAGTACTAAATCAATAAAAACATTGCCATAGGGGGTGGTTTGCAACGCCAAGGCTGATTTTTACATATTTTAGGGAGCATATATGTTCCTTTCCATCTCCTTTATCTTGGTAAAATCAATGTCATGGCTGAATGCCACACACTTATCAATTTGGTTATAGCATATGATAGAATAAACATTGATGTAAGAATATTTCATTGCGTCATGAAAGTTAAATTCAATTACTTCATCTCCTACTTTCATAGACAAAGTATCCTTACCACAATTAATTTTAGTGTTGATTGTTTTCAAGAATGATCTTCCAAACAAGATAGGAGTGTTGGTGTTTGAGAATCACGTTCCATATCAAGAAAAGTCGCATGGAATAACCAAACTATCAATCTTGACTAGGACATCTTCTATCATAACAAGTGGATAAATAAAACTACGATCCGCGAGTTGTATTACAATACTAGTTTTAATCAAAAGCTCAAGATTAAGAGAATCATAAACATGTTTAGGCATAACACTAATGGATGCACCCAATTCATATAAAGCCCTTTTAAAGTTAGCATTACCAATAACACATGGGATAGTAAACGCACTTAGGTCCTTTTCCTTTAAAGGCAAATTCTTTAGAACAACAGCACATACAACTTCACTCATACTTACCATTTCATAGCCTTTTAGTTTGTAAGTTATTTTGGTAGTACACAGCTCCTTCAAGAATTTGACATATTTTGAGAATTTGCTTGGTCAATAAAAGGAATGTTGAGTTTTGCTTTATTGAAAACCTCTAAAATCTCTAGGGATTTTCTTGAAATTGAAATTCATTGAGTTAGGACTTACTATAGGAGTATTGATGGTTGTTTCAGTTTGTGGTGGAGAAGGTTGTTTCTTATTTAGGATGCATTTGTTTCTTATAAAGTGTTTTCCGGGAAACCACTTTCCTAACTTTCCTATGTTTGTTTGCCATTAGGAAAGTTGGTTAATGAAAAACACTTTTTGGTCAACGAAAAACACTTTCCTATCAAAGGAAAATTTGGCTTGATTTTCAGGAAAGTATTATCCTTTTATTTTGGGTGGAAAACACTTTCCAGAAGTTGTGAAAAATTAAAAAATATCATATTATTTGCTGATTACGTCAAATTTGATCCTCAAACTTTTGATTGCTATATATTTTGTTTGAATATTTTTTTTTCAATTTCATCCCTTAAAATTTGATTTTTATATTAACTTTGGTCCTTATTTTTATGATTGTTATTTACTTCTCTTATTATTTTTTTATTTGAAATTTTTTATCTATCAAATTTGGTCCTCATTCTTTTTATTGTCACTTATTTTATTTAAAATAATTTATGAAATTGTAATTATTATTATTTTAATTTCATCATCTTTCAATTTTTTTTATCTATTAGATTTGATCTCTATTATTTTGATTATTATTTATTTTATTTGAGATAATTTATGAAATTAGATTTTTTTTCAATTCCATTCTCATTCAACTTTTTAATTTGTAAGATTTGTTCCTTACTATTTTAATAAACTTGAAAAAAAATAAAACATTAATAAACTATTTTCCAGCTCATTTTCCATAACATAACTAAACACTAAAAAGTGTTTTTCAACTTATTTTTCATGACACTACCAAACATCAAAAAATAATTTACTTTCCCGGAATTCACTTTCCAAGGAAACCACTTTCTAAAAGGAAACTACTTTCCTGCAAACAAACGGGGCTTATGCTTAGTTTAGTTTCTATCTCCTTTTCTTCTGCCATTTCAATTTGTTTTGACCTTTAATCTTCAAGTTCTTTCCCAATTTGTAGCGTGATCATACTAATATTCTCTTTTGGATTCAATGTTTGGGAGGACAATTTTACTTTGATTTGTGCTTCCAATTTCCCTACACTTGAAGCTATTTGCCCCGTTTATTTTTCTAAGTTGTGAATTCTTGACCTTGTTTCCTGTTGAAAAGTCATTGTGTTAGAAGCTAAAGTTTTCATCATCTCATGAAGATCATCACTCGATGACCCCATAACATTAGAATTTGTAAATACAAGGGGCTTTCTCGCTTGATAATTCTATTGGAGCTGAAATCCATGGAGGTGGAACTGTCAACTTAATTGCCTTGTTGAGGTAGGTTCCCATAGTGAAGGTTCGGGTGATCTCTCCATTTGGGATTGTACGTATTACAAAAGGGATCATATTTACACTGAGGCTGGCCATTAAATGCTCCATCAATTGCATTAGCTTGTTCAATGTAATCTTCTTGTATTGTTAAGCACATATCTGAATCATGGCCTTATAACGAGTATATAGTACAAACTTTCACTTGTTGTACATTTCCACAAGCCAAAAAATGCACAAGAGAAGTAAGATCATGAACTTTATTCTCAAGGTTAGCAATACTTACCTCGTTTGCTTGGGAAGTCTCCACGCATGCCAAATTGTTTTGAATTGACCGCTATATATTTGAGATCAACTAGCATGTAGCCTCTAGTGTTTTATTCACTAATGCCCCTTCACTTTCCGCGTCAATGATACTGCGGTTAGTAGGCATCAATGAGTAGTTGATCGGGTATTTGATGAAGAGGACATTGATTGCATAACTGCTCAAATCTTTCCCAATACTCGGAGAGTGTTTCCTCATGAGATTGTTGAATCCCACATCTTTCTTTCCTTATATTGGTAACTCAAAATGTTGGGAAATGCTTCTCCAAGAAAATATTTTTCATATCATTCCAAGTTCCAATAGAACTAGGGAGAATGGAAAAGTCATTTTTTTGTTGCCTCTTTTAAAGAGAAAGGGAAAGCTTTCAGCTTAACTTGTTCTTCACCACCTTCATGAGGTTTCATGCCAATGCAAAGTATATGGAATTCCTTGAGATGAGTATGGGGGTTTTCTTTGGCAAGTCCATTGAATATTGGTAGTAGGTGTATAAACCCAGACTTGAGCATAAAATTGATGTTGTTGTCGATGTTTATGCACAATGGTTGATTCTCCATGTTAGGAGCAGCAAGCTCCTTGAGTGTTTGTTGTCATGCAGCAACCATGGTGTTGATGCACGCTTTTTTTTCCATAATCTGTGTAAAGTGTTTTCTATTTTGAAATCTACTTACACTTGTCCTTGGTTAGTAGATCAAGTTATTGGCATAAATAGTCAAGAAAACTCAAATAAACTAAAAATAAATCAATTATAAGAAAGATTTAAAGTAGTGAAAGCAAATGAAAATCCAACGCTAAAACACAAAAATGCCTAAAAACCCTAGAAAATTGTGGAATTTGGCCTCTAGAGGAATGCTAGTGACCAAAGGCGACTAAGCTTGCTCGGAACATTGTTTCCTTTAGGAAACTAAATGTTGAAGCCTGATTCAACCAAAAATTCCATTTTGAATAGTACCGCAACTCTGTTTTAATTTGTTTTTCTTTCTGTTTCTTTTTTTTTATGTTTTCTTTTGAACAAAATAAATAACAATCATAGCACAAGAATCAACTAGAATCACTTCCCCAATAACGACGCTAAAATTTGTTGCAATGTTGTGATCATGTAAATTAATTACCCTAGCTTTAAACAAACTAGATAGTATAGAGCAAGCAAGGGGTAGATTTCACAAGGAAGATCGAGTTCAAGTCTTTATGCTAGATGATTCAAAACTGGGGGGTTTTGAAGTTATCTAGGCTATGATATGGTAAACATAATAAAATAATCAAGATAAATTAAATAAATCTGAAACTTATTAAGAGAAAAACCTTGGTCCCAAGTAAACATCCATATACAGAAATCAAAACGGATCATCAAAATAATATGTAAATTTATATTCTAAATATTTATGTCTCCTTAACATTAATCAATTAACCAATCCGCAGGGTAACTAACCCTAACCATTAAACAATCACAGTATCCACACTAGTAATTTAATTCAATGAAAGCTTTAAGAACTAGATAGGTTGATAAACCTAGACAACATAATTGTTTGCGGTTTATGTTCGATTTAATTGAATATTTTCTCTAAGATTAACAACATAGATCCACCATAATTTTAAACCTAGTCGTTTCACAAGTTTAAATATCACAACTCTAGTTTTGATAGCAAACTTAGCAGTAGATTGGTTTAGAATAATAATTTTGAGTTTGCTCTAATAATTAAATTAAACAATTATAGGAAATAAACATAGGAAAATATTCATAGTTATCATATAAACTGAAAAGAAAGGATAGAATAGATCTCGTAGTTTTTAAAATCTAGATGTTTCTGTATCCTTTCAACTATAAAAATAACTTAGCCTTGCAAGGCTATCCAAAAACTAATGAAGAGAACATATGAGAACACAATTTTGGGTATATGAGAAAAGGGTAGAGATTTCTTCTTCCTTTTTGTCGCCCTTCTATTTCTTTTTTTTTATATATAGGAAACCCTAATCCCTGCATCCCTCCAATCCATTTTTATCCTAAAAAAATAAAAATTGTCCTTTCCAAAGTAGACAATCTACATTTAAGTAGTACAATAATTATTTTTCTAAAAAGAAGAGAAAATAGTATTGCATAAAATCTTCAAGATTTGACTTTGGACTTAGAGAAGTTAAATTGCCTAATTGAAGACCTTATCCATAAGAAGAAACAATTGCCATGTTGGTTTGAATGCTTTGGAAGTAAGTTGGACTTGTTTCTTTACAAAACCTGTTTGCTGACATAATTTATGGGTTATCATAAAAAAATCATATCTTTCTCATATGAGCTCTTTTTTTGTTGCCATTTCATAGATTGATAGGTCTTTGAGTCAAGAATCCAATAAAATTAAGTTTGCATTAAATGAATTTCTCTAACTCAAGATATTAAAGTTGGAATGACAAAAGGTCAAAATTGGCAGAATATGAGACTTGTCTTTGAAGGCTACAATTTCCATCCCCTTTCTTTTATATTTTTCTTGCCATATATGTATATAAAGGTATGGATGTTAGCTTTTTAATACCACTAGAATCACTTCATTTCGACTTCCATGAGTAGTGATGTATAGATTTTTCTAATGCCACGATATTCGACACAAGTTGAAACATGGTCTGAATTTTATCTTCAATTTTCTCCATTTCAAATCTTGCATCCAAAAGTACCTTCAAAACATAAAATAAATATTATCAAGGTATTTTATATATAAAACATGGACAAAATATTAGGTAAATATAGGTAAAACTATCAAATAATATGGTTGTATCAGTTGAGATGGAACCATAGTTGTTGGATAAGGAGTTGTTATAGTTTGAACAATCAAAGCTTCCACTGATCTTGTTTGCAATGTTTACTCAAGTAGGCTAGTTAGTCTTGCCACATCACCTTTAACGCTCTCCATTTTTTTTTTGATGTTTAGCTTCTAAATATGCACGCTTTTTGTTCCTTATTAGCTTCTTTTTTGATCTTGTGTGGTAAATTTGTTTTATAGAGGGACATACATTTCAACTCTTGCATGTGCATATATGTCAAAAAATGTTTGCATGTAAAGCTCATATATGCTTATGATGTTAATGGATTGAAATTGATTCATGACTTCTATCTTCTTGATTCTAGGCATGATTTTTTGTTCTAGTTGATTGTTGCAAATGAGTATTTTTCAAGTTCTTATCATTGTTGAATTCCAAACACATTATATAAAAAAGAAAATGAGTTATGGCTTTTTCATTATATATAATAAAAATTTATACATTTTTTATAAATCAAATTTAGATAAATATAGAAAAATCTATATTTCTTTTAAGCAATATATTGTGTTTATACATTTCTTTTTCATTACTAGAAGCAAGAGCCTTATTATTTCTTTTAAGCATTTATATTGTGTTTTTCACATACGTTATTTTAGTCATTAATTGTCACAGTTCTTTTCTTTTGATGTCAAGTCCATCTATTTTGACGTTCATCTGAACCTCAAAACTATCAATTTAATCTTAATATTCATGATGCTTTTGCTTGGACCTATTCAGTTTTTTTTTTTCTCATTTTGAAGTATTTATCTTTTAGCTCTATCAATTCTCCCTCTTAAATTTCTAGCTCAGATTGCATCACCATGAACTATTTTTTTGCATACTCAGCCCCTTGTAGTCTTGCATGTCAGATTTAGCAGCCCTTCTTTCTTCTTCTAACTATTCAATATATTGGGCTTGAATGCTTTTTCCTTCTTTTATGTCAAATTCTCCCTAGCCAGTTCTTCTCTATTTTATTGTCTAATTTTTTTTCTAAAGCTATCATTTTTCTTCTTTAAAGAATCTATTATTTTCTTATCAAATATCATCTTCCTTCCTTTTCTTTTCCGAGTGGTTTTCGGAAAAGGTCACGTTCAATAAGTTTTTTAAAAAATAGCCATTTAGATTTTATATATATCTTATTCTTGTGATATCATAACCCAAAAGTAAAAGGGCGTATAGAAAGGCCAACTTGGCCAACATTCTAGAAAGTAGAATTAGTGCGTGTATGGTAATGCTGTGATATTTATCAAATTTATTTTTTAATTGAAATATATTAAAATAATAATTTTTATATATTTTTCTATTTTTTTACTTTAACACATTAAAATTATAAAAAACCACCTAACAAAAATCAACTTAAAATTTATTTAAATAATAATAAAAAGATTAAACCGCTCGAAACAAGTACTCCCTTGTAGGAAGGCGGCCCGTGATCACCATTATAGAATACTCTAAAACGCGTGGGTTTTTCACTGTAGTAGCAGATTTTTTTTTTTTTAACTTTTGTTTCTTCTGTTTTTAACATATAATGTATCACTCACTGCTTGTGTGTACGGTGATACACTTGACTTTTTCTTCTTTTTTTTTTCGTTTTTGTTTTTTTTTTTTGCCTATGGGGTTTTTTTTTTTTGCTTTTTTCTTTGTATTTTTTTTTCCTTTAATGAATTTTTTTTTAATTTAGTTTGTTAATGTGAATTTTTTTTTTATTTAGTTATCATATTTTTATTACACGGATCTCGGGTTTAACGAGTTAACTCGATTTTTTTTTGTTTTTTCCTTCTTAATTAAATTTTTTCGTTTGACCCATTGATTTTTTTTTCTATTTAGTTATCAAACTTTCATGACGCGAATCCTAGGTTTGACGGCTTAACATGATTTGATGAGTTAACTCGGTTGATTCAGATTTTTTTCTTTTTCCTCATTGGTAATATGCTTATGTCTTTTGTTTGTTTTTTTTATTAATTTTTTTCGTTTAGTTTAGATTGTTAATGTTCACTTTTTTTTCTATTTATTTTAATGAATTTTTTTTGTTTAATTTAGTTTATTAATGTGAAAAAAAAAATTTATTTAGTTATCATACTTTCATGACACGGGTTTGACGGGTTAACCTGAATTTTTTTTTGTTTTTTTCCTTTTTAATCATTTTTTTTGTTTAGTTTAGTTTGTTAATTTTTTTTCGTTTGACCCATCGATTTTTTTTTCTATTTAGTTATCAAACTTTCATGACGCGAATCCCGGGTTTGACAGGTTAACTTGATTTGACGAGTTAACTCGGTTGATTCAGATTTTTTTTCTTTTTCCTCATTAGTAACAGGCTTATGTGTTTTGTTTGTTTTTGTTTTTTTATTATTTTTAATTAATTTTTTTCGTTTAGTTTAGGTTGTTAATGTTCAATTTTTTTTCTATTTAGTTATCAAACATTCATGACACGGATCCCGGATTTGACAGGTAACCTGGTTTGACGGGTTAGCCCGGTTAATTCTAGGTTAACCCGTCAATTTTTTTTTTCTATTTAGTTATCAAACTTTCACGACACGAATCCAAGGTTTGACTGGTTAACCCAGTTAATTCAGATTTTTTTTTCTTTTTCTTCATTAGTTTTTTTCTTTCTATTGGTTTTTTTCTTTTTAATTAATTTATTTAATTATTATACTTTTATGACATGACCTTACGCAGATCCACATCCAAGGCGATTGGGTGCGGTATTAGAGCTAGACCTCGACCTACTAGGTCATGCAAGTTTAATATTATTATTATTATTATAAATATTACTTTTGGATCAGGCGTTATAACCAAACCCAAGATTCTGAGATATAACTTTACAAAAAGATCTAATACTTTTAAATCTTAGTTTTTTTTATATATATTTTTTATATAAAAAAAATTAACCCGCAGCATCGCACGGGTTACGTGACTATTTCTTTTATTAAAGCCAGTTGGCTTTTGCGTTATGGTACAAAAGCAAGATAACATTTATAAATAATAAAGACGATTAATGCCGCCTGAGATCATAGTTATTAAGTTCGGATAAGACTTAGGGGGTTGATTTAAACTGATAGATTTGATAGCTACACTGATCTAGGTGAGATAAAAAAAACTAGAATGGGCAAAAATTAAGTAATATTCGATTTATTCGTGACTTAGATCACTCAACAAAACTAGATTAGAACTTGATATTTTATTTATTTATTTTTACAAATATATTTTGTCTCCTAACTAGAAATCTTTTTATTTATATATATATATATATATATATATATATATATTAGTTGGTTATTAATTCTTTTAAAGTTGATTATATAAATATTAGAAGAATATTTTATTTTTTTAATGTAAGATTTAAAAACTTTTAGTATAATATATATTCTATATTCACAAGAAAAAAATTATTTTTTCAATGTAGTATTTGAAACTTTTAAATACATATATTTTATATTCACAAGAAAAAAATTATGTTTTTCAATATGAAATAAAAAATATTTTTTATTTAAATACTTCTACTTAAAAAGATAATATATTAATATAGTATCTTTTAATGTGTGATAAAAAGAAATTTTGAAATAATCTGTTAAATTTTATTATTTATAACATGTATGACATATGTTCACATGAATTTTTATTTAATTTTTTTATATAAAATATTAAAATTTATAATATTAATTTAAATTTTTTTCAGATTAATTTAGATTAATCCGAGTAAATTTATATAACCCGAAACCCAACTTGATCAGGTGAATTTTCAAATCATGTATGATAACTATCACCGAGATAGCTGAAGTTTGAAGATAATAAGCAATTCGTAAAGCTGAAAGAAACAAGGGCCCAGTCAGCGACTAAACTGTGGCCTCTTCAATTAGGATGAACGAGTAGACAAAAAAAAAGAAAGAAAGTCTTGTTTTATATGTAATTAAAATTTTAAATTAATCAGGCAACAGAAAAGCGTTGTAAGAAGATTTAGAAACTATCATGCAAGATTTATACTAGTTTTTTTATTTGATTTATAATTTTTTTTTAAAAAATTATTTAGGATATTTTATACATATTATAAATAGAATTATTTAAATTGTATTTGAGTTGTTTTTTTTTATGGATTTTAATTTTAAAATAATATTTATATGTGAGGAAAACTCAACTTTTTTGTTCTTGAATGAAATAATATTGAATTATTAAAGAACTGTCTTTTCTTTGTGCCACGCGAGAGTTGCCTTCGAAACAGGTTTCTTCCTTTTTAGACTTCAATCCGAGAAACCAAAACCATAATATTTTATTATTAGGAAAAACCTTTTCTCTTCAATACAATACCCAACACTAGCGATCAAATGATCGGAACCACCGCAAGGAGATAATTATTACAAAGCAGAATCCAACACCTTTAACTGAAGTACAAGGAAAGACTTAAGAAACCATCTTGACATACTTATACAGTACTTGCTTGTTCTTCTGCACCCTTTAATTATTACAAGGTATAGGAATTTTCAGGTTCACGCATCAGGATTTGCCAAAAAGTAAGCCTCGACAGCCTTGAACAGTCCTTCGGTCTTCTTGCCATCCTTCTTGATTTGATCCTCCTTGATCTCAGCACCATCCTTTATATAGTACTTGCTTGTTCTTTTGCAGATGGATCCTCCCTCAGGAGTGGGCACAAACTTATGTTCGAAAATGACTTTCTCAACTCCCTCCATCCAAACGTTTGATTCAATCAAACTGAAGCTGTATGCGAAATTCTCTTCATCAATAGTTTCAATCTTCTGCTTCACGTAGGTGAGTCCTTTGCCTGCAAGTGAAATCTACAGCGTTATTTCTTTGTGCAACACATATAGCTAGCTAGTGATACACTAATTTCAAGGCCACCCTTTTTTTTGTTCTTCTTGGGTAAAATATATATATATATATATATATATATATATATATATATATATATATTAGTTACAGCAAGTAGCTAAGAGATGATAGAAGTAATAACTTGCCTTCAACAAAAGTGACCTTTCTTATTGTTCCTGGCCCTCCGTTTCCTTCAATTATCTCAGAGCTCACAATAGCTTGCGGTAGAATTTTAGGTATAAGAGTATCAGTCTCAAGGCAATAGACCTTGAAGAGCTTGGCAGGAGGGACAGCGACAGAAAATTCATTTTCAAAAGTGATGAGACCCATGATAACCAAATATTAGTTACAAAGATTACAGAAGTAAGAAATTAGAGGGGGGATTTGAAGCTATGAAGGATGGTTCTGGGGTGAAGAAATGTGAGAATTGGAGGAGGAATTTATAGGATAAGTGTATGAACGTCTCATCTGGATCAAAGTCCCTGTCCCCTTCATCGTTCTTATTTTTTGTAGAATTATTGTTCTGGTCAATATAAGCAGCTTTGAATCTAGAGAAATTATAAAATTCTCAAGTTGAATATAACTAAACATCATTTTGGTAAGAAAAACAATCTTAACTGGATTAATTTAGCACGAATTACGAGGACCATGATTGCAACCTCCAGTAAGAGAATTAGAGGAAAAAAACCTGGTGCATAGATAATTTGATAGTTCTAAAGTCCCTTGCCTGCAAGTTGGATCAAAGACGGTTTGCAAGTCCCTAGCTATACACACTTGCATATAAAGCAAGAGGATTGGAATTTGGATAGGTTCTTTACTCCTCATTGAGAGTAAATTGCAGGCGCTGAAAATCTATCGTTTTCCATGTTAATTACTGTCACAAAAAGCTCTGACTTGGTCAAGTCCAGTGCCTTCAGAAATTACAAGTAGAAGTCAAGTTAGAACTAGCAGCCATCGAAGACGATTATGTATTCAATGGCCCAGATATTAATTGCCCATTTAAAATCAATATTGCTATTATTCAAAATAGAATATCAATATATTCCCGAGAAAATTATTTAGATTTTTAGTCTCATAAAAAATATTTTTGATATTCAAATTTAAAAATAAATAGTTACTTATTTTTTCATAAACATCTACCATTAATACAAGTCTATCATTCTATTAACCATTTTATTATTAAAGTAATTATTATTCTATTATTATTATTATTATCATTATCATTATCACCATCATAAAAACAATCATTCATCCCCCCCTAACTATTATTATCAACATCAACATTATTATTATCTTGTAGTCATTACTAATATTATAGTTATAATTGTCATTATTACCACCATTATTATTATCTTATCATAAATATTGCAACTTTTCTTATTTTATTTTTGTTATTCAAAAATCGTGAATACAATATATATATATATATATATATATATATATATATCCAAATAATAAAAATTAACTTATTTTTTAGAAAACAAAATTCATAAAAAATGTTCTTTGCAAAAAACAAATTGCAAAACAAATATCTTTATACTAAACAAACTCCCCCTCAAACACAAGTTGGCTTTGAGTATATATTAAATTTTGTTGGAAATTGGAATGACTAATTTCTTTATTTTTGTTCTCTTTTTTTTATATAAGGGGCTAATTTTATTTTATTTTAAGCATTAACTTGCCATACTGGTGGGATTTTTTTTCAAAGTAGTAGTCAAGATTTATTTTTTTAATTTAAATAATGTTTGTATATATTTTTCTATAGAGGTTTTTCCCAAATAATAAGTTGTTGAAGCATGAGTGCTCGATCGGATCTGTATGTGTCTGACATCGACACCCATACCGAGTCTAAGGTTTGAGCAATATACAAACATCATTAGAAAATTGTTGTTCAAAACTTTGCTTTGAATCATTTCAACATTTTGAATATTTTTTTAATATACTTTTATCTTAATTTATTTTTTTCCTACAAGTTATTCATAAAAAATAACTCTAAAATTATAATTCGAAGTTAGAAGTTAATGTTTTACAAGTCATGTAAAATTAACTCTTAATCTGCAAAATCAAGAGATTAACCCATAATTTGCAAGGGATATACATTGATCTCACAATGATATTGTATATCTGTCAGAACTAAAGAATACACAATCCTCAATTAATTCCATCGAATGACGCTTCCTAAGCAGACTTTTCACATGCAACAACAAAGCTTTAATTTATTTCGCACTCCAAAATCCTTCATTACTCGTAAGAAATTGGTGGACAAGAAATTATAAATAATAATATTAAATAACCCTTCATTACTCGGACAACATGAATGTTGAGGAACGATTCGTCTAACACAATAACCATTAAAAAAAAAAACAGTTCGTCAAGCGCCACAATCGTTGAAAAATGGTTCACATAGAGACTCCAAAAGTAGTAACCATTGAGAAATAGTTCACGCACTAAATCCTATGAAAAAGCCAGCAACTGTTGAGAAAGGGTTAGCACCAAACACTTTGAAAAATTCTAATCACCAAAGCAATTTATGTGGAACTTCAAGTCAAGATGATCAACCTACATTCAAGTTCTAAAATAATGTTTCAAAAAAATCTTGAAAAATACAAAAATCCAATTAAAAAAACCAGAGCATGGATCTTGATCAGAAAACCAAGAAGTCTAAATGTATGAAAAATGATTACTTTTGCTAAAATTTAGAACTATTGATATGATGACTAATTACTGATTTGGTGGCTAACTATGAATTTTATGACTAGATAAAACATCATTGATAACATCATAATCTGAATATATGGTCTGCATGGAAGTTGTGGATAATTGTCTCATTTTTCCAACCTAAAACGAATGGGCTTATTTGCACTTTTAGAACTCCAGATATAGGTTAAGCAACTAATAGTATTGACACGACTAAAAGATTGATGTCTTCTCCCAAGTGCAGGAGTGTCGAAGTAATAAATAACCCGGTAAGACCGGGGTCAAACTACAGGGAGGTTAATTGTATAAATTATAAGCAACAATAATACAACAACAATAGTAACAACAATAACAATAATAATAATAATAATAATAATAATAATAATAATAATAATAATAATACTAGTAGTAGTAGTAGTAATAATACTAATAATACTATTATTAATGATAATAATAAAGATGAAGAAGAAGAAGTGATGAGAACTTTGAGATGAAAGATTAACGTAAGGATTAAACAATGATAACAACAAATGTCAAGGTTAGAGGATCCACTAATGGTATTTCAAACAAGTATAATATAAACTCTTATTATTCAATTGGAAACCACACACAAAGGAGGTTCCAATCGGATTATAAATTGTTAACATGATTACATTAGTTATCTTATTTGAATAATGCTAATACTTGTAAATGTTGTCAGGCATTCATGATTATAACTTATGTTGACAACAAATCAAGTTCCTTTCATAGCTCAGGTGTCGGTTGTACCATACAGTATGGGCTATGAAAGTGCCAAGTATTTGTTGTACCAAGTGTTATACAACATAAATCTAGATTAACCATTTAACAAGCAAAGTATTAAAAGTGAACGAGATAACAAATATAAAACATGTTAGTATCAAACATTAAGGTCCATGTTAAGTTTATATTATACTTATTCTTACACCATTAGTGTACCCTTTTCACCTTGACATAATTAACCTAGCTAAACATAATGAAAGAGAGAAACATAAATAAACAAGGAAAGGAAATGAAAAGCATAAGCAAGAAATTAATATTAGCAAAACTTAAGCACTACAAAATATAAAAAGAGAGCAAGAGTATGATCTTGATCTGAACACCAAGATGACTAAATACATGGAAAATGCCTCCTTTTATAGGCCAAAATTTGGAACTATTGATTTGTTGACTAATTGATGAGTGGGTGGCCACATCTTGACTTGGTGACAATTCTTATCTTCTTGTCTGCCAAAAACATCATTGATAACGTCAGGATTTGAATAGATTCTCCCATGAAGGTTCTAGAAAATTGTCTCAGCTTTCGAGGAAAAAAAATGAGGTCATTTGGACTTCTAGAACTCGAGATATGGGCTAAACACTGAACAGTGTCTGGGCTGCAGGACAGATTCGGACTTCTTCGTTGTTGCTACAATTTGGACTTGAAAACGGCCTTTTTAAATCTTGGGCTCCACATGAAAGTTGTAGGCCTATGTCTTATCTTTCCATCCATATAAAATGAACCTAAATCCAAGATCTACAGCTCCATATATGACCTAATTATCGAACAGTGTTCCAGTTTGGACTGCACCAGCATCTCTTTTCTAAGTTTGGCCATCTCTTTGTCCTTTCAATTTCAGTACTTCAACTCATCAATCAATTCTTTCATTTATGTGATAGGCCTGCATTTAAGATGAATATTTATCATAAATTAAAGGTATCTTATATAATTAGATATGTTATTATAAAACATGCTTTAGTTAAAGAGTTATTGATACTTCAAGTGCAAAATGATGATATAAAACCTTGATAAAAATGCACTTTTAAGTACTAATCACACCCCCCAACCAGCTTATTACTAGTCCTTAGTAATCAAAGCGTTAAAATAGAGAAACAATTTGCAAATTCCACAAACCAAGGCATTCATCATTTAATTTCCATTAATCTATCCAGATAAACAAACTCTCATTAAATTTATATATCTGCTCAATACCTTTTAAACAAGATATCAATTAAGCATATCAATTAGTCCTTTGAATTGTGAGCTATGTCTATTTTACAAACCTGCATTTAAAACCAAGTATTTACCATAAATTATAGATATCTTATATTGTCAGACTTGTTATTATAAAGCATGCTTAAATTAAAGAATTTAACGATACTTTAAGTGTAATATGATGATATAAAACCTTAATAAAATACACTTTAAGTACATATCACACCCCTCAGCTAACTTATCACTACTCCCCATAGAATTTAAAACCAAGGCATTCATCATTTTACTTCTATTGATCAATCCAAATAAAAAAACTTTCTTTAGATTTATATTTCTGCCATATACCTTTTAATTAAGATATTAATATACTTTTTTTATGTTCAATATATCAACACATGGTTATAAGCCTTGCTTGGAAGAAAACAAAATTTGTTAAAAAAACAGAATGCATCATTAACCTATGTAATGAGCTATAGGCTAATAACTCTCAAACAAGTTGGCCTTAGAGCATTAGGTGTTAAGACACTGTGAGCTTAGTAACTCGGGTTGTAGATATTTAAATGTAGATAGTGCAATATTTGATTCCCTTAAGCTTTTTCCTCAACCCATGTAATAAGTTTTGGGCCAATAACTTCCAGGTCAGTTGACTTTAAGTTATTAGGTGTTGAGACACTCATTCGTGCTTAATTGCTTAGGTTAAGGAGACTATAAAATTGAACTTATCTAAGTATTTATTTTATTAATTTATTATATATATATAGTCTCTCATTCTCTTAGTTGCTACCTATGATAAAAGAACACAAATAATGTAATACTATAATTTGCAACCCACAAACATGTGTTAAAGTATGCATATGAAGAAGATGGTTTACGAATACTTGCTAAATAAATATATGAGCAGAATTAAGTGATAACAATATGAGAGCTTGTAAACTTGAATAATTAAAAAAAAAAGTGTATGATAAAACCTCGTTATGAATTTTACAAATAACCATAGTAAAATATTTATTGCAATGTGTCCCAAGAGTCATCTCAAAAGTAGAGTTCCTTCTTACTCGGCCATTCTAATAGTAACAATTATGTCAAATGGTTTTAATAACACTAAGAAGAAATTTTTTTATTATTATTTCAACTATCCTCTCCTCCTTACAAAAATGAGACATTGTCCTCAATATCTAAAGTCAGATAGGTAGAGTATAAAAAACATTACCTAAAATTGCAATTACTGAATAACTCGAAACACACTTAAAAACAAATATAATAAATAATGAAACAAAAAAATATAAATATTTACATACTAAGGCTCAAACCAAATCTATGGTTTTTATGACTTTTCTTGGTTAACAATCTATTTGATTTATGAATTGATCAAAGAGATGAAAGTTTGTAGTTGATCAATCAATTGTTCAGCAATTGCAATAGATATTATGTTTCGTTGTGCTAAAGATGTTATAAACTTTTATTCCACGACATGATAAAAAAAAAGACAACAAATTATTATAAAAATCATTAACATTTAATGTTCAGTTGGGTGTAGGAGAAAATCTGAAATATCCCTTCGAATCTAAATTAATTGGTAAAGAAATAAAGGCGTCAAAATGTTCAATTAAGTATTGTAGCTATTTGTTCAGACATAGTCAAGACCTTTAGTTCATCTCCAACTATTTTTCTAGTGATGTTCTCATTGGCTAAAGCTTTTGGGATAATACCCAAAACTTGACTGTCTTATAAGAATACAACTATTGACACATTTTTTATTGACCCAAGATTGCCTCCCCCATACATAAATGAGCCTTTCTCTTAGCTACTACCTGACCAAAATAATTTGCTGATTCTAAAACCTTATTTTCTTTTTAGAACTGGATCCACAAATATTTTTTATTTTAAGAGTTGAGGATCTTGTCATTTCTACACTCATACTCTTTGAATGTATAAGTTGAATAAAAATAAAAGGAAGGGTGAAAATATTTTATATACATGGAAAAGGAAATGCAATCATATCACCTATATAAAAAGGACAATTAAAGGAGTTTTTTAATTATTTGATTTAGAACATGTATATGTACAAGTAGATGTGATTATAACTCACATCTTCTCTTGGTTTTACATCCAAGAACAGCTTAAATGTTGTCTACAGGTTGGGGATAGGCTTCCTAAGACTATTTTTTAAAAAAACTAACAAACAAGGTCTTCAAGTGCAAAAAAACTAACAAAGGGTTATATGATTGAAAGGAAATGATATTAATCCATTTGACTTCAACCAACATAATAGATTGAATGTTAAATAATTATTGTATGTGGATCAAGACTTGAGGTATGAATCACTGATATTTGAGTTATGAAAAGGTATATGAGATGATTTATACACTCCAGAATGATTAAAAGAAATAGCTTTAGGTAGGGACTCACTTCTACCTTCGAGCAACTATAAGGGATAGAAATCTTGAAAACAAGTAGGCGATTGATAAGTTGAAGAGAGGGGTTTAAAGGGACGAACCTCTGAGTGATTTTATATAGATGATGTCACCTCCAAACATGTGTAACTACTCATTGACATAAAATATTAAATATGTGATATATAAGACTTTGAGTTAGGGTATAAAGAATGGAATGCAAGTAAAAGTTTGAAATTGGAAAACTTTAGTTAGTGTAGTATGTGTTACAAAATATAATGAAGGAATTAAACTTCTGGTTATTAACTTGTATAAACTATAAATAATGTGAATTGAGTCTTTGTTGGGTTGGAAGAAAAAACCTAATATAAGTATTGTGTTTTGCAAGAGCATTTTTTGCATGATCTAACCAGGGAATGAAAGAATCAAATACGAAGTTGATACTTTGACAGACTTTTGTACTGTATGATCATACTAAGTAGATCAATCTATAAATATAATGTAGTAAAAAATAATATAAATTGTCATATAAGTACATAATTGTATTGTTTCTTTAAGTATGGTAATAACATTTCAAAGAATTTTAATGTATAGATAATGATGTAAAATTTATTGGATTGATTGAATGGCCCGAGGCCATTACTTGGATATAACATGTTATGGGTAAGATTCATAATCCTCAATGATTGTTATATAGGTTATTAGAAGAAGAGAAACAAAAAATTTAGTGACTTGGACATAAGGAACTTCATTGAAATTTCATTAGGAATCTAATGTGACAATTTTAATGGAAAGGTTTTAATATTTATATGAATAGTGTTACTGGGAGTAGATATGCAAGTTAGAAAAAAAATTACCTTATTTACATGATTTCAAGGCTTAAAGTATCATTACAATGTTGAGAATTTTATGGGGCGTTATATACAAACTATATTATACTTCTAAAATATTTTAATTTCTCCATCAAGAATTAAACCTCCCCTTCTCTATTTTGATTTGTTATGCCACTTTCGCACGTGATAACGGCGACGTATGACTGAGCTCGCTGAAAAATATGGGTGTGTGTCTCCATAAGAGGCGTGTTATTGGGAAGGAAAAAGTTTTGAGTTTAATTATAAAATTATGATTAAGGTTCTCGGAGCCACCACCTAGTATTATGATTACTAGGAATCTATGGTATGCGAGAGTCTGAGTAATGGACTGGTTGTGCAAAGAAAATATTCATCACCCCTAGTGCACCCTACTTAAAATAAGCTGTATTGTTATTTGATTGTTTTTTTTTCTAGGTCAAGTTTCTATTCATTGGTCTTGTCCAAGGTCTAAGGCAGATCTTCCTTCATGAGAGAGTTCTACCTCATCGGGTTTAATCCTAACAATTCTGAAGTCCAAATTTTAGCATCGTATTTATTTTACATTTTGTATCTTTAATACCTGAGAGTGTACTATATTGTGTAGTTTTACACCCCCAAGTATTAAAATCTACTTTTGAACCCTAATATAAAATGAACAAAATGATTGGGGAAGGATTTTTGACATTTTAGCTAAATCCAAACAGATAATCATAAACTGGAAATGATATCTATTTTTGGATTTTTCAAAACATGAGAAAGATGCAATTTTGTCTTTTTTTTAATGAAAATATGCTTGGAAAACTTTTTAGGATTTGGTCATATGCATGAAAAAAATATATTTTGTTTTTGTTTTTTGAGAGGGGAAATTAATTTAAAAGTTTTGAGATTTTTTTTTGAAATTTTTCGGAGAAAAACGAGTATTTCAATACCAGATTTGTATCTTACAGTGTAACAATACAACCCAATATTAAACAAAATTGATAGAAAAACACGCGAGAAAATCAGAATTATTTTGAAATTCCCTTTGGGATTTTTTTTAATATATAACATTATAATATATTATTATATTATTATAATTAAATATATTATAAAATATATGGGCTAGGCCGATTGGCGGTCCAACAGATCGAGGGTTCTCCTTTTCTTTTTCTTTTTCTTTTTTTTAGGTTGGACCTGGCCCAGCCATTTTAGGTGGGCTGAAACGGGTCCAGCCCAGGCTAGGGGTAATTATTCCCCTTTAGTGCCCTGCATGCAAAACAAATTATCGTTCTACATGCAGGAAAATAAAAGGGAAGGGGGGAGGTGAACTAGAGGAAAAAAAGACAGATGGGTTACCTGGCATAGGAAGCTGTTGGTGACCTGGTAGTGGAGCTGGTGGAGAGAACGGTGGGTGGAGACGCCAATGTTAGTTGCAGGAGTAGGGAGAAGGAGAGGAAAGAGAAGAGGAAGCTTGCGGTAAAGGAGTTGTTGGCACTGTGGAGGAAGAAGGAGAAACAGTCAACGGAGAGGAGGAAAGTGTGACGATGCTAATGGAGGGAAAGGCTGGTGGTGGCTAAAGGCCATAGTGGAGAAAGAAAAAGGAAAGAAAGTTCACGGTGGCAGAAAGGAAATGAGGGGGAAAGGTTGAGTTTCTCTCAACTTTGGACTTCAAAATCCCCCCCTCAGAACATGAAATCCTCATCTATTTATAGGGGTTGGAAGAGGAACGTTTGGTCTTCATTAATGCCAAATCTTGACCCTTGGTTCAACCCAGAGAGATCCCAACTATTAGCTCAAAGTAGTCATCATGGGTTGTCAGGTTTGTTGTAAGAAAAAGGCTGGTCAGGTTGGCCACTATAGGGCGGTGCCACCGCCTCTGTGGTGTTAGTCAGCTAGAACTGACCACACTTGAGTGAAGTCAGATGTCAGATGATCATTTTGGCGTAAGTTTTGTCTAATTTGATGAAGAAACGAAGCATCAAATGCCTTGAGAAATATGCCATTGAAGTAGATTTTCTGAAGAAGAAGATGAACAATCGCAACAAAACGGCTTTATTTTGGCCAATTGTGCTTTAATCCTTCGATTTATGATTTATTCCTAATTGCACCCCTGATTGGCTTCAAACTTTCAATTTTGTGCAATTGTACCTCTAATGAACTTCAATTAAAGCTCTGGATTTCAATGCCTTTTTTATTTTGGTTATTGGTCTTGGATTTATGTAATTTTATCCTTAATTGACCATCAAACTTTTAAATTTGTTTAATTTCACTCCTAATTTCAGCCAATTGGGTTCCTAGAGTTCGACATCTTTTGCAAAATGGTCATTGGGATGAGTTTTATTTTTAGACTTTTATTGGCAATAAGGTTATTTCAAAGAATAAATGTGATCATAAGGATAAAAAAATGTATGACAAAGAAGGATATCAAAGGGATTTATGACAAGGCTGTGTAAGAATGAAATGTGGGATGACATGTCATTAGGAAATAAGAACTACATTAGTAGAAAGAAATCTTAGGGCAAATAAAGTCGCTATATGTGATAGAAAGTAAAAAAAAATCATGATGGAAAAGCACAAGAAGTCTCAAAACTAGGTCGCTTACTCAGAAATCAAAATCAAGCAAATAATTGAGCCTAATATCATTATGATTAGAAGTGAGAATCGAGATAATAACCTAAGATGGCAAGAGAAAGTTGGTATATTTCATGGAAGACTGTTTTTATTTATTTATTTTAAGAGTAGTCATCTCTTGATGAGATTGTTTGTTTTATTTTTAGAATAGTTGCCTCTTGATGAGACTGTTTAATTTGTTTTAAAGGTAGTTATCTCTCGTGAGAGCATTTTTTTTCTTTTCATTTTAAGGATAATTATCTTTCATGAGACTGTTTATTTTGTTTTGAGGGTAGTCATCTCTTGATAACACTATTTACTTATTTATTTTGTTTAGTTTATTTTAAGGGTAATCATCTCTTAATGAGACTGTATAGTTGTTTTCTTTATGATGTGCATCATGGAAATTATAATCCATCTTGTAAAGCTAAATCTAATATGCAAGAGGATTCAGATGGTCCAATGACAAGAGCGAGAGCGAAACAATCGCAAAGGGCCTTGACGAGTCAAATTGGAATAATTGAAGGCGTGTCGGAGTTAAAAATTAACAATCAGTTTGAAATTGGTTCAAGGATGTTTATTTGCCTACAATTAAAACTGGGAGATGGGAAAAGCCCTTAATGGTTCTTTTGATGTTGGGCTACTTGAATTTGGGTTGATATGCAAATAAGTGAAGGAATTGATCTTGTTTATGGTCGAACGGCAAATGAATTTGAAGTCATCCATTGCATGTGAAAACAAGACTAATCTAGGTGGATTTCAAGTTCGGAACATGCTCTTTCTAGATTGTCCAACCATGACCGCATTGGACTTTTGTGTAAGAAGATATGGTTGTTTTAAATTTGGTCTCGTTTATGTTAGAAAGGTCAAAAAACGTGTGCTAGTTAATTTGTCTAGGTTAGTTTGTCAAAGTCTGTTTTTGGGCTTGACTTCGCCATGTTGAATTTTTCCTAATTTTGGAGGGATGTTCCAATTATAAATATAGTATCAGAATATGTAATAAAGGACTTTTGGCCAAGATTTGAAACTTAATTCACAGAATTAAGAGTTGTTCTTCCAAAATGATTTTGTGAAGAGCGCTACTTGACTTATCACTCTTCAATCACAAAGAGTGTGGCGTCGAAATCCTAGATTGATCTTTGTGGCGTGCGAACGACTTATCAAAGAATCATTCTAGTCTATCCTCCATCTTATTTACCTTGAAATCACTATAATCCAGCCTAAACACCAAAAGAAAGACAACACAACCAGACCTATCCTTCATCCATTTTTTGTCAAATTCATTGTTGCTGATTTTCGAATCATTCACGACACATCATCTGGTATCAGAGCATCAGTTGCGATCTAAGGCAGGAGCCAAAAACATAAGAAAGGCTTGTTGGAATTAAGTTTGATAAACTTAATTATGGCTGGAGATAAAGAAGATTTGCCAAGAGGGTTAAGTTTAGAACAGGCACAGGTTATGGGCTTACAACAATCTCATGCTGAGATTCAGGATGAAATGACTGGAATTCGTGAACAGTTGAATACCCTTATGCAAATGATGTAAAGAAATAATTTGCAACCCTAACAAAGGCAAGCACTTAGGGTGCCACGAAATGATATTATAGGAGGTGATGAAGATCCAAATGGGGATGATGAGGCTGACGATAGGGGCAGATCAAGAAGGTAGAATTATAATCCTCCTAATGGTCTCAAACTTAAGATTTCATCGTTTAGAGAAAGTAGTTCACCCGAGGAATACTTGGAGTGGATTCAGAAAGTTGAAAAGGTGTTTGAATGGTATGAATATTCTGAAGAAAGGAAGTGCAAGGTGGTAGCACTTGAGTTTATGGATTATGCTCTTTTGTGGTGAGAAAATTTAAAGATTCAGAGGAGAAGGGATGGAGAAGAGGAGATTACAATGTGGGCAACTATGAAAAGAGTGATGAAGAAGAGATTTGTTCCTGATTACTATAAACAAGAGCTATACCTTAGACTTCAGACTCTGCGATAAGGATCTTTGAGCGTGGAAGAGTATGTGAAAGAGTTTGAGTTGCTACTGATTCGATGTGAATTGATGGAACCCCAAGAGAAAAAAATAGCTAGATTTCTTGGAGGGTTGAGGAAGGATATAGCTAATGTTGTTGAACTACAGCCGTACATCTTCCTTGAGGAAGTTGTAAAGCTTACAACTCGAGTAGAGAGGCAAGAAGAACGAGGAGGTGTCCGAACTGGTGTAACTACATCAAGCACAACAAGGGCTGTTTCTACACCTACACGAACATGGAGCACACCTAAACGAGATGAGAAGGTGGAATTTACTTAGGGGAATACCAGTTCTGATTCTTTGAAGGGCAAGAAGAAGGTGACAGAACCTCAACATCCTAAGAGGTCTCAGGACATCAAGTGCTTCAAGTGCTAAGGACATGGGCACATTGCTTCGGAATGTCCAAATAAAAGGGTGATGATTTTGCATGGAGATCATGAAGAGTTGATCAGTGGAGATGAGGTTGAAACTGAAGATGAAGATGAGGGACAAGTGGTCGAACAAGAAGAGGATTTCGAACCAGTGAAGGGAGATTTGTTGGTTATACAACGGGTTCTGAATGCACAAATTGACGTTAGTGATGAGCAACGTGAGAACATCTTTCATACTCGATGTCAGATTCGAGATAAGGTGTGTGGGGTGATCATTGACAATGGAAGTTGCACTAATGTTGCGTCAACTACCTTGGTGGAGAAATTGGGTTTAACTACCCTTCCACATCCCAGGCCGTACAGTTTGCGATGGCTGAATGAGAATGGGGAGATTCGGTTGACAAAGCAAGTCCGTGTACCTTTTTCCATTAAAACCTATTATGACGAGGTTTTGTGTGATATTGCGTCGATGTCAGCTAGCCATTTGTTATTGGGTCGTCCATGGCAGTTTGATAAGGATGTGACCTATAATGGAAGAACACTTATTCTTTTATGATGAATGGAAAGAAGGTGAACTTGTTACCATTGAGTTCTCAACAGGTTAGGGAGGATCGGATACAAAGCCAACAAAAGGAGGTGAAATCACGTAAAGGGGTCGTTGTTAGCCAAAAAAGGAGACATCAAACAAGCATTAGCTTCGGCGGGGACTATTTTCATGATCGGGCAAAGCAATTACTACAAGTAGAAGGATTGGACTTACCAATACAGATTAAGGAATTACTTGAAGAATTTAAAGATGTGTTTCCAGGATGAATTACCTAAAGGGTTACCACCTATTCGTGGAATTAAGCATCAAATTGATTCGGTCGGGAGCTTCACTTCCTAACAGACCAGCATCAAGATACGATGTAATCCGAGAGGAAGCAAAAGAGATTCAAAGGCAAAGTTGGTGAGCTCTTAGAGAAGGGCTATGTGCGAGAATCACTTAATCCATGTTCTGTACCTACTTTGCTTGTACCGAAGAAAGATGGTACCATGAGGATGTGTATGGACAACCGCGCTATCAACAAAATAACAGTTAAGTATCGATTTCCTATACCCAGGCTTAATGATTTGCTTGATGAGTTGCATGGTGCTGCATTGTTTTCTAAAGTTGATTTGATGAGTGGTTATCACAAATTAGAATGAAAGAGGAGATGAATGGAAAACTGACATTTAAAACTAACACGGGGTTATATGAATGGATGGTAATCTTTGTTTGGGTTATCTAATGCGCCTAGTACATTTATGAGGCTTATGAATCATGTTTTGAGGAAGTATATTGGGCTGTTTGTTGTAGTATATTTTGACGATATCCTGGTGTATAGCAAGACCTTTGATGATCATATGACGCATCTTAGAGTTGTGTTTAAAACTTTACGAGATTCTAAGTTGTATGGGAAACTCACAAAGTGTTACTTCGTAAAGAAAGTGTCGTGTTTCTTGGATATATTATCTCTAGCGGGGAGTTAAGGTTGATGAGGAGAAAATTGAGGCAATTCGGGATCGGCCAAAACCCGCTAGTATTGCTCGATGTGAGGAGTTTCCATGGTTTAACTTCTTTCTACAGGCGATTTGTGAAAGACTTCAGCTCTATTGTTGCTCCTATGACAAAATGCTTGAAAAAAAGGAACGACTTTAGATGGAGTGAAGATGCCCAGAAAGCTTTTGAGCTAATTAAGGAAAAGTTGTGTCTTGCTCCGGTTTTAGCACTTCCAGACTTTGCTAAAACATTCGAAATAGAGTGTGATGCTTCCGGAGTTGGAATTGGGGGGCATCTTCTTGCCGCAAGAAAAGAGGCCGATTGCATTCTTCGGTGAAAAGTTAAATGGAGCACGTTTGAACTACCGTATTTACGACAAGGAGTTCTATGCTTTAATTCGGGCTCTAGAGGTATGAAAGACTACTTGTTGCCTAAAGAATTTGTTATACATACCGATCATGAATCCTTGAAGTATCTTAAGGGGCAAAGCAAGCTGAATCGCAGACATGCTAAATGGGTGGAATTTATGGAGTCATTTCCTTATGTCATAAAGTACAAGAAAGGGCAAGTTAATGTGGTTGCGATGTTCTTTCTAGGAGGTTTGCACTGATCTCTATGTTGAAAGCTTATGGGTTTTGAACAAGTGAAGGAAAAATATGCTAATGATTCCTACTTTGCTAATGTGGTTGCTAAATGTGCAAAGGGAGCTTGTGATGGGTTCTTTATGCATGAAGGTTACTTGTTCAAAATGGGCAGAATATGTATTCCTTCAGGATCGTTACGGGAGTTGCTTGTGCGAGAGGCTCATGATGGTGGTCTTAGTGGTCATTTTAGGGAGAAGAAGACTTATGAGCCTTTGAAAGAACATTTTTTTTGGCCTAGCATGTTACGGGATGTGCACAAGGTGATTGAGAGATGTGCTATTTGCAAGAAAGCTAAGGGTAAAGAGAATGCATATGGACTGTATATCCCATTGCCTATTCCAGAGCAACCATGGATGGATGTTAGAATGGATTTTGTACTTGGGTTACCAAGAACACAGCGTGGAAAGGATTCAATAATGGTCGTGGTTGATCAATTCTCCAAAATGTCTCATTTCATTCCTTGCAACAAACCGACGATGCAAGGTACATGTTGCTGATTTGTTCTTTCAAGAGATTGTTCGTTTACATGGAGTTCCTAAAAGCATTGTCTCCGATCGTGATACAAAGTTCTTAAGCCACTTTTGGAAGACTTTTGGAGGAAGCTTGGAACGAAGTTACCTTTCAGTATGGCATGTCATCCACAAACCGATGGACAAACCGAGGTAGTAAACCGAACTTTATCTTCTTTGTTACGAGCTGTTATACATAAGAATTTGAAGAGTTGGGATACTTGTTTGCCTATTGTGGAGTTTGTATATAATCATAGTGTGCATGGGGCTATAAAATTTTCACCATTTGAGGTTGTGTATGGCTTTAATCCTTGTGTTCTTATTGATCTTGTTCATATTCCAATTGATGAGAGGACATCTATGGATGGAATTAGAAAGGCGAGAATTGATGAAGAAACTACATGAGCGAGGTTCGATTACATATTGAGGAGAAAACGACGAAGTATGCTAAACAAGCTAACAAGGGGCGAAAAATGGTTAGGTTTGAACACGGAGATCTTGTTTGGATTTATATTAGCAAGGGCAGCGATTCCCAAGCAAACGTAAGTCCAAGTTGATGCCAAGAGCTGGTGGTCCATTTCGGATTATAGAGAAGGTAAATGACAATGCATATAAGGTAGATCTTCCTGGTGATTACAACGTATCGGCTACTTTTAATGTGAAAGACTTGACTCCATACTTGGATGACGATGACGATTCTAATTTGAGGACAAATCATTTTCAACCCAGGGCCGATGATGTGTATCATGGGAATTATAATCCATCTTGTAAAGCTAAATCTAATATGCAAGAGGATTCAGATGGTCCAATGACAAGAGCGAGAGCGAAACAACTACAAAGGGCCTTGACGAGTCAAATTGGAATAATTGAAGTTGCGTCGGAGTTAAAAATTAACAATCAGTTTGAAATTAGTTCAAGGATGTTTATTTGCCTACAATTGAAACTTGAAGATGGGAAAAGCCCTTAATGGTTCTTTTGATGTTGGGCTACTTGAATTTGGGTTGATATGCAAATAAGTGAAGGAATTGATGTTGTTTATGGTCGAATGAAGAAATGAATTTAAACTCGAATTTGAAGTCATCCATTGCATGTGAAAACAAGACTAATCTAGGTGGATTTTAAGTTCGAACGTGCTCTTTCTAGATTGTCCAACCATGACCGCATTGGACTTTTGTGTAAGAAGATATGGTTGTTTTAAATTTGATCTGTTTATGTTAGAAAGGTCAAAAACGTGTGCTAGTTAATTTGTCTAGGTTAGTTTGTCAAAGTTTGTTTTTTGGGCTTGACTTCTACCATGTTGAATTTTTCCTAACTGTGGAGGGATGTTCCAATTATAAATATAGTATCAGAATATGTAATAAAGGACTTTTGGCCAAGATTTGAAACTTAATTCACATAATTAAGAGTTGTTCTTCCAAATTGATTTTGTGAAGAACCCTACTTGACTTATCACTCTTCAATCACAAAGAGTGTGGCGTCGAAATCCTAGATTGATCTTTGTGGTGTCCAGATCGACTTATCAAAGTATCATTCTAGTCTATCCTCCATCTTATTTACCTTGAAATCACTATAATCCAGCCTAACCAAAAGAAAGACAACACAAGCAGACCCATCCTTCATCCATTTTTCGTCAGATTCATTGTTGTTGATTTTCAAATCATTCACGGCACATCATTTGTTTTAAGTTACGTGTAATCGCCTCTTAATAAGGTTGTTTCTTTTAATGTTGAGCAAAGCTCGCTTTCTTTTCAATACAAAATTATTTTAGAAAGTTAAAGAAAAGTAAAATCTTCAATGTTTTTGTACCATAAGTATTGTAAAGAGAGAGCAAATATCATAACTCATTTTTTATCCCTTAATTTTTTAAAAATTTCAAAAATAAAAATAATGAGTGGAATGATAAGCAAAAAATGAAAGTGGGTGAGATAAGAAGATAAGAAAATAGAGGGATAAGGAGATAGGAAGATAAAAAGATTAGAAGTTAGGGAGATAAGGAGATAAGAAGGGATAAACATATAAATAGAGAAGATAATGAGTTATAAATAGACCATACAATTAAAGAAAAGAAATCAGAGAAAACCAAAGACAAAATGAAGCCAAAAAAACAAGCACTCCTAAAAAAATAAAAAGAAGGAAAAACAAAACAAAACAAGCCTATCTCTTAGCCAAAACTACAACAACTTTTTTTCCCTTCCTTTATCCTTGCAAGAATCCACTAACACAACTCATACAAACACATTGTAACCAACCTTCTGCCATCATAACTTCAGTCAACCACCCTTCTAATCAAAATCTGCTCACCATCAAAACACCACCCAAACCACCATGAACTAGACCAAAAACAACCTCTCACTATGTTTGGTCTGCCTGTAGCTGTGTTGTGTGGCTTTATGCTTGTTATTTGTAGTTTCTTGGGTCTCCTCTGCCGGGTTTTGTATCGCCTTCCGCCTCGTGGTCGCTATGTTTGGTCTTTGGTTTTAGCTTCTTCCGATCGGTGGAAGCCGGTAGTTTTGTCTGTTCGCCTCTTTTGGAAGTTCTAGCTGATGGCTTTGCTTCACTCAAGGATTTCTGCTAGTGGTTGTTGGCCTGCTGGTTGATTTTTGGCTGGGTGGCCTTTGGGTCTGCTGTTGGCGTTGTTGGTTTTGTGGTTTCTAGTTGTTATACTACTCACTTGTAGTTTGGATGCTTTTGGGTTTCTCTTTGCTTGGTTTGCTGCAGGTTAATCTCTGGGTTTGCTACTTGTTGCTTTCCTAGGGGATGCGGGGTGTTTCCCCTGTTTTGTTTCTTTGGTTGTATGCTTTGGTTGTTGATGGTTGCCGCTCGCTGGTTGGCTTGTTGCTTGCTCTGCTTGTTGCTGGCCGGGTCCACACTGGCATTGTTGGTTGTGGTCTCTTGGGATTTGCTACTTTTACTGCTGGTATCTTTCTTGGTTTGCTTTCGGGTTATCTTGCTCTATATTTTGGGTTTTGTTCTCGCTTTGGTTGTGGGAGCCTGTTCCCCTGCTTTTTTTTTTTTGTTTTGGGAGCCTGTTCCCCCTTTTGTTTCTTGTTTTCAGTTGCGGGTTGTGTTTTGCTTTGCTAGTCCTTGCTTGTTGGCTTGGTTTGGTTGCTAGGTTTACGGTCTCGTTTATAGGGGTTTGTTCCCTATGTTTCCAGGAGTCTGTTCCTGTTTGGTATATGCCCGTACGGTTGACTTGCTTGGTCTCCAACGATGTTCTATTTTTTATCTATATATTTCTTACATTTTATCAAAAAAAAAAAAACAACCTCTCACCACCACCATTACACACCATTTCTTATAATCTTATACTTACCAACCCAATCACTATAAAATGAAGCTAGCACTTATGAATCATCGTAACATAGCCATTCTCTCTAACCGATCATCCACACTCGAAATCTAAAAAACCCAAAAATCCCAACAACCATGTAACACTCCTTCCACCGCAACACCGAATCCTTTTCCAACCTGAAATCCTAGTCGCAAATCAGATCCATTCTCACACTTCTAATCACCTAGAAAGACTGAGTTGTTTTTGTTTTTGCTAGTTTTCTAGGTTTTGTGACAGCATGTGATGCACATGCGCCACACTATAAACAAGCAGTCCATCGACAATACCCAATCTAATTTTATCAACTTTTGGTCAACTCTAACAAGTCTTAAAAGTTGTTTTTGAACCCCAAATAATTGTTTTTTCTTATTTTGGATAATTTTTAATATATTATCATTTTTTATATTGTGATGAATATTTAAAGTGTTTAGGTCCACATTGACCTTGGAGGTATGTAGCCGTCAATAATTTATTTTTTTGACGTATGACAAGGTTAGAATCAATACCCCACAATGGGAGAGAGGGTATTAATTGAAATTTAAATCAAAAATTAATGCAAAGTAAAAAATACATTAAAATAAAGAGGGTCCTTATATAGGAGTAGTTGTGGCTAAATATTGCATGTAACATGAACAACACACTTTAATAATTTATGATGATCTTTCTAAACAAGCACAAGCTTATCATCAAATGTCTCTTCTATTATAAAGATTGTCTAGCTGTGAAACTTTACCAAGATATGTTTTTTATTTGCATTCACACCTTTTGGAATGAGTCGCTAAACCAAGTTTTTTTTTTAGGTGAAGGAAGTATGATTGTTTTATCAATAGTTAAAACCCGATTGGGAGATGTTCAACTTATATTCCTATTAATGCAATATCCATTACATGTAAGAACATTAAAAAATAAAATAGCAAGTACAAAAATGAGTAATAACCCTTAATAAAGATTGTGTCACAACTTTATAATTAATTCATATATCAGGCGGTCTTAAAATTTTAGTTGCTAGGTCTACCTTCGAGTGACCAATCCATAAAGGCTTTAAGGAAAAAGAGAAGTGGTGAAGTTATAGGTTAGGTTTGTAAGCCTTATTTCTAAATTGTTGATCCCAAGTTCCCATAATTGCCTATTCTTACCTGTTGATTCTAAGAGATAGAAGGGGCTCAATTCAAGCTGCTCATTCAATCTGACTCGCCATTTCATCAAGGAGCCTTAAAACTATGAATCATAGAACTATAATGAAATATACAATCAACCAATATTTATCAAATTTGACAAAGAGTCAAAAGAAACTCCAAATATTTGATGTCTTTCTCCTTGAATGAGATCTCAAATCCAAAGACGGTTTCATTAGATATCTAATAACTAGAGTTAATTTTTTCAATTCAGTCTTCCACCACCATGAAACCCAATTAGATTCAAGCATGATACACTTTTTAGTTATTGGAAGAACTCAAGTACTCTCTTTCAGATTGAGTAAATGACTCTTATAGATCTTTTTCTTTTTAGAAGACATATGAGTGAAACAATCAACATATTGATAAAGGAAGACCCGTGAGGATTCTTTTAATGTATCATTTATAGGTCCAATTGAATTCATAGGTATAGGAAGAAGCCTTGAAAATAGATACTTTTTCTTTCAACCATCTTTTAATTGTGAATATGATATAAAAGGACCATTACTATAAATATAATTGATTAGTCAAAGAGATATTCAATAACTAAAATAAATATCTCGGTTCTTTGGGATCTTTTTGTTCTTCAAATGGAATAAAAAAAGATGAAATTATATTGGTTCTCTAAATGTATTTATAAATATTTTTTTATTCACGAAAGATACGAAGGAGATGAATAAGCATATGCTTTTGAAAGAAATTAAAGAATTTATTGAGAGTCCTACAAGGTTCATTAATTTCTTTCCTCTAACAAATGGTCAAAACTTCATCTTAGTTTGAATCTTAATTAATCCCATTTCACCAAATTATGGATGTGATATGGTTTTGAAGGATGAACTGGATGTGGAGAGTTCCAATAATATTTCTTTCTTGAATAAAAATTTGTTATTTATTTATTTCATATATATATATATATTTCATAATCAAAACGGGGGATACATGTTCCACCATGATTCTAAATTAGAAGAGAGAATAAGAAATGACAAATCTATTTATTCTACTAATAACCTAGCTAAATCTTGTATATCATAAGATTTGAGACTCTTTTCAAATCTTATTCTACCTTAACCAAGGATTTTCTAGTCATACTATTTGAGAATAGATGAAACATTTTCTCTAATTCATCTAAGGTGATGAATCATCTCTTGATCACTCAAATATCTTCATATAGTTTATACTATACCTAATGTCTACTCTTTCGTTATCTCGATTAAGGTAACATGTAACAGTATCAAAGCATAACATTTTCTATATTAGATGAGTTAGTGATATGAAGTTTAAGGATCACTTATGAAATCGTCACATGAGCCTTTTCCATAGATATAGGTGATCTCTCCATATGGAATTCTCATATGGATAGGTTCAGTGTATATGCCTTATGACAAGCATCTGCATATTAATTCTAGGTATCCCTTATACCTCAGCTCATGAGAATAATTGTTTCTTTTGATAAAGGAAAGAACATAATATGTATTGATCTTTACGGGTCTAATGAATGTTGAGTATTTAAGAGAGTATCGACCAAGAACATTTTAGGAACAATGTTTTGATGCAATAGAATCCTATAATTATAACAACTTTATAATTTCTTTTGTAAAGAATTTTTGTCCTATAGACTTTATCTTTACTCTAGATTTATTAATCTAATATTACATGAATATAATAATACCATGTGTAACTAATTAATTGACTACAAGACATATTAAACTAACACACTGATAAAAAGAAATGGCGTTGAGCATTAGTGGTATCGATGGTCCTTTTGCAGTGTAGAAATGGCTACAAGGCATATTAACCAATCCTATAATGTTTTGAGCACCGTTTGTTGATTTATGGGATCGATGGTCCTTTTGCAGTGTAGAAATGGCGTTGAGCATACGTGGTATTTATAGCTGAACATGAAGGTTTATCTTAGGTGTTTCCTTTTAAAACATGAAAAGTTCTTTTTTTGACTAATAAAGTTAAAGTCTGTTTTTGATTGATTTTTTGCAATGCATATCTTTATGCTAACAAACATAATTGTCAATTTAACCATTTCATCGGGTGAAAATTTTACCAAAACTTTTCAAAGGTCTTGTGTTATATATGGTTGAAATTGTAAGTCAGTCGGACAACTAAAAAGCCTTGCAATAAGGCTCAAAAGCTATTATGCATGATTTATATTTATTTTCTATTCGATTTAGGAATTTTTTTTTCTATTTAATTTAAAACTCTTTTATTATTATTTTAAAATTGTTTAAGATATTTTGTACCTATTATAAATAAAGTTATTTAATTTGTATTTAAGTTTTTTTATATATTTTGATTTTAGAATAATATTGTATGTGAGGAAAACTCAAAACTTTTTGGTTCTTGAAAGAATTTATATTGAATTATAACTATTTTTGTGGAGTTTTCCTTATGTTTTTTTTTTATTTGCTAATTATTGGGTAAGGATTTAAATTCTAATAATTTTAGGTACTCGGTTAAAAGAAATCGTTGTGCCACGCGAGAATTAAATAGGTTTCTTCCTTTTAAACTTCCATCCGAGAAACCAAAACCAGAATATATTATTATTAAGAAAAACCTTTTCTCTTCAATACAATACCCAACACTAGGGATCAAATGATCAGAACCCCCGCTAGGACATAATTATTACAAAGCAGAATCCAACACCTTCAACTGAAGTACAAGAAATACTTAAGAAACTATCTTGACATACTTATAGAGTACTTGCTTGTTCTTCTGCAGCCTTTAATTATTACAAAGTATAGGAATTTTCAGGTTCAGGCATCAGGATTTGCCAAGAAGTAAGCTTCGACAGCCTTGAAAAGTCCTTCGGTCTTCTTGCCATCCTTCTTGATTTGATCCTCCTTGATCTCAGCACCATCCTTTATATAGTACTTGCTTGTTCTTTTGCAGATGGATCCTCCCTCAGGGGTGGGCACAAACTTATGTTCGAAAATGACTTTCTCAACTCCCTCCATCCAAACGTTTGATTCAATCAAACTGAAGCTGTATGCGAAATTCTCTTCATCAATTGTTTCAATCTTCTGCTTCACGTAGGTGAGTCCTTTGCCTGCAAGTGAAATCTACACCGTTATTTCTTTGTGCAACACATATAGCTAGCTAGTGATACACTAATTTCAAGGCCACCCTTTAGTTTGTTCTTCTTGGGGGTGTGTGTGTGTGTGTGGGTGTATTAGTTACAGCAAGCAGCTAAGAGATGATAGAATTAGTAACTTACCTTCAACAAAAGTGACCTTCCTTATTGTTCCTGGCCCTCCATTTCCTTCAATTATCTCAGAGCTTTTAATTGATTGGGGTAGAATTTTAGGTATAAGAGTATCAGTCTCAAGGCAATAGACCTTGAAGAGCTTGGCAGGAGGGACAGCGACAGAAAATTCATTTTCAAAAGTGATGAGACCCATGATAACCAAATTAATATTAGTTACAAAGATTACAGAAGAAAGAAATTAGAGGGGGATTTGAAGCTATGAAGGATGGTTCTGGGGTGAAGAAATGTGAGAATTGGAGGAGGAATTTATAGGATAAGTGTATGAACGTTTCATCTGGATCAAAGACTGTTTACAAGTCCCTGTCCCCTTCATCGTTCTTATTTTTTTGTAGAATTATTGTTTTGGTCAATATAAGCAGCGTTGAAACTAGAGAAATTATAAAATTCTCAAGTTGAATATAACTAAACATCATTTTGTAAGAAAAATAATCTTAACTAGATTAGTTTAGCACGAATTACGAGGACATGATTGCAAATGACAATAGAAATAATATGCAAAATCAAGAGATTAACCCATAATTTGCAAGGGATATACGTTGATCTCACAAAGATATTGTAAATCTGTCAGAACTAATTAATTCCATCGAATGACGCTTCCTAAGCAGACTTTTCACATGCAGCAAACAAAACTTTAATTTATTTCGCACTCCAAAATCCTTCATTATTCGTAAGAAATTGGTGGACAAGAAATTATAAATAATAATATTCGTCTACCTGTATTAATAAACTATGGTAGGAGTCATAGTTTTAAGTCGTCGGTCAAGCCACCAAGAAAGAAAAATAGCCATTTATTCACTTTTGAAAAGGATACATATAGTTTCTTCTATACGTATTTAGTCTCTTCAGTTTGGAAATTGATTATTTTAGTTTAATTTTAAATTTTTAATTCTCAATGGCTGAAATCAAAATCAACTCTAATTCATTGCAAAAAGGAACTGTGTCCAACTGTTTAGATTCAATTTGATAATAATTTTTTAAAAACATCTCCAAGATTTTGAACTTTACTTTCTTTCTTCCTTTATTTTTATTTTTTTTGGGTTAAAATGTCACTCTAATGTAATTCCTATAGCATCTAGATGTTACTTAGAAGTATATGTGTAAAAAAAAAAAACCCTTAACCAATCAAATTTCACAATGTGTCATTTTTATTTTATTTTTACATAAAAAAAAGTAAAATTAAAATAAATAACATGGAAAATAAGTTAGGCTTGATATATTTTTTGGCTAATCTTTGACACGTGGAATGAGATGAGACATTTAAAATATTTTATCAGAAATACAAGATCCCATAAATAAAGATGAAGCAATATATAAAATAATATAATGTGGTATTAGCAAAAGACAAGAGTGCCTCTACAAATCTCTATAAATAAAGGGTCTCATCTTAAACAAAACAAAAAAAGATTTTAAGAGATCAAAAATTTTCTTCAGGACAAGCTCTTCAAGCAAGGAAGTTCTCTAAAAAACTCTCAAACCATCTTCATCTATACTTGAGGTGTACAAAGAACGAAACTCTTTTGAATCAAGCTTAAACGCTTCATAAGAGTTCTTCAACAAAAATCATCTTCAAGACAATCTATTAAAGCAAAGAAACTCTCTTAAAAGCTCTCAAGCCTCCTTCATCTATGCTTGATGTTTATAAGGAACAAAACTTTATTAGATCAAGCCTAAACTTCCTATAAGAGTTCTTCAACAACATTTTAAAGATAAATCGAAGGTACTCTTTAAAGCATCAAATCATCAAATCTCGCTCTACAATACATGTCTAAATTTGTGTTCTAGTAAAACACAAATCTAGGCTTGGTTTCACAAATAAATCAAGTCATCATAAATCAAATTCAATGGAAGAATAAAAGGATTGTTTATTTATTTGTATTTAAAATAGAGATTATACCCATTCATATATTTTAATAAAATTTAATATGTGTACATGTGTGCTTGTTTAATTTCAGGTACTCAAAATTGTGTTTATAAATTTTTGATGACTCTACTGGGGAAATCTCTACCTCTCATCACTTCCTTTCAAGAAAGAATTTCCAACATCTCTACCTCTTAATGGAAACCAGGAAGAACATGATCACATTTGTTACTTCCAAAGACAACAAGACTATTAATTCAAGTCATTGATACTCTGTTAAAGATTCTCCAACCTAGTCTCTAAAAAAAATTCATTATCGAGTTGTATGAGAAAGTGCAACTGATTCTCAACCCAATGGGGACAAATGAATACACAAAGGGAAAGAGTGCTCGCTACTCAAAGGCTGAAATTATAAGTAACTCCACCTCAAAATTCAAGTGGGGCACGTGACTTTTCATCGACCCTCAAGGTGACTACTTCGATAATTAACTTGTGGAGACTTTTCCATGATAACTAACATCTCCAAGAAAGGCTTCAAGTTTTGTTACCATGTCAGTGATGACAACTAAGACTATATCTTTGGCAGAGCAAGTGGCTAACTTGGCAACACTTATCGAGGGGCTTTCAACTTCACTCAAGGTAAACAATCAAGAGATACTGAAATTGATGAACAAGCTTGAGAGCATAAATAAGGGAGGCCAAACTTTGGTTATTAAGGTTTTGTAAAAATATCACTTGAATGTTGTTGAGGATTCTACAATTGGAGCTATAAGGAATATATGTGGTATTAGATCTTCACCACGAATCAAGTGAAAGAGCTTATCAAGAAGGCTATTATGGACCAAGTAGAAAGTTTAGTTTAACCTTCATATTTTTATACGAAGCTATACACCCAAAGGATTAACCTATTAAGGATAGCTAGGAGTAATTAGAACATGAGTTGTTTAACCGCTTCTACAACACTCGTTGTGTGGTCAACATGATTGAACTCACCAATACGTGTTAATGAGCAGAAGAGCCTGTAATCGACTACAGTCATGGTGGAGAAATCTTAGCCTTGATTATAAGAATTGACTTATCGAAGCTTTTACTTTAGATATGTGCATTTAAAGGATGTATTGGGCACTACACTACATTTTACAAGGCATCAAACCTAAGTCTTTTGAAGAATTGGCTACTCGAGCACACGACATGGAGCTTAGCATTGTTGCAGTCGAAAACTCATCATTACTTATGCAAGAGCCTAAAGGTTATGAATTCTCATAAGCAACACAATCATTGGGAAATGGTTCATCAAACATAACACCAGTTGAGAAATAGTTCATCAAGTTCCATAACCATTACAAAATGGTTCGTTGAGCACAACAAACGTTGAGAAACAGTTTGTCAAACACAATAACCATTAAGAAATAGTTCGTCAAGCACCATAACCATTGAGAAACCATTATTTGAGCTCCACAATAGTTGAGAAACAGTTCTTCAAGCTCCGAGACCATTGAGATATAGTTGGTCAAGCACTACAATAATTGAGTAACAGTTCCCAAAAGCCATAATTGTTGAGAAACGGTTCACATACCAAACTTCAAAAGCAACAACTATTGAGAAACAGTTCACGCATCAAATCCTATGTAAAAGCAAGTAATCATTGAGAAATGGTTAACACCAAACACTTTGAAAAATTATAATCACCAAAGCAATTTATATGCAACCTCAAGTCAAGATGGTCAACCTATATTTAAGTTCCAAAATAATGTTTTAAGAAAACATTGAATATTACAAAAATGAAAAAAAAAAACAAAAACATGAATCTTGATATGAAAACTAAGATGTTTAAATGTATGGCAAATGCCTTTTTTATAGGAAAAAATCTACAACTATTGATATGGTGGCTAACTATGGATTTGGTGTCTGGACAAAACATTAATGATATCATCATAATTTGAATAGATGGTCTTCATGAAAGTTGTAGATAATTGTCTCGTCTTTCCAAAAAGCATAGGCTGATTTGGGCTTCTAGAACTCCAGATATAGGCTGAACACCAAATAATATTTAGACTATAGGATAGATTCAGACTTCTCTTTTGTTTCTAAGATTTAAACTTAAAAACAACAATATTGAGTCTTGGGTTGTTCATGAATGTTTTAGGCCTATATCTTAGCTTTCTATCAAGCTAAAACACACTTGAATTCGAGGTTGGTAGATCCAATTATAACCTAAAAACCAATGGTGTTCCAGTTTGAATAAAACCAATCCGACTAAGATTTCTTCTCTAAGTCTAGCCCTCTCTTTGTCTCTTCACATAAACCTCATTTTCAATAATTAGACACGTGAATCGGTCCTTTAAATTGTGAGATATGCCTACTTTACAAACCTGCATTTAAAACTAAACATATATCATAAATTAAAGATATCTTATATTATCAAAATTGTTATTATAAAACGTGCTTAAGTCAGGGAATATAATGATACTTTAAATGTAACATGTTGATATAAAAACCTTAATAAAATACACTTTTAAGTACTTATCACACCCTTGAACCTGCTTATTACTAGTCCTTAGTAATTGAAACATTAAAATAGAAAAAAAATTATAGAATCTAAAACCAAGACATTCATCATTTTACTTCCATTGATCAATCTAACTAAACAAACTCTTATTAGATTTATATTTCTACCATATACCTCTTAATCAAGATATTAATAAACCTTTTTGTGTTCAATATATTAACACATAGTTATAGGGCTTTGCTTGGAAGAAAACAAAATTTTATCTAATATTTTTCTAAGGTTAACTTCCTTTGGTTGATATATATATTATTTTCTCATTTGTTTTAATATCATAACTTAAAAAACAACACAATGTATTTTTAACCCATGTAACAAGCTTTAGGCTACTAACTCCCAAACAAGTTGGCCTTAAGGCATCAAGTGTTGAGACACCTCTACGAGCTTAGTAACTTGGGTTGCAAATACTTAAATATAGATAGTGCAATGTTTGATTCCCTTAAGCTTTCTCCTCGATCTATATGACAAGCTTTGGACCAATAACTCTCAGGTTAGTAAACTTTAGGGTATTAGGTATTAAGACATCCCTTCGAGCTTAACTACTTAGGTTAAGGAGGCTACAAAACCAAATTTATCTATATATTTATTGATTTATTTTATTATTATTGATTTTATATATAACGACCCGGCTTTTTCAAAGCCAAAATTGATGGATTTTTTTTCTATAAGTCATCAGGTTCTGGATGTTTTATAATGAATTTTAATTATCACGAATGGTTGTATGAGTATTACGAAGGATCTACCGTTGTATTATAATGAATGTTAATTGTCATGAATGGTTGTATGAGTATTATGAAGGATCTACTGTTGTATTATACTGAATGTTAATTATCATGAATAGTTGTATGAGTATTACGAAGGATCTACTGTTGCATTATACTGAATGTTAATTATCATGAATAGTTGTATGAGTATTACGAAGGATCTACCGTTGCATTATACTGAATGTTAATTGTCACTAATGGTTGTATGAGTATTACAAAGGATATATTGTTGTATTATGTTGAAGGTTATTTGTCATGAATGTTTATATGAGTATTGCGAATGATCTATTATTTTGCTATACATTGTGCTAAATTGTTACGAATTTTTATAAAAGTATTTCAAGGGATCTATTATTGTATTGTACTGAACATTAATTGTCATGAATGATTGGATGAATAATACGAAAAGTCTACTATTGTGTTATATTGAATGCTAAACTGTTACAAAAAAATTTTTAGTATTACAAAGGATTTATTGTGGTGTATGCTGAACCTTAAGCTATTATAGAACGTCTGTACGAGTATTACGAAGGGTCTACTATTATGTTATAGTGAATGTCAAATTGTTATGAATCGTTTGAATGAGCATTACAAAGGATATATTACCATGTTATAGTGATTTCATAAACTGCCTATGGAATGTTTGATTAGTTAATGATTAGCTTCGGCTAATGGCATTCTAGAAGGATGACTGGGTTGCGTTTTATGATTAGATACGGCTAATGGCATCCAAGATGGATGATCAGGTTGTGATTGATGATTAGCTTCGGCTAATGACATCCTAAGTGGATCATCGGGATGAATAAATGATTAGCTTCGGCTAATGACATCCTAAAAGGATGACCAGGATGAGTAAATAATTAGCTTCGGCTAATGGCATCCTAAGTGAATGACCGGGATGAATAAACAATTGGTTTCGACTAATGGCGTCCTAAGAGGATAGCTGAATTTCAGAGTTATGAGTTAGTTTCAAGATTTGATGCGTTCATGTGTACTATGTTTTAAATATACCAAGTATATGAAAGAACTATGATTGTTATGCTTTAAACAGAGAATAATGTTAGTTCGGTTAATGATATTCAAGATAGATGACCGGGTTTGAGTATTGTAATTAGCCTCGGTAATTGACGAATTATTAAGGGTGGTATTTACGCAAGTAAGGAGAAATGAAAGAATTATGCTCTTTTGGTCAATTAATGAAATGTAACGTTAATATTGCTTTATTATGTTTTTAAATTTTTTATAATGCTTGAAATTTCCTTGTGCTGTAACAGGGACATCATACCAACACGGTGCGTAAGAAAATCCGTTTCCCAGCTCACACATTTTGAAATGAACTATATATTCACATGTTATGAGTGATATGAATTTTGTATGAACAAATGTGTTAATTGCTTAATTAGTCGTCCGACCCCTTTTGTAAAGACTTGTAATGAAAAATTGAAATGGAACACGGATGTGTATGTGCGAACATGTAGATATGATGTGTAAGAATATACGTATATGGTAATCTTCTTATGAGGATGTTATGTTGTGAAATTTCATGAGGTTAGGATAAATGAAAATACTAGTTGTGTAACTTGTCGTTCGACACTCTTGTATGAACTCGTTATGATAACGTGTATTGAGAATCCATTTTATGGGAACGTTGTTTTATGTTATCCTACATGGATTGTACCTTATTAATGAATGGAATGCAATTATAAATCTGCAGAGTGATATGGTGAAAAATATCCATAACCTGACGACTTATATAGATATATAATTCCATCAATTTTAGCTTTGAAAAAGCCAAATCGTTACATTCCGTAACAGTTTAGCATTCTATATAACACAACAGTAGACCCTTCGTATTACTCATCCAACCATTCATGATAGTTAATGTTCTGTACAATACAACAATAGATCCCTCGTATTACTGATACAAAAATTCATAACAATTTAGCACTATGTATAGCACAATAATAGATCCTTTGCAATACTCATATAAACATTTGTGACAAATAACTATCAACATAATACAATGATAGATCTTTCGTAATACTCATACAACCATTTGTGATAATTAACATTTAGTATAATACAACGGTAGATCCTTTGTAATACTCATACAACCATTCATGACAATTAACATTCAGTATAATACAATGGTAGATAATTCGCTACTGACACCACAATTTGTTCTTAGGATCCAGCATAATCATACAATTTTAAGCATGAACATCTACATGCATTTCAGTTCAACATACATTTTGTTCTTAGAATCCAATAGAATCATACAATTTCGGCATGAACATCTACATGCATTTTGGTTCCAGCAAACAATTTGTTCTTAGAATCCAGCAGAATCATACAATTTTCTAGCATAAACATCTACATGGATTTGGGTTCCCACATACATTTTGTTCTTAGAATCCAACATAATCATACAATTGCAGCATGAACATCTACATGCATTTCGGTTCCAGCATATAATTTGTTCTTAGAATCCAGCAGAATCATAAAATTTTCAAGCATGAACATCTACATGCATTTTGATTCTAGCATACATTTTGTTCTTAGAATCCAGCAAAATCGTACAATTTTAGCATGAACATCTATATGCATTTCAGTTACAACATGCAATTTGACCAGCCCTTTAGTTATAGCCGACCCTTTACCAAGTTTTGTCCATTCAATTTATTCATTTTTCTGTGTTAATTGTTCTAAAAATTTAGCCCCCATTCATCCCTATTTTCTTGTCCTTTTAGTTAGTTTTGATTTCCTTCACAGCTGGTCTAGAAGTCTTAGGTCATTTTCTTAGGGTCTTCTTCTTTTTTTTTTGGTTCTAAGGTCCAAAAAATAGGAGGAGAAAATATTTGGTTCATACCTTACTGTTTTTAGTAGTTTTAGGAAGGGATTTAACAAGTTTTTCTTCCCCCTCTACCCATAGTTTTTTGCTTCTTCTTCCTCTCTGGTTTTGGTTTTTCCTTCCTTCTCTCGCTACACTAGCCAGTCGATTACACACCCTTTCTTGTCATGGTTTCAACCATTTTTTGGTACTCTTTAACTCTCCTTTCCTCTCTAGGGTTCAAGAGGGATGCATGCAACTGAGTTGGGGGTCTTCTCTTTGGGAAAAAGGGAGAGGGTCTGCTGCATGCAGCTGGCTGGTTTTTCTTTGTGAAAGAGGGAGATTGTTGCAGTCTAGGGCTACTGGCCACCCATTTAGGGAAGAGGAAAGGTCACCCTCCCTCTCTCCTTGCATTTATACCCCCTCTTAAATGAGAGGGAAGTGTTTGGTTGCTGGATATCTTTGGTTCCTATCACTCTTTTGAGTTATCCTAGGTTGGTTCCTATTCCAATTATCCCCTAAGATATCTTTGGTCCAACACTAATTTTTGTTGGGTTTTACGGTGTCGTTGCCGATTCAGAAATCAGCAATGAAAAATTGTGTTACTATTGATTCAGAAATCCACAACAACAGTGCAGTCATTTCTGGCTTTACTTTGTTTAGGTGTTTACATTATATTTATTTTTTATGTGTGATTGTGTGTATAATCTCTATCGTTGACAAGAACTTAGTCGCTACCGACACAAAAATCATCAACGCAACACATTTCTATGGTTGACGCTGAAATCATCAACGCAACACATTTATATGGATGATGTTGAAATCGTTAGTGCGCACAATCTACTGCTGACTCAAAAATCATTCACGAAAACTAAGTCACTACCGACCCAGAAATCGTCAATGAAACACATTTGTACAGCTAACGCTGAAATCATCAGCACACACATTCTACTACAGACTCAAAAATCGTTGACGAAAACTAAGTCGCTGCCGAATCAAAAATCATCAACGCAACACATATCTACAGTTGACGCTGAAATCGTCAGCGCACATAAACTACTGTTGATTCAAAAATTATTGATGAAAGCTGAGTTGCTACCGACCTAGAAATCATTAACGCGATCCAGTTCTGCGGCTGCCACTAAAATCATCAGCGAAATCTATGTAGCTGCCGATCCATAAATCGGCATCGATGACTAAGTCATTTCTAGTCTTACTTTATCCCTAGGTTGTGTATAGGGTTCACGCTCAGTCTTCCCCTTTATAACACGGCTAAACAGAATTTGAACAAAGACTACAACCAACTGTATTCAATGTATAGAAGTTGATCTAATATGACCTGGTTAATTTGACGAGTACGAAGATAACACAATACAATCGGTAAAATTACGGTTTGACGAAAAAAATTCAAGATCACATATTTTTTTTAAAAAATATTAAGATGACAACATATTGATCAACACTAGTTAATCTGTCAAATTTTGAACCATGGTTATAAGACCATAATAACCATACTGAAAATAAATCAAAATAAATTATAAAATTTAATTTCTAATTAACCCAAATTTGAAGGATGAAATTGAAAAGAAAATCAATTAAAAAAACATAACTCAAATCAACCAGGTTCACTTTCCAAACTCACAACTCGGGTCATGAGACTGTGATAACCTCATAGAAAGCAAATAAAGATAAATTATGTAATTCAATTCTCAATCAACTTAATGTTGAAGAATAAATTTTTAAAACAATCAATTAAAAAAATGACATAGAAATAACCTAAATCAACTTTGATTAACATGTCAAATTTGTGACATATGCATGAGACCAGGATAACCCCACAAAGCAAATAAAATAAATGATATAAGTCAACCTGGGTGAATCTACTAAACCCGTTATCCGGGTCATGAGGCTAGTATAAATATATATATATATATATATATATATATATATATATATATATATATATAACTAAAAAATATTAAACAACTCAACTCGAATTAACCCACCAAACTAGTAACTCGAGACATGAGACAAGACTAATATTATAGAAAACAAATAAAAACAAACCATGAAATATAATTCTCAATCAATAAAATGTTGAAGGATGAATTAAAAAAAACACTAAATAAAAAAAAATTAAAACTATGTCAACAAAGTTAATGGAATGAAATTATGAAACTCAATTCTAAGTATGTTGCAAGAAGTAATTAAAAAAAAATCAATAAAAAAATATAAAATAAGTCAACCAATTAACTTGCAATCCGGTTTATAAGAATCCGGTTGAAGAGGCTATGATAATCAATACAAAAACAAAAAAAAAAACATAAACCATCATCTATAATAAACCAAAAGTTAAAAAATAAAAAAAAACAAATAAAAAAAAAAACAAAACAAATAAATAGTATTTGGTGAGGTGATGGAGTGGTAATCGATTTAGTGTTTTGCTGGTGTTAATTACATCACTACTAGAAAATCGATAAAAACAAACGGAAATACCGAGGGAATTATCGTGGGAAAAAAATTTAAAATAAAGCAAAAACAAAATATGACGTGTCATTTTTACCAACGGAATTATCGACAGAATTATTCCGTCGGTAAAATCCATCGGTAAATTCATTGGTAAACTGTGAATACTGTTCATCATGTCAGTTATAAAGGGAATCACCGATGGAAGTTTTCGTCGGTATTTTCTAGAGAGCTCCAGAACTGTTCACTTTCCAATTGCACCGTTAATTGTTGTTCTTCTAGAGATAAAATCACCGATGGATTGAAAAGTCGTCGGTGTTATTTGGCGGTTTTCAAAAAATTCAATTAATTTAAAATTTTCATTTAAATATTACGAGACGGAATCACCGACGGATTGAAAAATCATCGGTAATTGTTGGCGGTTTCGAAAACTTTTTACGAACTGAAAATTTACATTAAATATTACCGATGGAATAATTAAAAAATATTAATATTCAATTATCTCGTCGGTAAACTGCCGCTAACGCGCCCCAATAAAAAGCCCGACTCCCCTTATTTCACAAGAGACAGACTCATTTCTTATTCTTCTTCTTCTTCTTCTTCTTTACTATATGTAAAAAACATCAATATCTATTTCTTTCTCTTCTTTTCTCTCCTCATCTCCTTCTCTTTTCCTCCATGCTCGGGTATGTCTTCTTCTTCTTTCTTCTTTTATCCTCTTAGTTTTTTTTTAATTAATATGCTTTATGAATTTTTTTCTCTCCTTAGCTTCACTTGCAACTACATTAAGGTAAGATTTTTATTTTTTCTTCTTTTTTCATGATTTTTTTCACTATATTTGTTTTTTATTTTATTTTTAATTGTTTTGTTCTTAATAATTATATAAATATTGTTGTGAGATTTTTTTTTCATATGAGATCAATTTTTAATTGAATTTATTTTTTCGTTTTATTTATTTGTTGCAAATTTGTTTGAGTTGATTTTTTTATTTTTTTTCCAAGCATTTTGAGTATATATTATAGACTGTTGATTTATGTTAATTTAATTATTTTATAATTTTATAAAATGAATTTTTTTAAAAATGTTTTTAAATAATTACCGACGGAATTACCAACGCGTTTTTAAATGTCCATCGGTAAGTCCGTCGGTAAATCTGTTGGTAATAAAAAAATATTATTATCGACGCGTTTTTTCCGTCAATAAATTCGTCGGTAATAATACTTTTTATTACCAACAGATTTACCGACAGAGAAAAAATTACCGACGAAAGATTCATCAACGGAGCATTTCCATCGATGATTTTGTTGGTAAATTAATTATCGACAGAATATGTGTCTTACACCGACGGAAAAATTTCATTGGTAAAACTGTTAAATCTTGTAATGCATCAGCAATTAAAAAGCGAAACCATGCAGCGGCTGTTGTTTGAATAAGCCAAGCTTCCCCGTCGGTAACTTTTGGCAGCTTTTAGCAGTACACAGTTGGCGCTGCTAATTGAATAGATCCGTAATTTTGTTGTTTTCAATCTAAACTAATTAGATGATTGAGGAAAGCATGGTGGTAATTAAGAGTAAGGACACCATTTAGAATCATAATTATTCTTTTCAAATTTATTTTAAATCTAGTTATGCTCCAAGTCTTTCATTGTTCGGCATCTAAAACAGAAAGAGATGTTAAATCGAATCTGTCAAACAAGAAAAGCTGTGGACTGTTATCTATAAATAGCAAATCAAGTTCTACCATTTCTCCATCCCAAACATTAATCGTCAAACTCAAGCTTATCGACATTTATCTTCACATTTAACTCTTCTTCATCTGACCATCTTCAAACTCCAGCAGATATACGTTATCATGGGAGTTTTCACTTATGAATCAGAGGCTTCTACTGTGATCCCACCAGCCAGGCTGTTCAAGGCCCTTTTCGTTGATGCTGCTGAAGTCATGCCCAAAGCCCTACCACAGGCTATTAAAAGCATTGTCACTCTTGAAGGAGATGGAAGCCCTGGAACCATCAAGCAAACTTATTTTGGCGATGGTCAGTACGTAGCTTCACTAGTAGTCTGATACATGATTTCCGTAACAGTCACAATCCATCATTTTGAATAGAGTGGTTTCACTCTTTTGCTCCTCCTAGTAAACAAAAATGAGCTAAAAAACTAACAATATGGATTTGCATTTTGAACTTCTGACCAAGGTCGAGTCTTACATACATATGAACTAATTAAGGAACTATGCATGCTTGTTGATTCCTCAGGTAGCCTATCTTTCAAGGAGAGGACTGATGCTATTGACAAGGAGAATTTGTTATATGCGTACACTGTGTTCGAAGGTGCTGTCTTGGCAAACACATATGAAAAAATCTTCAACGAATCTAAGATTGAAGCCTCCCCTGACGGAGGATCGGTGTGCAAGACCAGCACCACATACTACACTGTTGGCAACGTGGACGCTAAAGCAGATGAAATTAAGGATGGACAAGAAAAGCAAATGGGATTATTCAAGGCCATTGAAGCCTACCTGTTGGCAAATCCTGATGCTTAAATGTGCCTTATCTGAAGCTGGTCTTGACGTTTGTTCTAGAGTTCCTGAAGCTGCAAAATGATAATAAAGAATCTGTGTTGAGTTCTTCGGTCTTGTAATTTTCAATAATATTAAAAATATATGGTGTATTGTTTGTAAGAAGATAATTGAAAATCCTCACCAGAAATAAGTTCTTACTTGCAAATGATTTGGTGGACATTCTTCAATTTGGCATCTTACTAATTACATGATCATCGGGGAGATGTTTCTTAATTCAATATTCTTAATTCAACATATTTATAAGAGAACAAAGTTACTCCTATGTCAAAAAAAAAATTGAATAAATCGACTAATCATAAATAATTGTCCAAGAATATTTTATATTATTTTTCTTATAAAATATCATTATAAAATTTCTTATATTTGCTTGTAGACAAGTATAGCCCAATTACGTATAATCATTGTATTCTTATTATTATTATTATTGTTATTATTATTATTATTATTTTCAAAATAAAGGAGTCAAAAACATCACAATAGGAGCTTCTATACTTAAAGCCTATTTGAACTTGTTCCACTGTGTTGTGTTTATTGTATTGATCAGTTGTATTGTGAAATTAAACAAATCAAACTATTTTGGTAATGAATTGTTCAGATAACCTTTTTCTTTTTCATGAGGTACATTGATTCCAAACACCCGTGATGAAGTGTTTGTTATTGTAGAATTTTTTAGAGCTTGTCTCCCAGGTAGAGGGACATGGAGTGTCAAATCTACTTTAGGTTCTCATTTAATTTGTTGTGATGTGTAAGGCATTGAATAACATGTCTGCCTTCTAAGAGTGAAGAAAATAAGGGATTATAAAATTTAAGGGTCGCCACTTAATATTATAGTTACTAAAAAATCTATGATATGCGAGAGTTTGGGTAATGGACTGGTTGTAAAAGGGAAGACGCATTACTCACAATGCAACTTACTTAAAGTAGGTTACATTGTTATTTGATTGTTTTTCTGGGTTAAATTTCTATTCGTCGGTCTTATCTAAGGTCTAAGACAAATTTTTTCTATTAAGGAAGTCTCTACCTTATCGGGTTAAATCTTAACCATTCTAAGGGTCACACTTATTTATTTCTTGAATATAGCTAAGTCCTAGCATTCCGAACGACTAAATAATTGTTATGAGTTTTTTTCTATTTTGGTCAAACCCTAATGAATAATTATAAACTAGTTACAATATCTATTTTGGCATTTAAAAAAAATGATAAAAATGTGATTTTATCTTTTAGAAAATATGCATAAAAAACACTATCAGAAAATCGGATAACACCAACGGAATTACTGACGGAATTTTTTCATCAGAAATTTTTAACGACGGAATAATTCCGTCTCAAAATCCGTCAGTATTTGCCGACGGAATTATTCCGTCGGCAAATACCGGCGCTATCGCCGACGGTTAGAAACGTTTTTTGAAAGTTGCAACGGCGTGATGACGTGGATTTTTTTTCGGGCGGAATTACCGACGGAAATACCGAGGGATTCTTATACTTTTGTACATGGTCACAACATCCGTTAATTCTTGTGGATTTTATCAGTTTTTGTAAGTAAATCTATCCTTTTTAGTTTTAACTTTTGAATGTGAATTTTATTGTTTTTTTAGTATATGTATTTTGTTAAAGAAACTTGTTGTATGAATGTATAATTTTGTAGTTGTTATAGTTTGTTTTAGATTTTATCAAATTATATTTATTTGTAAATTGTTGAAATTTTGTTTGAATTACACCGAATTATATGTGTTGTGATGAAATAAATAATAGCTTGTTTAACGGGTCTGTTTTAATTGTTATCAATTCTATTGCGAAGTTGTGATTTCCGTAAATTTATATATGTATAAATTTGTATGTATGAACGTTGATAGTTGATAGTTGATATATAGTTGATAATTGATAATGAATATTTAACATAAGTGTTTTTTTAGTTTGTTGGATAATTGATAATAAATATTTAACATAGGAAACCAATATTTTTTTTATGTTTTATAGAGATTCAATAGAAGTCATGGATGATCGTTCATGGATGTATCGGGACTCACCCCAAGGATTGCGGAGGATGAATTATTGTAACGGTGTTCAGGGTTTTATTAATTTCACAACATCTATCCCGAGGAATTTTAGCGATGGCGGTATTAGGTGTCCATGCAAGGAAGTGTAAAAATTTAAAGTTTCTGCATCAAGATGTTGTAACGATGCATCTTCTAACCAAAGGGTTCATGAAGGACTACTAGTGCAGTAGAGAGTGTTGATGAAGAAGTTGATAACCACATTGAAGAGTGCGATGAAGCGGATGATAACAATTCAATTGAGAACGAAGATGAAAATTCTGACTAAACATGCTGTAAAACCTTATTTTTATAATGTAATATTTTGGAACATGAAATATTTATTCTTTTTTAATTGTCAACTCCTGTGATTGTGCTGTGTGTGATCTAAGTGTGCAAGAGGATAGACAAAAATACAGGGAGCAGCTGTAGAAATATTGATTGTTTCACCGACGGATTCACCGATGTACTATTTCCGTCGGTATTTTTGAAATTTTTGGTGCGCATTTCAATTTATTTTCGTCGGAATTACCGATGGAAATTAATGCCACCGACAACATTTATGTTCCGTCGGTAATTTTGATGGAAATATTGGCATATAAAACCGTTCCCCCTCCCCTATTTGGTTCATTTTTTCTCTTGGCTCTCATCTCTATTTCTTCTCCATTCCGTTTGAGTTTAGTTTTTGGAAGAGATTTGATTGGTTTGGTGATAGTTTTCAACATATTAAAAGGTATGTAATGGTTTTTCTTTATCTTTGTATTTTTTTATTTTAATTATCATTATTTTTTTGGTGTTCTTTTTTTTGTGTGTTGTTTATAGATAAAATCTAAAAATCAACACACTATTAAGGTAAGCATTTTTTATTCCCAAATTTGTTTTGAATTAATGTATTGTTTTTTTAGTTTTGTGTATTGTTTGTTTTGTATTTAGGATATTTTGTTTAATGTTATTGAAATATAGAATTAAATTAAATTAAATTAGTTTATATTAATTTTAATTTTAGAATATTATTGTTTGTATTGGAATAATTGTTATTGTTGAATTTATGTTATAAATGTGAATTGATATATAAAATTAAATTTAATTAGTTTATATTATATTAAATTTAATTTTAGGATATTATTGTTTGTATTGGAATAATTGTTATTGTTGAATTTATGTTATAAATGTGAATTGATATATAGAATTAAATTTAATTAGTTTATATTAATTTTATGATATTGTTCAATTTATGTTATGTTGTTTCTTATTTTGATTAATTTTAATTGTTATTTATGAATTTGTATTGATGGTAGTTGAAAATACATAGACGTTGAATTTCTATAGATGTTAGGTTGTATATAGTTGATTTTGCAATATTTGTGTAATTATCAATATTTGTAGGTATAAAAACTGTGGGTAGTCTCTACTATAAGGGAGGTGCTGAAAATTGTGGGTAGTCTCTACTATAAGGGAGGTGCTGTTTATATTTTTTGTAATGATTGAATTGGTATAGATATTAGGTTGTATATATGATGTTGATGGAGATTATATGGATTGTGGGTATTGTAAAGATTGCAGGTTTGAAAACTGTGGGTAGTCTCTAGTATAGGGGAGGTGCCGCCAATTGTTTTTTAAATAATCAAAGTTAATTTATGTAATAATTCATATACATTTGTGTAGATGCGTCGAATGAAATCTACAGGCCGTACGGTCCCGGCAACAACCAGCCTCCTCCTCCTCCTCCTCCTCCTCCTCCAGCTCCGCTGCTATTTTAATTAGTTTAATTTTGTTTTTTAAAACATTAAATTTGTAATGAATATTTCGATGAATATTATTTAACATTATTTTTACATTTTTATTGTCTAATGCAAATTTATTTGGTTATTAAGTTTTTTAACTGTTAATAAATAATTTTTTTAAAAATATTTTAAATAAATACCGACGGATTTACAGAGGAATACTTCCGTTGGTAATTCCATGCCACAATCACCGACGGAATATCCGTCGGTAATTACCGTTGAACATATAGACGGATATATTCCGTCGGTAACTTGGTGGTGGGAAAAAAAATTTTTGGCGCGCATAGCCGTCTGTAATACCGTCGGAATGTCCGTCGGTACTTCTTTTTTTTATTACCGATAGAAATTGCGACGGAATGCAAAATTACCGACGCTCAGGATGCGACGGAATTATTCCGTCGGAGATGTCGTTGGTAATAATGTTACTGACGGTTTTTGTTCCTTATACCGACGGAATTAATCCGTCGGTAAAACTGTTTAATGGCGTAGTGAAACCTTTACGATTTGGTCGTATGCATGAAAATGAAATGAAAATTTATTTTTGAATTTTTTGAGTTTTTTTTTAAATTTTTTTTATTTCTTGAAGTTTTGGAGGAAATCGGGTATTTTTAATACCAGTTTTGTATCTTATAGTGTAAGTCTACAACCCGATATTATGCAAAATGGTTGAAAAAACATGCGAGGGACCTGGAAATATTTTAAAATGTCCCTTGGAAAATTTCAATTTTCTTCTTCTTTATTTTTTAAAAAATATATATTTTTAATTTTTTAATATTATCAATATTATTATTTTATTATTAAATATATGTTGGGCTGGACCCGGCCCAACCTAAGTTAGTCTGGTTGTGAAGACTGACAACTCAACAGACCTCTCTTTTTTTTTAGGGGGGGCTGGGTTGCACCCGACCCAGCCATCTAGGCTGGGCTGCATAGGTCTAGCCCGATTAGGGTGGGCCATCTGATGGCCCAACAACCATTCCTTTTCTTTATTTTTTTTTATGTTGGGCTGGGCTGAAATGGGTCCGGCCCACTACCCATATGATCACTGGCTCGACCCAGCGACCATGTATACTGTTTGGTCGTTACATGTAAAATCATGCGATGACCACCATCCTGGGGGGGGATAAGAGAAAAAGAAGAGGGAGGCTTATTTGGCCGAAGAAGAAAAGGTGTTAGTGGTGTTCTTGGTGGTGCAGGGAAGTTCAGCGTGTGGCTGGTAGCTGGTGGCGGCAACGACGGTAGAGGAAAAGGGGAAAGAGGTGGTCGAGGGGGAGAAAAAAACTAGGGAAAAGAGCTGATTTTTTTCTCAAATTTGACCTCAGATTTCTTCCTCCTCAATGCCTGGAATCCACCCCTATTTATAGCGGATGGAAGAGCGACACTTTGTCTTTATTAGGGACAAATCTTGGCCCTTGTTTCAGCCGGGAAAGATCTCAACCATTGGCTCAAATATGTCATCATGGTCTATCAAAATAAGTTGCTAAAGGCTACCTGAGTTGGCCTCTTTGGGGTGGCGTCGTGGCGGTTGTGGTATCAATCTGCCAAAAAGAACAATACTGGTGTGTAGTCAAATGTTAGGGCATCATGGTGGTGTATGTTTTGTTAAATTGAATGAAGAGACGAAGCATTAAATCCTCCTGAAAAGTAGCTATCCCGACAACTTTTTTGGGTAAAAAGAAAAAGTTGATGAACAATTGTTGTTTGGTCTATTCTTTTTTTTTTATCTTCAAAACGATGTTGTTTTGGGCTTATTTTAGTGATTTGGACAAAGTTCAATTTAGTCTTATAGCTTTTGATTTCTTTTAAGTGCACTCCTAATTAGCCTAAAACTTTTAGTTTTATGCAATTTTGTCTCTGCCAAACTTCAATATCAACCCTGAATTTCAGCGCCTTTTTCAATGTGGTCCTTGGTTTTGGATTTCTTCAATTTAGCCCTTGATTGACCATTAAACTTTCAATTCTCCTTAATTTCATCCCTGATTTAAGCCAATTAAATCCCTATAGTTCAGCGTCTTTTTAAAAAAGGTCATTGGTTGCAAATTTCTTCAATTGAAACCCTAATTGACTCCAAAACTTTGATTTTCTTGTGATTACCCTAATTTGAATCAATTGACTTTGTAAAAATTAAGTTTGGACCTCTAAAATTTCAATATTCTCAATTAAGCCCAAATTGGGCTCCCAAACTTAAGTTTTCACCAATTACATCCCTAATAAAATTAATTTGACTCATTTAAAGTATAATTAAGTCCTTGCATTTAATTAAATCATTTAATTTCACCCAAATTAATTCTTAAATATAATTAAACTTTTAATTTGGCCCATGATTAAATCAAATTGGCTTATTAAAAATCTAATTATATCCCTAAACTTAATTTTTATGCAGATTCATCCAATAATGATTTGATTTGACCTTGAATCCACATCGTCTTTCTAGTTTCTCCCAATTCATTCAAAGTTGCAGCTTGATCTTCCTTTATATTTGAAATCCTCTCAGCTTGCTTTTGTCAAATCGCCAGTCTTCTTGCTATTATATTTTATATTTTATTTTTATATTTTAAAAGAAAAAAAGGGTAAAATTTTGGGGAATAACCCAAAAATGAGTTATGACAATTGCCTCCCTCCTTACAATGCTTATTATAGAAAGTCTCATAAGAGATTTTAGATACTAAGCTTTGTAAAGAAGAAAAAAGAATGAGAGATAACAGACTCACCATATCAAGAAATGGTGAATCCTTCTGAAAGTGCTTAAAGTGAGGGCTAGAAAGCACACTATCTTGGATGAGGGCACAAACACAAAGAGAGAGAGAGAGAGAAGGGGGGCTAGAAAACGCACTATCTAGTAGACGAGGGCTGGAAAACACACTCTGAAAGAGAGATGGGGCTAGAAAGTGCAATATCCAAAGGACGAGGGATCAAAGACACACTCAATGACAAAGATGGGGTTAGAAAGCACATTATCTGTTATGCGAGGGCTACAAAGTTGTAACAAACCCGACTTTTTCAAAGCCAAAATCGGTGGAAATATTTTTTTTTCTCATTAAGTTCTCGATGCTTCTCACAATGACATTTGATGAATTAGTAATTAGGTTCCCTTCCTTATCATGGCATCATATGAGTATAGTTTTCGTAAATCAACATTGCCATAAAACGGTTACTCAATACACATACCCATAATATTATATTTTCATATTCATACATTTACATTACATCATATTGACATACTCGTAAGTTTGCATTTTTGTTTTAGTCTCTTTATCAACACGAGTTTACACACGAGTGCCGAATGATAATTTTACACAACTAGTACTTTCTTTCGTACAATCCTCATGTGATTTCACAACACAACATCCTCATAAAAGAGAATACCACATAAATATATTCATAACATCGTATCTACATGTTCGCACATCCATATCCATGTTCCATTACAATTTTCATTACAAGTCCTTACAAAAATGCCAAATAAAAAATATTCAACATAACACTTAAGACCTACTATCACATAACACCTTTCAAAATATGTGATCCTGTGGAATGGGCTTCCTTACGCATCTTAATTGTGTGATGTCCCTGTTAAAAAAATAACATGGATATAAAAATTGTAAATAATCTAACATAATAATAAACAACTAGAAGTACGTTATTGATACTTTTCATTATCAACTTAGAATGGGTACATTCCTTCTTTTACTTCTCATATGCATTGTTTAACTCTTGTTACTTCATTAAATGTACTTTTCTCACTCACACGCCCCAACCGCTCCATAAGAGTTATGGGGTCAAAGTTTAACATCGATCGAGGTTAATTACTTCTCCTTAACCCAATCATCCACCTTGGATACTTTTAGTCGTAGCTAATTGCAACATTCAAACTCGGCCATCCATCTCGGAAGCCATTAATGAAAACTAATCACAAAATCAAACCTGTCATCTCTTTTGGAAACAATTAGCCGAAGCCAATCATTATAATCAACTTGGTCATCTGTCTAGGATGCCATTAGCCAAAGCCAATCATTATAATCAACTTGGTCATTCGTCTAGGATGCCATTAGCCGAAGCTAATCATTAGCGTGACCCGGCCATCCGTATAGGATGCCATTAGGTGAAGCTAATCACCAGCTCAAGTAACATTTTGTAGTCGTTTCAACACTCCTCAAGAATTCAATCAAACATTTCATCATTGTTTCATCATTCATCAGAATTCAATCAACATTTAATCATCGTTTCTACATTCATCAAGAACTCGACCAATATTTCATAGTCGGTTTAACATTCATCAGCATCTCAATCAGCATTTCAAGGTCGGTTTAACATTCACCGCAATACAATAATATATCATCCATAAGTAAATCATTTCAAAACATTAACATTATACAAGAAAAAGGTGAAAACCGCCTACTTGGTCCTCCCGTGGGGTGTCCTTGCCCGATCAAAGGTTCGATCTCGGTCGCACCACCTAACACATCAATAGTCACAAATCAGCACATTTGCATTTTGAAATCACATGACTCATCACCATACATACTTCAAGTATACACAAGTTCATATTCAAGTGTTCCACATATTACAATCACACAATGCAATCATTTTAACCATTGGACCAATCCAGATACGTAAATCCGCTACAAAAATTTATTAGCGAAAACTAGTTCACTAGTGACGTAGATTCATCAACGAACTGATTCACTGCAAAATCTGTTTCGCTCCTAACCACACAATTCGGCAGCGAAAAATGGTTCACTGCAGACCATACAATTCGGCAAAATAAAACCGGTTTCTTGTTGACAACATAATTCGGCAAAGCGTTCGGTTCGGCTGCGACCACATAATTTGGCATGAACATCCACATGTGTTTCGGTTCCAACACATAATTTTTTATTAGAATCCAGCAAAATCATACAATTTCAAGCATGAACATCTACATGCATTTCGGTTCCAGCACACAGTTTATTATTAGGATCCAGCAAAATCACACAATTTCAAGCATGAACATCTACATGCATTTTATCACACAATACATTTTGTCTAGCCCTTCAGCTATGGCCGACCCTATACCAAGTGTTGTCCATTCAATTTATTCATTTTTCTTTGTCAAGTGTTCTGGAATTTGACCCCATTTCATCTCTATTTTCTTGTCTTTCTAGTTAGTTTTGGTTTCCTTCACAGCTGGCCTAGAAGTCTTAGGTCATTTTCTTATGGTATTTTTCTTCATTTTCAGTTCCGGGGTCTCAAGAACAGGAGGAAGGAAGTTACCTGACCCATACCTTTCGAATCTAAGAAGGTTTGGGGAAAGTTTGATAGTATTCCTTCTCTTCTTCTCCCGGTTCTCCCCCTTCTTCTTCTCATTTTGGTTTCTCCTCCTTCTATTGGTTTCTCCCCTACCGATTCTAGGCCCTTTCTCCTCCCCTCTAATCAGTTATTCAACCTTCTCTAGAGTTCTTAACTCTCTCTCTCTCACACGTCCAAAGAGGCACCTATAACTGGGGCTTGGTTTAATTTTTGTTAGGAAAGAGGAAGGGAAGAGAAGCATTCAACTTAACATACAGCTGCTGCAGACAGATTTTGGGAAGAGGAAGGGTCACCTTCTTTCTCTCTCTCTCTCCTTGTATTTCTACCCCCTCTTAAATAAGGTAGGGTGTTTGGGTGCTAGATAAAGGTTGTCCTTATCCCCCTTTTGGGTTATCTTAGGCTGGTTTTTATTCCAATTCTCCCCTAGGATAGGCTGACCCTCTTCCTCTAAGATTTTCTCTAAGGCTGGCAAATTTGAACCCTTCAATTCATCCTAATATTAGTCGGTCCAAAAAATAATTTTTGTCAGGTTTTACAAAATTCATGGATTCGTTAGTGCGCACAACCGCCATTGACTAAGAAATCGACAATGAAAACTTTGTCGCTGCTAATTCAGAAATCGACAATATAGTTTGTCGCGATCTTAATTCGAGAAATCGCAACGTATTGTATTGTTGTTGCTTCAAATCAAGCAATGAAAACTATGTCGCTGCCGATTCAGAAATTGACAGCAATGGTGGAGTCGTTTCTAGCTTTACCTTTACCCTTTTATTTGTGTTTACAAAAGCGCACTCGGAAGGAAAGAGATATGGCTAGAAAGTGCAATATCCAATATGTGAGGGCTAGAAAGTGAACTCAGAATGAAAAATAAATAGGGCTAGAAAGCGCACTATCTGGAAAACGAGGGCTCAAAAGTGCCCTTAAAATGAAAAAAGATAGGGTTAGAAAATGCACTATCTGGAAGATGAGGGCTAGAAAGCACACTCGGAAGAGATTGGGTTTGTAAAGTAAAAGATGATCTTTGTGAAAAAAATGAAAGATTTTTTGAAGTGGTATAGTTGTACTAGGCAACCTCACTATTGGTAAAATTCAAAGATTTTTGAAATGGTCATATTGTCATAAGTGACCTGCCTAGGTGAAGAATACAATTTTTTTTTAATTGTCTCATTGTAATGGGTGACCTGCTTATGTGAAAAATTCAAAACAATTTCAAAGTGGTCACATTGTAATGGGCGACCTACCTAGGAGGAAAATACAAAAAATTTTCAAAGTGGTCTCATTGTAATGGGTGACCTGCCCAGGTGGTAAAATACAAAGATTTTAAAAAATGATCTCATTGTAATAGATGAACTGCCTAGGAGAAAAATGCAAAAAAATTTCAAAATGGTCTCATAGTAATGGGCAACCTGCCCAGATGAAAAATACAAAGATTTTTCAAAGTGGTCTCATTGTAATGGGTGACCTGCCTAGATGGAAAATACAAAGATTTTTCAAAATGGTCTCGTTGTAATGGGCGACCTGCCCATGTGGAAAAATACAAAGATTTTTCAAAGTGGTCTCGTTGTAATGGGTGACTTGCCTAGATTAAAAATACAATTACTTGGCGAAAGGATTTGGCCAGAGTTGTCTTGAAAAGACGACAGGATATGGCTCGAAGATGCATTATTTAAGAGATGAGAGCTCAAATGAGCACTCAAAGGGAAAAGAGATAGGGCACAAAGGTACACTATCTGAGAGAGAGGGCTTAAAGGTGTACTCAAAAGAAGAAGTTAGGGTCTGAAGGCGCACTATCTGAGAGATAAGGGCTCAATGACATGCATAAAAGAAAAAGATAGGGCCTATAGGTGCATTATGTAAGAGGTGAGGGCTCAAAAGAGATTTATCGGTAAAACACTAGTCTATCAAAGATCAAAGTATAATGCATGATGATCAATATGCATGTATACCTACCTAAGAAATATATGTCCCCTTTCTTCATGGACTTTACCCTTTTGTAGTAAGCTTTGATGGCTTTTTGCTTTTACTTACTCGAGTCATAACTTGTGATTTTGACCTCTGGAAAGGGTATGATATCAGCATACTTCTTTGCCTTCAAACCTTTATCTCAAAGGTTGTCATCTCTACCCTTGACCTTTTTTTCGATCCATGGATTTCTAGACCTTAGGACTGACTTGTAAAATGGTACACCGTGCCCCTAGTGTTGGGCTTGGGCTTTTTCTCTTTGTGTTCTTCATTTTGTTTTAAGCATCATCATCATATTAGCTATTTTTGTGGTATGCTCAAACCTTCAAAACTCTTTGGATTCTTTCATGCCCCCCTCATAAGTTTGTTCGGGCACCTCTAATCATGATTTTTTTTTTCATATTTCTCGTACTTGCCCCTAGTGTGGGGTGTGATTTTTTAGCCTTGTGAAATGATTATCAAAGATGACCTCTCTTCACTTTAAACACATGCATTTAGGATCAATAAGCTTTGCTTTTTTTTTCATGTGAATATGCAAAGTGGTCTCTCATTATTCATTCAGCTAAAACTTAGCTTTGATGTCATCTCATGGTGTTTGATTTTTTTCTTCAAGTTTTTCTAGGTGTATGGTCACCTTTTTAGGAGATCATTTGAATTTTTAGAACTTGTCTGTTATAGCAAACACCAATTTGATTTCTATTTTTGTACTAAAACTTTGACTTTTCCATAAACTTTTATGAAAACATGAGATCATACATAGTTTTTTAGGGAAAGGGAAACACACCAAAAAATTATTGGATGAACTTTAATTTTTATTGATTGATAGAATATCAAAGTTTGGCCAATTATTCTTAGGGCATTGTGTTTGTAAGGTGTGCTTGTGTAGATATGAAGAGAGTCATACATGATATCATTAAAAAAAAAGCCTATTTAACAGAGAAAGTCTTGTGGTATTATAAGCCAAATTGTCGATAGAACTAAAATAGGTTAAAACATGACAAAGTCAAAACACTTTTGCAGATATGATCAAACAAAGACAATTACTTTTTGAACACAATAGGAGTAGGCTTTACCTTTCAATTCTGATACATCTTTCTTTCGGTTAGCCTCCTCACGAAAACACTTGTAGGGATCTCCTCTATAGTATGAATAGAAACTGAGTGTTTGCTCAAGTAAAGTAGGGATGCGACCCATGCTAGCTTTCAGAGACTCCAATTCTTCTTGGAAATGATCATTACGGTGGACACACTTTTCATCTTCTATATTTCTTAGTCTAAGTTGGGTGTTGTAGACTTTATGGATTAGAGCTCTTTGGGGACCTATATTTCAACCTGATGCATGTATAAATATATATGTATGCAAATGTATGCATATTAGGTATGGATTAACCTGTTTGAAGGGCTAATCCATGACTTCTTTATTGAATATGGACAAAAATATGTAGTTTATTTAATCTGAAAGGATCTTTTCCAAGTCCTTATCTCAGTTAAACCAATATACAGTGGAGAGTACAGGACAAAAAAGGTGGGTCTGAGCCCCAAAAAATAATTTTTACGCACAACAATTCCCCCGGCTAATTACATCATCTCAAATTCTTACACATATTCAGAAAAAATCATGGTCTTGACTTAGAATTAGAAAATCATGTGAAGTTTAGAATTATTGATCAGATTTTCCTTGATACAAAATGAATTATCAAGGAATCCATACCATATAGGAAGGTTATAGGCCATTATATGAGGGGTAAGCTTTCCACCTGGTCTCAAAAGAGTTTATGATTTACCAAGTGACCACCTTTTAGGAAGGGAGTATAGGGGTTTATAAGGAATGGTTAGGGTATAGTGTAACCGTCATTACCAAGTAAACACTCAGCTTATAGTTGGATGTTTCACAAGTCTAAACCCCGACTGAAAGTAATGAGGCAAACCGCTACTCCTCACCTAACCTAAAATCAAGTTTATTCGTAAAAATTAAAATTCATGAAGGTATTAATCCATACCCGACGTACTTATGCATAAGCAGTATGCAAAAATGCTTTTTAAATATGCTAAAATTAAACAAACTAAAATAAATAGGAAAAAATTAACAAGCAAAGCTTAGTCTAACCAGATAAGGCATTACCCAGCAGAATCGACATCCTGTTGTGACTTGCATGGCGTCGAATAGAGGGTCTACCTCTTAAGAGTGGTGAAAAGAGGGTTTTATGTATAATCATAAAGTTATGGTTATGAAGTTCAGGAGTCGCCATCTACTATTATGGTTACTATAAAACCTATGGTCTACGAGAGTCTATGTAAGAGATTGGTTGTACAAGGAAAAGACGCATCACCCTAGTGCACCCTGCCTACAGTAGACTGCATTGTTGTTTGATTGTTTTTCTTATTCAAGTCTCGATTCATTGGTCTCGTCTAAGGTTCAAGGCAGATCTTTCCTCATGAGAAAATCTCTACCTTATCGGGTTAAATCTTAACCATTCTAAAGGCCAGACTTATTTATTTCTTGAATATAGCAAGGTCCTAGCATTCTGAATGACAAAATAATTGTTATGGATTTTTTTATATTTTAACTAAACCCTAATGCATAATCATAACCTAGTTATGATATTTATTTTTTCATTTTTTAAAAACATGATAAAAATGTGATTTTATCTTTTAGAAAAATGCATGAAAAACCTTTAGAATTTAGTCGTATGCATAAAATCAAAAACATTTTTTTTTGGATAGTTTTTGAAAAAAAAATTTCATGTTTCATGGGAATCTGGATATTTTTAATATCAGATCCATATCTTACAGTGTAAGTCTACAGCTTGATATTATGCAAAATTATTGGAAATACATACGAGGGACCCTTAAATATTTTAAAATGCCCCATTGGAAAATCTAATTTTTTCTGCTTTTTTTAAAAATATATTTTTTAATATTATTATATTATTATTAAATATATGTTGGGCTGGACTCGACCCAGCCATTTCAGCTGGTCTTAAAAGTGTTCATCTCGACCTCTTTTTTTTAGAGGGGGGTTAGGTTGCAACATGTCCAACCTGGATAGGATAGGTCGTCTGACGGCCCAACAATCTTTGCTTTTCCTTTATTTTTTTATACGAGACCAGACTCGACCCAGCCATTTAGGCTGGGTTGAAACAGGTCTAGCCCACAGTCCACATGGTTGCTGGCCCGACCTAACGACCATGTTTATTGTTTTGCCATTGCATGCAAAACCATGCAATGGCCACCACCCGGGGGGAAACAAGAGAAAAGAAAGAGAAAGGCTTGCGTGACCAGAGGAGAAAAGGTGTTGGTGGGGTTCCTATTTTGTTAATGTTATATTTTTTTAAATGTTAAAAAAAATATTTAAGCATTTCTAACTTTTTTTTTTAGAAAACAAATTGCATAGAGGTTGACCCGATGTGACCTGGTCAACTTGATGGGTACCAAGATAACCCAAACAACCGGTAAAAACACGGTTTGACTAAAAACATTCAAGGCGACATGTTTTAAAAAAATATATTAAGATGACAATATATTGGATTGACTTGGATCAACCTTAGTTAATCTGTTAAATTTTCAACCATGATTATAAGATTATAATAACCCTATAAAAAAAAATCAAAATAAATTATAAAATTTAATTCATAATAACCTAAATTTGAAGGATGAAATTAAAAAAATATGTCCCGAATCAACCCATGTTCACTTTCCAAACTCGCAACTCGGGTCATGAGACCGTGATAACCCTATAGAAAGCAAATCAAGATAAATTATGTAATTCAATTCTCAATCAACCCAATGTTATATATATATATATATATATATAAAGAACTAAAAAATATTAAACAACTCAACTTGAGTTAACCCATCAAATTGGTGACATGAGACATGAGAAAATGCTAACCTTATAGAAAACAAATCAAAACAAACCATGAAGCATAATTCTCAATCAATAAAATATTGAAGAATGAATTGAAAAAAAAAGTCAATAAAAAAAAAGAAAAAATTAAAATTAAGTCAACAAAGTTAATCTGTCAAATTCGTGACTCGTGTCTTAAAGTTGTGATAACTCATAGAAAGCAAATCAAATGAAATCATGAAACTCAATTCATAATCAATAAAATATTACATGTTGCATTAAGTAATTGAAAAAAAATCAATAAAAAAAATAAACAAAAAACATAAATCACAATTAAATTAACTTGCAACCCGGTTCATGAAATTGTAATAATCAATAAAAAACAAATAAACATAAAACATTATAACAATTTATAATAAATAAAATGATGAAAAATGAAATAAAATAAAATAAATAAAACAAATAAAATAGTATTTGGTGAGGTGATGGAGTTTTGCTAATGTTAATTACATATCCAATGAAAAAGTGAAAGGTTGTTGTTTTGAATAAGCCAAGTTTCCCCATCGGTAACTTTTGGCAGGTTTTAGCAGTAGACAGTTGGCACTGCTAATTGAATAGATCCGTAATTTTGTTGTTTTCAATCTGAACTAATTAGATGATTGAGGAAAGCATGGTGGTAATTAAGAGTAAGGACACCATTTAGAATCATAATTATTCTTTTCAAATTTATTTTAAATCTAGTTAAGCTCCAAGTCTTTCTTTGTTCGGAATCTAAAACAGAAAGAGATGTTAAATCGAATCTGTCAAACAAGAAAAGCTGTGGACTGTTATCTATAAATGGCAAATCAAGTTCTACCATTTCTCCATCCCAAACATTAATCTTCAAACTCAAGCTTCTCGACATTTATCTTCACATTTAACTCTTCTTCATTTGACCATCTTCAAACTCCAGCAGATATACGCTATCATGGGAGTTTTCACTTATGAATCAGAGGCTTCTACTGTGATCCCACCAGCCAGGCTGTTCAAGGCCCTTTTCGTTGATGCTGCTGAAGTCATGCCCAAAGCCCTGCCACAGGCTATTAAAAGCGTTGTCACTCTTGAAGGAGATGGAGGCCCTGGAACCATCAAGCAAACTTATTTTGGCGATGGTCAGTACGTAGCTTCACTAGTAGTCTGATACATGTTTTCCGTAACAGTCACAATCCATCCTTTTGAATAGAGTGGTTTCACTCTTTTGCTCCTCCTAGTAAACAAAAATGAGCTAAAAAACTAACAATATGGATTTGCATTTTGAACTTTTGACCAAGGTCGAGTCTTACATACATATGAACTAAAGAACTATGCGTGCTTGTTGATTCCTCAGGCAGCCTATCTTTCAAGGAGAGGACTGATGCTATTGACAAGGATAATTTCTCATATGCGTACACTGTGTTCGAAGGTGATGCCTTGGCAAACACATATGAAAAAATCTTCAACGAATCTAAGATTGAAGCCTCCCCTGACGGAGGATCGGTGTGCAAGACCAGCACCACATACTACACTGTTGGCAACATGGACGCAAAAGCAGATGAAATTAAGGATGGACAAGAAAAGCAAATGGGATTATTCAAGGCCATTGAAGCCTACCTGTTGGCAAATCCTGATGCTTAAATGTATTTTATCTGATCTTTTTCTTCATAATTAAGTTGGTGTTGATGTTTGTTTTAGTGTTCCTGAAGGTTCAATTGGTTTGGTAATAAAGAGTGTTTGGGTGTTCTTCAGTCCTGTTATTTCCAATAATATTAAAAGATAAGGATAAAACTTTTACTTCCAAACGATTTACTACATACTGTTCACTCCCACGTCATACTAATTAAATCAGCATGCAGTCCAGCAACTAATTAGTTAAGTTGTGGCCTCCTCGATGAGTGGACAAAAAGATCTTAAGGGATTCATTTTTCTGTTAACTAGGTTATGTTACGAAGATAGGTTTGAATTTGGTTTTGCCGACTCAATTTGTAAGATTAGGTATATCATTTAAATCGTAAATCAAATCAAGTTGAAATTTTATAAGAAGATATTAGACATATAAAACTATATTATGGTACATTTTCAGTTTAAATGGAGTTCAGAAATATATTATTTCAGAGGGTAGAAGTTACTAGACGAATCTTATCATATTAGACCTTCGTGTACTGTTTGTGATATATCTAAAGCTACAGGTGAAAGTTTGTTATAATTCAAATTGAGCTGGAAACTAGACATCATAAACTTTCCGTCCATATATGGTATGCCCTTGAATTCATCCTTAAGAGAGAGAACAATGTGTTTGTAGTCAAAACTAAAATCTACCAAGAATATGCAAAAATTGAAGTTTCGGGCTATATGGAGGACTTTTAGCATGAATACTTTGTTTTATTACCCTATTTTATTTATTTATTTATTTAATGTTGAATAGTTATTTTTAATTTGAGTTTGTTTTGGCTCATTGGACATTGTTTAGTGGTATTGGACTTATACAAGTTAATTATTGGTTTAGGCCCATTAGCTTACAACCCAAAAGGGGTCTATTAGAGTTAGTCAGAGGATACTATATTATGTTTTTTTAAGCTCTAAATTTGGGCAGCAAGTTAAAGAAAAAACATGAGTTTTCTTTTTGTTTGTTTGTTGCAAAACAACCTTTCTTTCTAAGGAAAAAGATTGCATACTAACTTATCAATGATTAATTGGCTTTGTGGCGTCATTCATATACTTAGGGTTCTTAGATATAAAGTTATCATGTAAGTCTTTTTCCATTGTCTTTGGTTCTTAAATACAGGGTTACTCTAAGCCAGGGTTCTATCAAACTTTATTTTTGACATTACGGGTTGTTATCTACTTCATTGGGGGTTGCTTGATCATTTGATCAAGAGATATGTATCAGTTGATATCAGAGTTAGGCTCCAAAATCAAGTTATATCCTTTATTCTTTTCTTGTTAGTTTCAGCTACCTTAACTTTAATTGTCTTTGATTTAGTTTCCAATTATTTTGTGTCTATAGATTAGTAGTTTGCTTCTAAAGTTCATTAAAAAATATTTTATTTTAATTTGTTGATGTCTCAGAATATATCAATAGCATAAAGAGTAAAAAACATATAAGGAAAAGAACATCCCAATGTCATTTTTTGTCAAATTAGCCACAATACACAAACAATGAAGAATTTGATCCAAACCAATTCAAACAAATCTTGAATTTTATATACTATTTGTAGGAGTCATATACAATTTAAGTTCATTTGGAGATCGTTTACTATAGTAACTAAGGTCAGAATTAAAATTTATTGTAATAGGTTTGATTCATATTAGAAGGGAATTTTAGGTCAAATAAATTTAGAACATTCTCAAATTTTATATACTAGGTTTTAAGGTTCTAAGGACACCCCATATCAAATTTGAGGTCATTTGGAGTTTGTTTTCTATAGGAACTAAATTCAGAATTGAAACTTGTTGTAACAAGTTTAATTTGCATCAATAATTCAAACTTGTTTTGATTCTATTATTTTTCAATTCTGACAGTATAATAACATCATAATTGATATAGTTTTGTGTCATTTAATTTTTTTTATAACCTTTGCATCTTTTTTCTTTTACTTCTATAAAAAAAACATTATTTTTTCATACAAATTTGCTTGTTACTAGCGAAATTGTAATCATAGTTTCATGTTTGCTTATTTTTATATTTTTATTGATTATTGAGTCATATACACATATTTGGATACACTGCTAAGTCTTGTTATATTTGGTGTTGATTTTAGTTCTGGAAGAGTCAAAGAAAGGTGAGACGAGAGGAAAAAGGCGTAGCAAACATATTTAAGTGAAACACGAGAGGAGTGTAAGCACATGATGGAGTGGTTCAGAAATATATATTACTTGTCAACTAACCAATTTTTAAATTTGAAGGATTTGTGTTTGGCTTGTTTTTGTGACTTGATATGGTTTAAAGATTGAGTTTTTTTAGTTTGAGGTCGGCTGAGGTTTTGGTATCCAGTGAACTAATAGTAGTTTTTTCTATTTGTTTTTCCAATCTAGTAAGTTGTTTGCCTAGGGTATTGGAGTTGGTATTTGTAAAGTTGTTTTGTTGGATGATATATTTGGTATTGGTAAGAGTGTCTTCACCAGGTATTTTGTATAGGGCTGCATCAACAGTCTGGTTATTGTGGGTTATTTGGATGTTTCTCGGAGGTGGATGGTCAGACTCAACTGATGGTCCACTAATGAGGTTCCATACTGATGTTTTGGAACGGGTTGTAATAGGACATATGCATGTTTGATGGATGCAAATGGATATGCAATATGATGTTCAGATGCATAATGTATTTCGAACCAATCAAAGAATAGAATTTGTACTTTATGTATCTCAATGTAATCATAAAATTGTTTTTGAATATCATGTCTTTGTAAGAGGAAGCGTTTGAAAAACCAAGATCGTTTTTCAGAATTTGGATCACTATAAAAGTCATTTTTCAAATGAGTTTTATCTAGAACAAAATGTTTTTCTGAAGTCAAAACATTCAGCTCATTTTGGATGTTTTTGGTGACTGTAGAAAAGGTTGGAGAAGTTGGAGGAGATTGTTGTCCAATGTTGATGTACACTGGTTTTGGTATATTTGTAGTGTAATCTGCATTTTGAAATCTTGTAGAAGGGGTGTCTGAAGTAGAATGTCTAGAAGGATTTGTATCATATGGAATATTTATGACAAAGGGGATTTTGGAAATTCTTCCAAGATCTATTGTCTTTGGAAGAAGAAGATTCTTCTGAGAATCTAGAGCTTGTAGAATGACGATGGAAAGATAATTTGACTTTACCATCAGTATATTAGGTTATGTTTTTAATTTGGACATTTGGTTGTGGTGGTTGTGGTATTTCTAGATGGGTTGCTCCTTCAAGGATCTAATCTTCTGGAAGGGTTATATCTTTCCATTGGATAGCTTTAGGAACAACTATGTTTGATCGGGATAGATCTGTTTGGAGAAGGAGTGTTTCTCCTTTTTGGGATTGGTATTTGTGTTTACTGGCAAAAGCTGAGAACATGGCTTTGTAATGGATTTTGAATATAAGAGCAACGGGGATAGATCATTCAAGCATATTGTAATTATGGGTCTTGATTTGTAATAATATGCTTCGTAAGATATTTTTGTCTTTGAGGGATATAGTAAGGTTTGGATAACAGTCAAAAGATACTGGACCGCTATAGAGGTTAGACTCAATGGAACTTAGGAGTGAGTCTTGGAAGTTATGGAATCTAGCATCTCGAAGGACAGCTAGAATGGAGGTGTTTAAGCCTTCTTTTGTAAGGGGTTTTATCCCAACTTGGACAAGGCCAATATGGATGTATTTGTAGTTTCTGGCTAGGTGTTCTTGTAGGGATTTTTGGGAGAGGAGTTGGATAATCTCAAAAGGTTTTGTAATCTGAATATCTTTTTCCTCGGTTATAATCGTAAAATCTGTTTTGAAAATGTCATATTTAGATTTTTGATAAATCTGTGTTTGGGAAATCTTTGGAATTTTCCAATCATCAATATTTTTTTGTAAAATCTTCAATTGTTATTTCTTCACTTTGTACAATCCTCTTATTCTCAGAGGTTTCACATGTAGAAGAAGCCAAAATAGAAGATCTGTAAAAAATAGAATTCATAGTTTGAAAAGATAATTTAGAAAACAGGTTGCAAGTTATATGGTTCACTGCCCTATACGCTCACTCGCTCCACGGTACTTACACCATTCAGTATCATTCACCTATTAACTAAGGCTCTCTCTTCTCACTTGGGTTTCTATAAATTAAATCATTATTTCTACCAAGATCCCAATAAATCTGATACCAAATTGAATAGAGAAGTGAAACAAAATTGAACAGAGTCACACACACACACACACACACACACACACACACACACACACATATATATATATATATATATATATATATATATATTTGACACAACATCATATCAGAAATCGATGAACCTGTTTCCCCTCATTATTGAGGTACAATCCATACACCAACATCAATCAATATTTCATTAAAAGTAATTCTTACATATACACATAATATTATGTTTGCTTAATTACAAGATCACATTATAATATAAATACATACACATGAGTTTGCATTCTTATCCTACTAGTAGTCATCACGAATTTAAACAAAAGTATCTAATAACAATTATACATTCAATATATTTTGTTCATTCAAAATACATCGTGATTTAAAATGCAACTATATGATTCCTTGGAAAACTAGGTTCCCGAGTATTGGGGCTCCTAGGCACCTCGTTGGTGTGACGTCTCTGCTGCAGTATAAATATTTATAAGAATATAGTTAATTAATAATAAGTAGTCAAGTAGCTTAATGAAGCATTAACATTATTCTCTGTTTAAAGCATAACATTCGTGGTTCCTTCATATACTTGGTATGTACAGATCGTAGTACACATTAATGCATCAATTCTTGCAATTACTCATAACTTTCACATCCGGCTATCCTTTTAGGACACCATTAGCCGAGGTTAACCATTCATTCATCCCGAGCATCCACTTATGATGCCATTAGCCAAAACTAATCATTTATTTATCCCGACCATCCACTTAGGATGCCATTAGACGAAGCTAATATTTATTTATCCCGACTATAAACCTCCGGTTATAATTTTTCTAGGTTATTAAAATATGAGAAATTTAACCAATAGTAAAATGGGTTAAATTAAATTAAAGAAACCTCAATCAAGATAAAAAAAAATAGTGAAATTAATGAAATGAAAAGTGAATATAGTACTAAATTGTTGAAAAGAAAAATATTTATGGGGATAAAATGAATACGTAAGACCAAGAGAGGTCAATATTCAAATAACAGAAGGTTAGGAGTTTATGTACAAATGATAAAAAGAGGTGGGGATAAATATGCAATTAACAAGATGATAGCACTATAAATATCATTCTATTTTCTCTCTTGGAGTGACTTGCAAGAGCAAGAGAGTTTAGAGAGAGGCTGGAGAGAAGACATATTAATGACAAGAATCAGACAGCTATAACTCCACTTTCCACCGTTGGATCAAAACGATATTTGGATATGTTGTTCTACTCTATTTCGTGTACATTTTCACCGGAGAGATCTTCTATATCAGTCCGCATTTGAGAGATATCGCGGGAGGACAATATTCGGGAAAATACACTTCTGGACAGTCTTCGTTTCTGACTGTCGTCTCCTTCAACCACCGTTGGATCGGGTTATAATTTAGATTTGTTGTTCTTCCAGATGCTATATAGATTCTGAACGGTGGAGATTAGAAACAAACACTCGGTATAGAAGTTGTGCTTCTCGCACAGTAGGTCTGCAAGTTTGAGGTGAGTTCGGTTAAACCCATGTTTCTGTAAATTTCACCATTTGATGAAGCTGATATTTGGATATGTTATACTCATAATAATGCATTATAACTTAACCGTATGGATTGTTTATAATAGTATTCGTGTGTTATTTATGGTTGATTGAAACTGTTGTCAAAATTGGTTTTGTGTGAACTAAAACAGCCCTAAAATTAAAAGGAAATAGAGCATTAAAGAGACTTAATTTTTGGGAGACTTTGGGGCTGCTATGATAGCCCTGAAAGTGTATGTTTAGGGGGGTTAAATACCTCTCCAAAATCAAAAATAAAAAAATAAAAATAAAAATGTATAAGGTTATTATGCTTGTTATCCTAATTTCTAAGGACAACTCAGATTGATATAAAAAGCCGGCCACATGAGTGAGGGCAAGGAAAGTTAGCCGACCATATGAAGAGCAAAGAGGAAAAGGGGGAAATTGTGGTTTTCCTTAATGAATTTATTATAATAGGTTGTTTTCTTTATGAGAATGTGTGTGAATTGAATGAAATTAACATAAAAAGAATGAGGGAACTCTTGGTTCCTTAAGGCCATGCTTTCGGTCAATTATGCATCAAAGGGGGGAGGATGTTTAATTTGACACATTTAGCTTGATGACGTGTGTTTAATTTAGCTTGATAACATGTGTTTAATTGTGTCAAAATGAGAAAAAAAAAATGCATGTTGAAATGTCAAGGATTGTGTTTAGGAGAATATTATTCGAAACGTTTGTAAAATCAATAAGAATGTTTTATTTTGACGTTAAGAGGGACGATTGAAATAAATAAGATAAATTGGCTCTTAAAAAGATATTTTTGATACTCTTATATGATATGTGATATGGCTAGGGGTTTAGATAAAAGAGAAAAAGTTAAATTGTGGATGTTGTGTGTAAATGGAGAAGGTTGATGAATTTGGACACATTCATCTTCTGATTTTTAGAGAGAATTCGAGTAGGAGTATAAGGGAATTAGGATCGGGTTCCTTCATAGTAATTGTATTTTTGGATGTTAGCTAACTAAGGAACTTGGTCTTGCTCAATTTGGAGCTGTAAAACTCCAGTTATGGGTCACCAACCGAGACTGGGTCATGACTGACTCTGTAAAGTAGTAGGACTGATTAATTGATGAGCAATTTGGACTATCTTAGGGGTAGAACTAGGTTCTCCTTCCTTCAGGGGACTTGCAGCCCCATGTCTTAGCTTTCCAACGCAACCAACCTCTCTTGAAACGAGTCCTAGAACTTCAGATATAGTTAAAAATTAGAGCAAAGGTCGGAATGCGACCTTTGCAGATAGTAACGGTTTAAGACAGTAGCAGTTCAATGTCTAGACAGTAACGGTTCAAGACAGTAACAGTTCAATGCTTAGACAGTAACGGTTGGATAGTAACAGTCGAAGTTCTAGACAGTAACAGTTTGATAGTAACAGTTCGAGATTTAAATAGTAACAGTTCAAATATAAAGAAAGGAATGATAATTATGGTTGGATAAAGGATGGCAACATAAATGGGTGTAATGAGAAAAATATAAAATATAAAGAAAGAAATGATTGAAAGAAAGATCTATTAGTTGTTGATATGATTATTATAAAACATATCCTTGAATGAGGAAAATTTATGAGATGAGTTTGTGATTGCAGAAGGGACCACCGGTGTGGTGCAACAGTAGCAGCAGGGGAGCACGAGTAGAGCTTCTACTGCAGGTAGGTGATCCTCATCTAAGCTTTTTAGTTAAATTCAAGAATTTAATATGTTAATAATGTGAGATGTGAATTTGCAACATTGGATATTATGTGAAAGGATGGAAGTTTGTGTAATGATGTTGTTATTTCAGATAGTATTTTGAATGTATGTGTGTATTCAAGTGAACTACCCTTGTGTGCATTGCCAAGTGATAGGAGTACGACTAACAAAAAAAATATAAGTGTAATATATGTTTCGACTAGCATACATTTAGTGTATGTTAGGATCCCGGGTAAGGGGATCAACATGTATTGGCTAGCATACATTTAGTGTATGTAGGATCCCGGGTAAGGGGATTGCCTTGCATCGACTCCTACGAGGTGATGATGATACCAGTGAAAGTGGTATCGGTAATGTGTTAAGCGAAAATGATCATGGTTAATCTTATGAAATCTTGAATGGAAGTTGATAATGGAAGAGGAAATGATTTTTAGTAATTAAAGGAGAAAGAGTTTCCAATGAAAACCAGAATGGAGAAGTGAATAAAATATGAATGCATGTTTGTCTTTTTAAATTATTGGATATTTGTGTTGCTATATTATTGTGATTTTCATGTTTCAATAATATGTATTTTGTTCCAGGACCATCGCATGCACGACAGGAGTAGATCCTAACTTATGTTCACTTTTTGTAGTCTAGGTTCTAGGGAGTATACCATTGTATTTTGTAATATTACAACTTTTATATAACTTAATTTGTATAATTGATGTTTAAACTTGAATAGATGAACTTAATTATGAAATTCATATAATCATGTTTCATATATGCGTGTTTATCTCATTTATTCCCCTATAATGATATTTATTGTTCAATGTATGTTATATATGTTGTGGTTGTGATGATGATGATGATGTTTGTGGAATTGAGACCCAAGATGATTGGGTCGTGATTGATTTATGAGATGTAAGATATTAGAAGTGTAAAGAGGGTATGTGTTGACAACTTGGGACCTTTCTTAATAGGGGAGACTCTGCCGAAATTTTGGTGGAAATTTCGGTAGACTTTTATATGAGAACTGAAAAAAATAATTAAATTACCTGTATTTTTACATACCAAATCATAGGAAAGTAACTATAAACACATATGAAAGTGTGGGGCGTTACACCGGCCATCTACTCAAGATGACATTAGCCGAAACTAATCATTTATTCATCCTGGTCATCCATTTAGAATGCCATTAGCCGAAGCTAATCATTTATTTATCCCAGCCATCCACTCAAGATGTCATTAACTGAATCTAATCATTTATTCATCAATAATTACTCTTTTGACAACTTGATATTTGTACTAACACAATATGGTGACAGTCATGATAAAACATTTCATAAATTAACATTATGAAAGAGAAAGGTGAAAATCACCTACCTATTCCACCCGCGGGGTGTCCTTGTCCTGACGAAAGTCTGATCCCAGACGCACCACCTAAAACATCAATGGCCACAAATCAGTACATTCGTATTCAGTAATCACACAACTCATCACTACGCATGTCTCAAGCATACACAAGTTCATGTTCCATTGTTCCATATATTACAATCACACAAAGCAATCATTTAAATCACCGGGCCAACATAATTTTGGCGGTGAATGCTAATTCGCTGCAGACAACCCAATTTCGACAGCAAACGCTGCCTTTTAGTTCCAACATTACATTTGTTATTAAAACCCAGCAGAATCACACAATTTCAAGCATGAACACATGCATTTCAGTTCCAGCCTTACAGTCACATGTTTCCACAGAATTTTGTCAAAGATTTATAAACAGAAATTACATTACAGTTGTATGTACAATTCTTTTTTTTTTTGGCAAGGTCATCCTTCAAGCATTTGGCCACCTAAACTCCTGGTATGTCCAGCCACTATTATGGCCGGCCAACTAACTACATTTGCATCTGTAAAATCATTCATCCCCTTATACTGTCTATTGTAGTTATAGGTCCCTCATTCAACCCTTTTTATTGTCTTTTTTTTTAGTTTAGTTTTTCCCCTAACAACTAGTGTAAAATCCTGGATAATCCCCCATGGTTTTTCAACTCCCCTTTGGTTCCAAGGCTCAAGAATAGGTGAAGAGAAGATTTTGTTCATACCTTACTGTTTTCAGTAGTTTTAGGAAGGAATTTAACAAGTTTTTCTCCCCCCTCTACTCATGTTTTCTGCTTCTTCTTCCTCTATGGTTTCGGTTTTCCTTCCCTCCTTCTCTAGTTGTACCAGTCGGCCTGTTACACACCCTCTTTTGTCATGGTTTCATCCATTTTTGGCACTCTTTAACTCTCCTTTCCTCTCTAAGGTTCAAGAGGGATGCATGTAGCTGGGTTGGGGGTCTTCTCTATGGGAAAGAGGGAAGGGGTCTGTTGCATGCAACTGGTTGGATTTTGGGGAAGATCAAGGGTCTCTCTCTCTCTCTTTCTCTCTCTCTCTCCTTGCATTTATACCCCCCTTTCAATGAGGTGGGGTGTTTGGGGTTAGTTTAGAAGTGTTCTTGACCCCGTTTTGGTTATTTGAAGACTGGTTTTCCCCCCTCTTAACTCCTTAAGACAATCTAGTTTGTTTCCCTAAACTTTTACTTAGACTGAGTCTGGTTTGTTTCCCTAAACTTTTACTTAGACTAAGTCACTGTTGATTCAAAAATCAGCAACGAAAACTGCGTCGCTGCCAATTCAGGAATCGGCAGCGACGGTGGAGTCGTTTTTGGCATTCATTTTTGTTGGGTGTTTACATTCTCCCTCCCTTAACATGAATTTCATCCTCAAAATTTAAGAGGTTTCATAATCCATACCTAGTAGTTCAAATAGATTGGGGTACTTTTTTTCTCATTTTGGACTCCCTCTCCCTAGTTTCCTCTTTTATTTGAGTATTTCGCCATAAGATTCTGATGATGGGGATCTTTCTATTCCGTAGTTCCTTCACTTCCCGATCTAGTATCTTATAGGCATCAATTCAAGTTTTAAGTCTCCCTTAACTTCTACTGGAACTTGAGGTAGGATCCGAGCGGGATCCACGTCAGCTTTTCTTAACAATGAGACTTGGAACACGTCATGGACCTTGGCTAACTGTGGTGGCAATTCCACTTTATAGGTTACTGACCCGATTCGTTGCAAGATTTTAAAGGGTTCGATGAAGCGGGGAGTTAACTTCCCTTTCAATCCAAACCATAACATGTTCTTCCACGGGGCTACCTTCAGGAACACTTGGTCTCCCACACTAAACTCGAGAGATCTTCTCCTCACATTAACATACCTTTTTGTCTATCCTGTGTGGTTTTGATGTGATCCCTAATGGTTCTCACTTTCTCCATGGTGACTTGAACCAACTCTGCGCCATACAACTTCCAGTCTCCAACTTTTTCCCAACATAAAAGAATCTTGCACCTCCTACCATACAAGGCCATCCCTGTTGTGGCTTAGTGACTATTGTTGTATGTGAACTCCACTAATGTTATGCGTTCCTCTCAGTTCCCTCCAAATTCTAGTACACATACCCGTAGGATATCTTCCAACACTTGGATGACTCTTTCCAACTTGCCATCGGTTTGGGGGTGAAACGCAGTGCTCATATCCAATATTATCCCTAAGACGCGTTGTATGCTCGGCCAAAGGCAAGAGATGAACCTGGGATCCCGATCTGAGACAATGGATATTGAAACCCCATGGAGCCATACCACCTCGTTTATGTAAATCTTGGCAAGCATTCGAGACAATGGATACTGGAACCCCATGGAGTCGTACCACCTTGTTTATGTAAATCTTGGCAAGCTTGTCTATCGAATTGGTCATCTTTATAGGCAAGAATAGTGCAGATTTCATCAAGCGGTCTATGATGACCCATATTGCATCATTTCCTTTTCTCCCTTTAGGAAATCCCGACACAATATCCATGGTGATCATCTCCCACTTCCATTCTAGAATTTGTAATGAGTGCAATGGTCTCACGACTCTTTGTGTTCAACTTTGACTTGTTGGCATTCTCTGCACTTTGACACATACTCAGTTATTTCCCTTTTCATATTAGGCCACCAATAGAGGTGTTTCAGGTCCCGATACATCTTAGGGCTACTAGGATGTATGGAGAACTTGGACTAATATGCCTCTCGTAGAACCATCCGTTTGACCGTCTCGTCATTAGGCACGTACAACCATTGTCTCATCATCAATGATCCATCATCCGCTACCCGGAATTGTGTTTCTACCTCGACCTCCACTTTCTTCCAATCTTGGACCCCTCATTATCATGAAATTGAGCTTGTAGTATTTTATCCCGATACGTTGGTCGTACCAAAGTTGGGCTAATAATTCACCTCCTGAATTAATGTCCAATTATACACCCATCTCTTTCAATTCTGCCAATTGTTGTTCCTTCCACATTGTTGGCATACTCAGGGCGGCTTTATTTTTACGACTGAGAGCATCTGCCACCATGTTTGCCTTCCCTGAGTGGTATTCTATAGTGTAGTCATAATCCTTAATACGTTCTATCCACCTTCTTTGTCATATTCAACTTATTTTACGATATCAAATACTTCAAACTTTTATGATTAGTAAAGATTTGGGTTCAAGACCCATACAAATAGTGTCTCCATATCCTCAGAGCGAATACCACAACGGCCAACTCCAGATCTTACACCGGGTAGTTCGCCTCATGCATCTTTAATTGTCTTGATGTGTAGGTGATCACCTTCCCATGTTGCATTAAGACACACCCCAGTTCCTTCCCCAAGGCATTACTATAAACTACAAAACCCTCGGTCCCTAAGGGAAGTGTTAACACTGGAGCGGTGGTGAGCTTTCTCTTTAATTCTTGGAAGCTTCCCTCACATTCTTCCGACCACACCCACTTCTTATTCTTCCTAGTTAGCTGGGTTGAAGGGGTTGTTATCAAGGAAAACCCCTTAATAAATCTCTGGTAGTATCCTGTAAGTCCTAGGAAACTATGTATTTCGGTGATCGAAATCGGTCTTTCTCATTTCAAGACTACTTCAACTTTCTAGGGGTCTACGAAAACAACTTCGACTGAAATGACATGTCCCAGGAACGTCACCCTTTCCGGCCAAAATTCACATTTACTTAGTTTTGCATAAAGATTATGTTTTCTCAAGGTCTCCAAGGCCTGCCTCAAGTGTCCCTCATGCTCCTTGAAAGAGTTCGAGTAAACCAGTATATCATCGATGAAAACTACCATAAATTTATCAAGTTATGGTTAGAAAACCCGATTCATTAAGTCCATGAAGAGAGCTGGGGCATTTGTCAACCTGAACGGTAGTGCCAAAAATTCATAGTGTCCGTAACGGGTCCTGAATACGGTCTTTGGTACAGCCGCCTCTATAATCTTCATCTGATAGTACCCTGACCTCAAATCTATTTTTGAAAATGCTCTCGCTCCTTTTAGTTGATCAAATAAATCATCTATCTGCGGTAACAGGTACTTATTTTTCATCATTATTTTGTTCAAGCGCGATAGTCAACACAAAGTTTATAGGTTCCATCTTTCTTTCTTACAAATAAAATCAGCGCTCCCCAAGGAGAATTACTGGGTCGTATAAACCCCTTATCTAGCAACTCTTGTAGTTGAGTCTTTAGCTCATTCAATTATATCAGAGCCATCTAATACGGTTGTTGGGCTACGGGTGGGACTCCAGGGAATATGTTTATAGACACTTCTACCTCTCGCTCTAGGGGTAGTCCCGGTAGTTCTTCAGGAAATATGCCTGGGAATTCCTTCACCATAGGAATATCCTTTAGTTGTGGACCATAACCATCTGAGTTTAAGATGTATGCGAGGTATCCCATGCATCCCTTTCTCAAAATTTTCTGAGCTGTTACAACCGATATTAAGGCGATCGGTTTGGGAATCCTCTCTCCTTCGAAAACCATCCTCTTACCCTCAAGTGCTTGGAATGTAACAGTAGCATAACAATCTATTAGGGCCTTGTATTTACTCAGCCAATCCATGCCTAGGATTATGTCGAAATCATCCAATTCTAAAGGAGTCAAGTTTACTTCCGTTTCATACCCAGCTAGACTAAACCCCACTCCCACATACATATTATTTGTTTCAACCATGTTCCCTGTCATCACCCAATTTTGGGTGATTCCCCAAAATTCGTTTTTTTCCCCAAAATAATAATAAAAAAAAAATCAAAATCAAAAAAATAAAATAAAGGTGGCAATGCGGAGAAAGTCGACCAAGAAAGGTCGCAAAAATAGGCAAAAATCAAGCTGCAATTTTCGGAGGCCTAATTGTACCCTATTATGCCCAAAGATATAAAAATGCAAATTCAAAGGTCAAATTAAATGAGTATTGGACGAATTTGCATAAAAATTAAGTCCAATGACATAATTAAATTTTTAATAGGCCAATTTGATTTAATCATGGGCCAAATTGAATTTTAATTATGTTTAAGAATTAATTTAGGTCCAATTGAAGGAGTTAATTAAGTGCAAATACTTAATTATACTTTAAGCGGGTCAAAATTAATTGGAGGGCTTAATTGGTGAAAATTAAGTTTGGGAGCTTAATTTGGACTTAATTGAAAAGATCGGAATTTAAGAGACCCAATTTAATTTTTACCAAGTGAATCAATTGAAATCAGGGGCCAAACACAAAACTTCAGGGACCAATTTTGAGACCCGAAAAATACTCGCCTATAAATAGCAGCCTTTAACTCAAAACCTAGGGGGGCATTTTTGACAACAAAAAAAGAAGAAGAAAAACCTAACCCTAAAAAACTTAATCTTCTTCTTCCTGCAGCCGCCCCCCCCCCCTTTTTTTAATTTTCTGGTTGCTTCCCCCTCATCTGGCAACAAGAAGCCGGAGAAACCAAATCGCCGCACATTTTCCTTCCAGGCCCCCCCGCGTCTTCCTCTTCCCTCAAACCGGCACAATCTTCCTTCTCCCCTTGAGACCAACACACACACACACGACCAAGGCCTCTCCCCTTCCATTTTTCCCTCAAACCGGCGCCATCATCCCTTCCCTTTTCTTCCGGCCGGACTCTCTCCAAGCCCCACTCGCTACATAGCCGACCACCTCGTCACCTCCATCAACGGCCGCCGGCCACACTGGAGAAACCCACACCTGTAGCGGCTCCTCCCACTCCGATCCGGCTCCGGCAAGCACCACAACAGCGGCAGTTGTCTCCTCATCACAGCGACGCTGTCTCCAGCTCCTCCCCCCAGCGGTGGCAGCAGCAACCCACAGCCGGGTCTCTCTCAACCGACCCCCCACTTCCCTCCGGGTCAACGAGCGAGGCCGGTATCCATCGGAACTAACCCTCCTCCGGCTCCTCCGCCTTGCTGCCAGTACGCCGAAGCAGAAGAGAGGAAGATGAACCCACAGCAGCTGACCCGGAGCAGATCTAAAAGACCCGAGAAGCATAAATCTGAAATAAAAACTAAAATCAACTGCCTGTGTTGTTGTGTTTCTTTGTTGTTTTGCAGGTCGCCGGCGTTGCAGAAGAGAAATGGAGAAGAGGCCAGTTTTGGCCAGCTGTTTTCCGGCGGCGCGTGGGTTCACGCGCCGCCAGTAGCGGTGGCGCGTTGGAACACGCGCCGCCAGTGTTCTCGCCTCCGATTCTGTGCGAAGGGTTCCCTTGCAATTTGCGCAGTTTTGGGGAGCATTTTGTAAATTGTGGATTATTTAATGTAATTGTTATTTAGTTTTGAATTGTTATAATTTGTATTGTGGATGTAAAAAGAAAAGAAAAAAGAAGAAAAGAAGAACAAACAAAAAAAAAAACAAAACAAAACAAAAGAATATAATATAATAAAAAATGTGTGTTTGTGCTTGTGTTTTTTTATTTATGATATTGAATTATAAAAAATAAAAAAAATAAAAGAAAAAGAAAAGAAAAAAACAAAAAAATGCATGTTTGTGTTTATTTCAGGGATCCTTTTATAATGAGACGGTAAAAGAAAAAAGAAGGATTTAATATTTTGATTGGATCACGGTGTAGAAGTACAAACTTGTACGGAAGTTGTATTTCTAAAATCCGATGAAAAAACAAAATTTTTAAAACTTCTTTAACACATCAAAGTCACGAGGCGGCTTACCTCGGGTAGGGTGCGTTAGGGGTGCTAACACCTTCCCTAACCACAATCAGTCCCTTACCCACGAATCTCGACAAGACCGGTCAACTTGGGTTTCCTAGTAACCCTCAAGTAAATACTAGGTGGCGACTCCTAACAAAATCAATTCCAATAACGAGAGCAAAAACCGCCATCGCCGAGACGGGACGACGCCGCGGGTGTTTTCCGACGTGCGACGAATGGCGACTCCTTCGGGGAGGTATTGTTTCTGACAACATTGGACTAAGCTTTGTGTGTTTAATGTGTTTAAATTTTGCCATTTTCGTCTTGTTTTATTATCCATGCATTTTTAAAATTTTTCATGCATCACCTGTATTTATTTTTGAAAGCACACACAAACCTCTAAGTTAGGAGGGGAGTAGCGGTCCGCCCCATGACTTTCGGTCGGGGTTCGGATTTGTGAAAATCCAACTATGAGCCGAGTGTTTACTCGGTAATGGCGGTCACATGGTGCCCAACCTTTCCTTGTAAACCCCTATACTGCCTTCATGAGAGGTGGTCACTGGGCAGCTCATAGACCCTTTTGAGACCAGGTAGAAAACCTACCCATGTTCACATAATCAATAGAACATGTCCTTAGGTTGTATGTGCTATCATTTATACGCATTGGGGCGAACCCTTCTTGAAACATCTTGAATTCAAGACTTGTGGGTGACGAGAATGATCGTCACTCCGAAAATTTTCATTGTAGAGTTTGGGCAAGAATCAAGATTCTTGTTTCATCATACAAAAGTGACGATCATATGTCACCCTTCGAAGGGCAAGTTCATCATATAGATTGCATGTTCATACATTTTTTCATGCATGCACCGGAATAAAAAGTGGGTCCCCTATGAGTCTGCAACACCCAATTTTGAGCGAAAAACATGGGAGATAAAAAACGTGCTCGTCGCAGCACTCATTTTCAAAAAGAGTTGGAGTCTCTGAACAAAAGCTTGACTCGCCTCTAGCTTACTCGAGCAAAAAACTGATTCTTTCCAAGCTGACCTATCATCTTTGTTCAAACCCCAACAACTCAACCCAAAGAAACGGGGGCAAACATGATCAAAAGCCTCAACACAATCCGAAGAGGAATTGCACCGCGAGAATGGAGCCGGTTCTTGTTCCGCTCAAAAAAAAAAAAAAAAAAAAAAGAGAAAGCTACTCCTGCTTGATCATGCCTGCAAAAATTTCTTGATTTTTTTCAACGTATTCCAATTTTTGTCGGTAATTTGGCTCAAAATGCCACAAGACTTTCTCTGTCAAATGAGCCTTTCCTGTAAATAAAATCTTGTGTTTTCTTTTTTGTGTGTTCATGCAAATAATATACTAAGCACACCTTTGTACTTACAAAACCACCGCACCAAGAATCCTTTGGTGTTTTTCCCTTTTCCCAAAACAACAAGCATGACCCCATGTTTTCACAAGGATTTTTTTGGGAAATCAAAGTTTAGTACAAAAAACAGAAATCATGTTGATGTTTGTCCGAAACAAACAAGTTCGAAAATTCGGGTGATTCCTTAGAGAGGTAACCATACACCAAGAAAACCCAAAAAAAAAACAACACAATGAAGTGACTCTAAAGCCGAGTTTTGGTTGCATGAATAATGAGAAATCACTCTGCATACTCGCATGAACGCAAGGCTTATCGATCCTAATTGCATGCATTTGAGATGAAGAAAGGCCATCTTTGATAATCCTTTCACAAGGCTAAAATATATCCTTTGAAGTCCCCTTTTGAGCCTAATGCATTTTTCTTGAAATAACCTTGGCTAGGATCACACCCCACTTTGGGGGGCAAGTGCAAAAAAATCCTTAATGACCAAAAGTGCCCAAATAACTCTTGGGGGGCATGAAAAACCTCAACGATTGAAAGTGCCCAAACAATGCGGGGGCATAAAAGAAAATTCTCAATCAATCGAAGGTGCCCATACAAAGCTGGGGGGCATAAGAAAAATCCAAAGGATCAAAAAAAAATTTGAGCAAAAAAAAAAGCAAATGCAATGATGCTCAAAATCAAATGAAGAAAAAATGAGAAAGAGCCCAAGCTCAACACGGGGGGCACCGTGGACCATTTTACAAATCAATTCCAAGGTCCAGAAATGTATGAACAAAAAAGGTTGGGATATAAGCACTTGTGATCCTTAGTCTTAAAATCCCTTAAACACCTTTTGAGCCTATGAATATCCTTTTCTTCATAGCCAATAGCCCAAGCCTACATTACGTGCCTAATCAAGCCCTTTCGATCAAAGGCGAGCAATCGGATCGGTAGGCGGTGCTTTTTCTCATGCGAAGCAAAATCATTATTCATGCAAATAAAATGAATGCTTTGAAGACGGTTCTCAATAACCCTCAAATTGATAATTCAAACCTTTTGTGACCAACCAAATGTCACTTCACATTTTCGAAAGACGGTTCTCAATAACCCTCAAATTGATAATTCAAACCTTTTGTGACCAACCAAATGTCACTTCACATTTTCGAAAGACGGTTCTCAATAACCCTCAAATTGATAATTCAAACCTTTTGTGACCAACCAAATGTCACTTCACATTTTCGAAAGACGGTTCTCAATAACCCTTAAATTGAAATGTCAACCTTTTGTGACCAACCAAATGTCACTTCATATTTTTCACCAAAATCAAAACCAAAAGTTTTCATCATATCTGAAAACCTCTCCATAGGAATCACTTGAATTTCTTCAGAACGAGTTTGCTTTGAACAAACATCAAAATGATTTACGTATGCGGAATAGCTTTGAAATTCCAAAAATTCTGCATGAAAACAACTCCTTGTAAATAACCAAACCTTATTCACATAGCCTCATCCCCAAACCTGATTTGCATACTTGGGGCATGATCAAGGCTGGAGGGCAATCAAAAACATCGGTAGAGTCGGCTCCATGATTCCCTTTTCCCTTTCTAGGAAAAATGTTGGGCAAAATTGGCAACTCTTGAGATAAAGGGGCGGAGGACAAAGAAGTATGATGATATCAAGTCCTTCCTAGAGGTCAAAATCACAAGATATGACTCGAGTAAGCAAGAGCAAAAAGAGTCATCGAAGCTTACTATCAGAGACTCAAACTTTTGAGGAAAGGAGAACTCCATGAAGAAAAGGGGGACCTATATTTCTCGGGTAAGTATACATGCATATTGATCATGATGCATTACTTTCAACCTTGACATATTAGTGTCTCATCATCACCTCTTTTGAGCGGTGTTAAGCCCTCATCATAGGTAGCGTGTTTTCCAACCCTGCCTCCTTTTTAATGTGCCTTCGAGCCATCAACCACCTTAGGTAGTGTGTTTTCCAACCATACCTCCTTTTTAAAGTGCCTTCGAGCCATCAACCATCTTAGGTAGTGAGTTTTCTAACCATACCTCCTCTTTTAAGTGCGCCTTAGAGCCAACAACCATCTTAGGTAGTATGTTTTCCAACCCTGCCTCCTTTTTAGTGCGCCTTAGAGCCATCAATCACCTTAGGTAGTGTGTTTTCCAACCATACCTCCTTTTTAGTGCGCCTTAGAGCCAACAACCATCTTAGGTAGTGTGTTTTCCAACCATACCTCCTTTTTAATGTGCCTTCGAGCCATCAACCACCTTAGGTAGTGTGTCATATAACCCTATCTCCCTTTGAGTGCGCCTTAGAGCCATCAACCATCTTAGGTAGTGCGTTGTCCAACCCTGCCTCTTTTTAAGAGCTCCTTCGAGTCTTGACCTTTTAGGTAGTGTGTCTTTCTAACCCTACCTCCTTTCGAGTGCGCTTTCTAACCCTCAAGAGGATTCATCATTCCTCAACAAGATGAGTCAATCATATCTCATCCTTGTTTTTCTTCTTTACAATGCTTACTATCTAAAGTCTCTTACGAGACTTTCTACCGTAAGCATTGTAAAGAGGGGGGCAATCTGTCATCACCCAATTTTGGGTGATTCCCCAAAATTCGTTTTTTTCCCCAAAATAATAATAAAAAAAAAATCAAAATCAAAAAAATAAAATAAAGGCTGGCAATGCGGAGAAAGCCGACCAAGAAAGGCCGCAAAAATAGGCAAAAATCAAGCTGCAATTTTCGGAGGCCTAATTGTACCCTATTATGCCCAAAGATATAAAAATGCAAATTCAAAGGTCAAATTAAATGAGTATTGGACGAATTTGCATAAAAATTAAGTCCAATGACATAATTAAATTTTTAATAGGCCAATTTGATTTAATCATGGGCCAAATTGAATTTTAATTATGTTTAAGAATTAATTTAGGTCCAATTGAAGGAGTTAATTAAGTGCAAATACTTAATTATACTTTAAGCGGGTCAAAATTAATTGGAGGGCTTAATTGGTGAAAATTAAGTTTGGGAGCTTAATTTGGACTTAATTGAAAAGATCGGAATTTAAGAGACCCAATTTAATTTTTACCAAGTGAATCAATTGAAATCGGGGGCCAAACACAAAACTTCGGGGACCAATTTTGAGACCCGAAAAAATACTCTGCCTATAAATAGCAGCCTTTAACTCAAAACCTAGGGGGGCATTTTTGACAACAAAAAAAGAAGAAGAAAAACCTAACCCTAAAAAACTTAATCTTCTTCTTCCCCGGCCGCCCCCCCTTTTTTTAATTTTACGGTTGCTTCCCCCTCATCTGGCAACAAGAAGCCAGAGAAACCAAATCGCCTGCACATTTTCCTTCCAGCCGGTCCCAGCGTCTTCCTCTTCCCTCAAACCGGCACAATCTTCCTTCTCCCCTTGCAGACCAACACACACACACGACCAAGGCCTCTCCCCTTCCATTTTTCCCTCAAACCGGCGCCATCATCCCTTCCCTTTTCTTCCAGCCGGACTCTCTCCAAGCCACAGCTGCTACATAGCCAGCCACCTCGTCACCTCCATCAACAGCCGCCGGCCACACCTGGAGAAACCCACACCTGTAGCAGCTCCTCCCACTCCGATCCAGCTCCAGCAAGCACCACAACAGCAGCAGTGTCTCCTCATCACAGCGGCGCTGTCTCCAGCTCCTCCCCCGGCGGTGGCGGCCGGCAACCCACAGCCGGGTCTCTCTCAACCGACCCCCCACTTCCCTCCGGGTCAACGAGCAGACCGGTATCCATCGGAACTAACCCTCCTCCAGCTCCTCCGCCTTGCTGCCAGTACGCCGAAGCAGAAGAGAGGAAGATGAACCCACAGGTGACCGGGAGCGAGATCTAAAAGACCCGAGAAGCATAAATCGAAATAAAAACTAAAATCAAGCGCTGTGTTGTTGTGTTTCTTTGTTGTTTTGCGGGTCGCCGGCGTTGCGAGAAGAGAAATGGAGAAGAGGCCGGTTTTGGCCAGTTTGTTTTCGGCGGCGCGTGGGTTCACGCGCCGCCCGATAGCGGTGGCGCGTTGGAACACGCGCCGCCAGGTTTGTTCGCCTCCGATTCTGTGCGAAGGGTTCCCTTGCAATTTGCAGTTTTGGGGAGCATTTTGTAAATTGTGGATTATTTAATGTAATTGTTATTTAGTTTTGAATTGTTATAATTTGTATTGTGGATGTAAAAAGAAAAGAAAAAAGAAGAACAAACAAAAAAAAAAACAAAACAAAACAAAAGAATATAATATAATAAAAAATGTGTGTTTGTGCTTGTGTTTTTTTATTTATGATATTGAATTATAAAAAATAAAAAAAATAAAAGAAAAAGAAAAGAAAAAAACAAAAAAATGCATGTTTGTGTTTATTTCAGGGATCCTTTTATAATGAGACGGTAAAAGAAAAAAGAAGGATTTAATATTTTGATTGGATCACGGTGTAGAAGTACAAACTTGTACGGAAGTTGTATTTCTAAAATCCGATGAAAAAACAAAATTTTTAAAACTTCTTTAACACATCAAAGTCACGAGCAGCTTACCTCAGGTAGGGTGCGTTAGGGGTGCTAACACCTTCCCTAACCACAATCAGTCCCTTACCCACGAATCTCTGACAAGACCAGTCAACTTGGGTTTCCTAGTAACCCTCAAGTAAATACTAGGTGGCGACTCCTAACAAAATCAATTCCAATAACAGAGAGCAAAAACCGCCATCGCCAGGACGGGACGACGCCGCGCGGGTGTTTTCCGACGTGCGACATTCCCCATCAGAGTTCCTGTTGGGGCACTCCTTCTTATAATGACCTCTATCATCACAGTAATGACACCCTTGTCCTAGATACTGGTAGTTTCTCCACTTATGACTTTCCCTTCTACACACAAAGCATCGCTTTGGGGAAACTAAGCAGTCCCTGGGGTGTTTTTGTCTATATTTTGCATAAAAAAGGTAGTCAACACCCTTGCGATCACCGATCCTTACTGAAGAGTTTTCCCTCGAGTAGTGTGACTGCCCAACCATCATTCCCCCACTTGACTGTTAGTAGGGTGGTACCGTCAAGGTCCTTTTTTTCCTGTACTGCTCAAACACCCCGCTCTTTCCTTTCTTCGAAAGTGGTGGTCTGCTGCTGAAATAATCCCCATTCCTCTTTTTGCCTGTACCTTGATGCCCCTGTTGACTTTCTTTAATACAGGCCTCTAGAGTTTGTGCAACCTCAATCAACTCCCTCACGGATTTAAACCATAAGGTGATCAATCCTTGTAATGATCTAGCTTTTTCAATGCCAAAATTGATGGAAATTTTTTTTTGTCCGGTTTCTGGATTTTTTCACCACATCATTCTTCATATTTATCATTGCATTTTGTTCATTATCAAGGCACAATCTACGTAGGAAAATGTAAATCAACATTCCCATAAAATGAATTCTCAATACATGTGCCCATAATATTATATTTCCATACTCATAGGTTTACATTACATCGTATTGACATACTCATAAATTCACATTCTTGTTCTAGTCTCGTTAGCATTACGAGATCATACAAGAGTGTCAAACAACAAATTACACAACTAGTACTTTCATTATCATAACCTTATGTAATTTCACAACACGATATTCTCATTTTATGAACATCTCATATGTATATCCATAAACATCATATCAACTTGTTCGCACATTCACATCCGTGTTCCATTTCAATTTTCATTACTAGTCTTTATAAAAAGGGTCGGACGACTAATTTAGTGATTAACATGTTCGTTCATATAGAACTCATATCACTCATAACATGTGAATATATAGTTCTTTTCAAAATATGTGAGCTGTGAAATGGATTTCCTTACATACCATGTTGGTATGATGTCCCTGTTACAACACAAGATGATTTCAAGCATTATAGGCAATTTAAAGAAACTTAATAAAACAATATTAGCGTAACATTTTATTCATGGATCAAAAGAGCGTAATTCTATCATTTCTCCCTACTTATGTAAATACCACGTTAATAATTCATCAATTACCAAGGCTAATTACAATACTCAAACTCGATCATTAATCTCGAATACCGTTAGCCGAACTATCGTTATTCTCTGTTTAAAGCATAACAATCGTAGTTCTTTCATATACTTAGTATATATAAAACATAGTATACATGAACACATCAATTCTTGAAATTAACTCCTAACTCTCAAATCCAACTATCCTCTTAGGATGCCATTAGCCGAAGCTAATTGTTTATTCATCCCGGTCATCCACTCAGGGTGCCAGTCATTTACACATCATGGTCATCCACTTAGGGGGCCATTAACCAAAGCTAATCATTTGTTCATCCTGGTCATCCGCTTAGGATGCCATTAGCCGAAGCTAATCATTTCTTAATCCCAATCACCCCTTTAGGATGCCATTAGCTGAAGAATCAATCATTTGTCCTAATCATCTCTTCGGTTGCCATTAGCCGAAGCTAATCAATCATTTGTCCCGGTCATCCCTTCGGATGCCATTAGCCAAACCTAATAAATCATTTATCCCGATCATCCATTCAGATGCCATTAACCGAAGCTAATCACAACCAATCAAATGTTCTAAGGCGGTTTATGAACTCACTACAACATGGTAATATCCTTTGAATTGCTCATTCAAACGATTCATAACAACTTGACATTCACTGCAACATAATAGCAAACCCTTCATGATACTTGTATAAGCATTTCGTAATAGTTTAACATTCAGTAAACATGATAATAGATCCTTTGTAATACACAAACAAAACATTCCATAACAGTTTAACATTCAGTAACACAACAGTACACCCTTCGTATTACTCATCCAACCATTCATGACAATTAATGTTCAATACAATACAATAATAGATCCCTCGTAATACTCATACAACCATCCGTGATAACATTCAGTATAATACAACGGTAGATCCTTCAAAATATTCATACAACCATTCGTCACAATTACATTCAATAACATACAACAGTAGATCCTTCGTAATATTCATACAACCATTCATCACAATTACATTCAATAAGACACAACAATAGATCCTTCGTAATACTCATACAATCATTTGTCACAATTACATTCAATAAAATACAACAGTAGATCCTTCGTAATACTCATACTACCATTCATCAGCAGCCCAAATTCATAATAGCCCAGTCAACATCTCATAGTCGGTTTAATATTCATCGCAGCACAATAATATATCCACCTCTAATAGGCAATTTCAGAATATTAACATTTTTTTCATTGTTTCAACATTCAACAAGAACCAGATCGACATTTCATAGTCGTTTCGACAATCATCAAGACTTCAATCAAACACTTCATCATCATTTCATCATTCAACAAGAATTTAAAAAAAATATCATCAAAAGTAAATTATTTCAAAACATAAACATCATACGAGAAAAAGGTGGAAACCACCTACCAGTTCCTCCTGTGGGATGTCCTTGCTCGGTCGAAGGTTCGATCATGGTCGCTCCACCTAACACGTCAATGGTCACAAATTAGCACATTTGCATTCTGAAATCACATTCATCACCATACCTATTTCAAGAATCCATATGTTCACATGCAAATGTTCCACATGTTACACAATCATACATGAAATCGTTGCAAGCATTTAAGTCATTTCTGACCGGGGAGTCTATTGTAGAAAATCAACAACGAAACCGGTTGTTGCTAATTTGCACAATTCGGCAATGCAACTGATTCGCTGCAAGCACTTCAATTTTGACAACGAATGCTACTTCGCTGCAGCCAACACACTTTCAGCAGCGAATGCTAATTTGCTGCAGGCAACTCAATTTTGGCAACAAATCACAATTTCACTGCAGTCAATACACTTTCGGTAGCGAATGCTAATTCACTGCTGACAACTCAATTTTAGTAGTGAATCACAAATTCATTGCAGAACACACACTTTAAAATGACAAATGCTAATTCACTTACTGAGATGACTCAATTTCGGTGCGAATCACATATTCGCTGTAGAACACACACTTTCGACAGCGAACGTTAATCCGCTATGACAGCTCAATTTCAGCAGCAAATCACAAATTCGCTATAGACCACATTTTCATAGAGAATGCTATTTTGCTGCAAACAACTCAATTTCGAAAGCAAATCACAAATTCACAGCAGAACACGCACTTTCAGCAGCGAACGCTAATTCACTGCAGACAACACAATTTTAGACAGTGAATGTTGATTCACTGTAGACACACAATTTTGGCAGCGAACACAGATTCGTTATAGATAATGCAATTTCAACAGCGAATGTTGATTCGCTACAAACAATGTAATTCGGCAGCGAAAATTCCTTTGTTGTAGGCAACACCACTCGACAACGAAACCTAATTCGCTGCACACAACACAATTCGGCAGCGAAATTGGTTCGCTGCAGGCAACACAAATTGGCAGCAAAATTGGTTCGCTGTCGGCACCATAATTAGGCAGTGAAAACTGGTTCTCTCTACGGCACCATAATTCGGCAGTGAAAATTGGTTCACTATAGGCCATAAAATTCGGCAACGAAAGAAAATTTGATGCGGACAACACAATTCGATAGCGAAAGCAAATTCGTTGCAGACGACATAATTCGGCAGCGAACACTGATTCGCCACAGATACTATAATTCAGCATCAAAAACTAATTCGCCGCGGACAACACAATTCGGCTACGAAAACTTACTCGCTACAGGCAACACAATTCAACAGCGAGACTTACTCGTTGCTAACATAAAAAAATTATTTATAAGAACTAAGTCGTTGTTGACTCAGAAATCATCAACGCAACCCCTGTCGCTGCCGATTCACAAATCGGCATCATTGACGGAATCATTTCTGATTCGACTTCTTCCCTTCGGCCAAGTGTAAAGCTTACGCTAGGCTTTTCTCCTTTGTAGCACTTCCTAGCCTAAACTTGTACACATAACGACAACAGTCTTCGTATCACAAAAGCATGAACAGTGCACCATTAAATCTCAACATGCATATTTGATTTAGGTTCTTCTAACTACTAGCTCAAATGATACAAATCCATTCATCACACAACAAAATCAATGCATTATCAAGTGGCAATTCCATTTCAGCTGCAGCATGTTTCTTCAAGATTTATTATTAACATATTTTCATGTAACTACATCAACCGAACATCTTTGAATCACACCATTAACACAAGTATAATTCTGTTTTGGTTTCACATGATCTAACATCTCTAACAAGGTTGTCATCTATGCATTTTATTCCTTTAATCCCTATTTTGTCCAGCCCTCACCAAGGTCGGCCAACTTTCCAAGTTTGTGCATTCAAATTTGCAACATTTCTTTTGTTAAATATTATGGAATTAGGTCCCCCATTCAGCCCTATTTTTTGTCCCTTCTTTTAGCTTAGTTCTTTCCATAACAATTGGAGTAAAATTCCTAGCCATGCATCCATAGTTTTCTTATTCCTTTCGGTTTCAAGGCCTTAGGAACAGATGAAGAAGAACAAGGTTTATACCTCACGGATTTAGTATTTTTGGGACGGGTTTGACAACATTTCTCCCCTTCTGCTCCCGATTTGCTTCTTCCTCTCTTCCGGTTTTCTCCTCCTCTTGTCAGTTTCCCACCAATTTTAGGCCTCTACTCCCTTCATGTTTGCAGTTGTCAAGCCTCCTATCAAGCTTTTCTTTCACTCTCTCACACCTGAGGCATATGCAGCAGAGTTGTTGAGCTATCTTTGGGAAGGAGGAAAGAACAAGAGCATGCAACTCATTTTTAGGAAAAGGGAAGGGGGGTAAGAGCATGCAGCTCGTTTTGGGAAGAGTGGGGAGTCACCCTTTCTCTCTCCTTGTATTTATAACCCCCAAAGTGTCTTTGGGGTGTTTGGGACCAAGGCTATCCTTACCCTCTTTTTAGGTTATCTTGGGCTGGTTTCTATTCCCATTCTTTCCTAGGATAGGTTGGTCCAATTCTAATTTTTGTTAGGTCTTACACTGCCACTGTCAATTCAGAAATCGACAATAAAAATTGTGTCGCTGCCGATTAAAAAATTAGCAACCAACTATGTCGCTGCCAATTCAGAAATCGATAGCCAAAACCTATTCAGAAATTGACAATAAAAACTGTGTCGCTACCGATTCAAAAATCAGCAGCCAACTATGCCGCTGCCGATTCAGAAACCCACTATGCTACTGCCGATTCAGAAATTAGCGACCAAAAAGCGTGTCCTTTGTTGATTCATAAATCGCGACCAAAAAATTTTCCGCTGCCGATTCAGAAATCGGCAACCAACTATGCCGCTGCCGATTCAGAAATCAGCAGCCAAAAAACTATGTCACTGCTGATTCATAAATCGATAGCCAAAAAGCGTATTCGTTGCCGATTCATAAATCGGCGACCAACTATTTCTTGTCGATTCAGAAATTGGCGAGCCAAAAAGCTACATCGCCGCGATTCGAGAAATTAGCAGCTAAAAACTATGCCGCTGCTGGTTGAGAAATCGGTAGCAAAACTGTGTCGCTGCTGATTCAGAAATCGGCAACCAACTGTGCGTCTCTTTTTTTTCTTTTTTTTTGGTGTTTACAATCCTTGTCTCAAATCCTGGTGCAAGTCATCCCTCAACTTCTCAATTATATGTTCTTATGTTTACACATAGTGTGGGCGAACAACGAGAGATCATGGAACCTCTTTTCGTACTCTAATATTGACATATCACCATATCTTAATGCCAAGAACTCCTATTCCTTTACTTTACAATGGTATTTGGAATAAAACTTATTCTCAAACTCTTTCTTGAAGTCACTCCAAGTCAGTGTCTCAGTTGCACACCTCAGCCCCACCATGTCATGGCCTTATCAGACAATAACTGAGTGGCACAGTCTACCCTCAAACCCTCAGGTATATTTATTTGGATCATGGTCTTCTCTACCTTTCTAATCCACCTCCTGGCTACCTCTGCATCTTGTTCCCCCATATACGGTTTGTAGCCCATTTCCCTCATACTCTTGACCAAACGTACAAGTAGCACCACGCTATCCGTGATCGTGACATTTACAGAGGCTGCCTACAGAATCTGCGTGATGGGAGTTGTTTGTGTCATCGAGCTAGCCATGCCCTCCATCACTACTTTAACTATATGTACAAGAAGTCTCGAGTCTACATATTATAGGGGTACACCCTGTTGGAATAGTCGATAGTTGTGCCTTTGACCTTTCTTATAGCCCTAATGCAGCTGGGGGTACTTCCTTTGTTTGGTTAGGCCTCTGACCTTTCTCCGCTATCGCGATTCCTCCCCGCAAGGTTTCAGGTGATATTCCTGAAGCATGAGATGTCGTATCATCCAAGGGATCTTTGTCTCGCAAGCCTTGGGCACTTCGGCCCCCGCTCCTCCTTTCTAAGGAGGGTGGCTCAGTATGTGTTCCTTATCGGGCGCATATCATCCTTAAATTTATCACAACAACATCATTATCAATGATCCTCGGGATTCGAGACCAAGGGATCGATACCAATTGTAACAACCCGACTTTTCAAGCCAAAACAACGGTAAATTTATATATATATATATATATATATATATATATATATATATATATTTGACACAACATCATATCGAAAATTGATGAACCTATTTCTCCTCATTATCGAGGTACAATCCATACACCAACATCAATCAATATTTCATTAAAAGTAATTCTTACATATACAAATAATATTATATTTGCTTAATTACAAGTTCATATTATAATATACATACATAAACATGAGTTTGCATTCCTATATGAATTTAAACAAAAGCATCTAATAATAGTTATACATTCGGTACATTTTGTTCATACAAAATACATTGTGATTTAAAATGTAATTGCATGATTCCTTGCAAAAGTAGGTTCCCGTGTATTGGGGTTCCTAAGCACCTCGTTGGTGTGACGTCCCTGCTATAGTTCAAATATTTATAAGAATATAGTTAATTAATAATAAACAGCCAAGTAGCTTAATGAAGCATTAACATTATTCTATATTTAAAGCATAGCATTTGTGGTTCCTTTATATACTTGATATGTACAGATCGTAGTACACATTAACGCATCAATTATTGCAACTACTCATAACTTTCACATCTAGCTATCCTCTTAGGGCACTATTGGTCGAGGTTAACTGTTCATTCATCTCGGCCATTCACTCAGGATGCCATTAGCTGAAGCTAATCATTTATTCATCCCGGTCATCTATTGAGGATGCCATTAGCCGAAACTAATCATTTATTTATCTTGGCCATCCAGTCGGATGCCATTAGCCAAAGTTAATCATTTATTCATCCCGGTCATCTATTGAGGATGCCATTAGCCGAAACTAATCATTTATTTATCTTGGCCATCTAGTCGGATGCCATTAGCCAAAGCTAATCATTTATTCATCTCGGTCATCCATTCAGGATGCCATTAACCGAAGCTAATCATTTATTTATCATGGCCATCCACTCAGGATGACATTAGCCGAAGCTAATCATTTGTTCATCAACAATTACTCGTTTGATAACTTGGTATTTGTACCAACACAATATGGTGACAATCATGATAGAACATTTCATAAATTAACATGATGAAAGAGGAAGGTGAAAATCACCTACTTGTTCCACCCGCAGGGTGTCCTTGTCCTGACGAAGGTCCGATCCCAGACACACCACCTAAAACATCAATGGCCACAAATCAGTACATTCATATTCAGTAATCACACAACTCATCATTACACATGTCTCAAGCATACACAAGTTCATATTCCATTATTCCACATATTACCATCACACAAAACGATCATTTTAATCACTGAGCCAACATAATTTTGGCAGTGAATGCTAATTCGCTGCAGATAACCCAATTTCGATAGCGAACACTGCCTTTCAGTTCCAACATTACATTTGTTATTAGAACCCAGCAGAATCACACAATTTCAAGCATGAACACATGCATTTCAGTTCCAGCATTACATTCACACATTTCCACAGTATTTTGTCAAAGATTTATATACAGAAATTACATCACAGTTGCATGTACGATTTTGTTTTTGGCAAGGCCATCCCTCAAGCATTTGGCCACCTAAACTCCTAGTTTGTCCAGCCACCATTATGGCCACACAACTAACTAGATTTTCATTTGCAAAATCATTCATCCCCCCATACTGTGTATTCTGGTTATAGGTCCCTCATTTAGCCCCTTTATTGTCTTTCTTTTTAGTTTAGTTTTTCCCCTAACAACTAGTGTAAAATCTAGGCCAATCCCTCATGGTTTTACTTCTCCTCTTCAGTTCCAAGGCTCAAGAATAGGTGAAGAGAAGATTTGGTTCATACCTTACTATTTTCAGTAGTTTTAGGAAGGAATTTAACAAGTTTTTCTCTTCCCTCTGTTCATATTTTTCTGCTTCTTCCTCTTGTTTTGGTTTTCCTTCCGTCCTTCTTTAACTATCCCAGTCGACCTGTTACACACCCTATTTTATCATGGTTTCAGCCATTTTCAGCACTCTTTAACTCTCATTTCCTCTCTAGGGTTCAAGAGGGATGCATGCAGCTAGATTGGGGGTCTTCTTTTTGGGAGAGAAGGAGGGGGTCTGCTGCGTGCAGCTGGTCGGATTTTAGGGAAGAGCAAGGGTCACTCTCTCTCTCTCTCTCTCTCTCTCTCCTTGCATTTATACCCCCTCTTAAATGAGGTATGGTGTTTGGGGTTGGTTTAGAAGTGTTCTTGTCCCCATTTTGGTTATTCCAATACTAGTTTTCCCCCTCTTAACTCCTTAAGGCAATCTGGTTTGTTTCCCTAAACTTTTACTTAGACTGAGTCACTATCAATTCAAAAATCAGCAATGAAAATTGTGTCGCTGTCGATTCAGAAATTTACAGCGACGGTGGGGTTGTTTTTGGCATTCATTTTTGTTGGGTGTTTACAGTGTCGCTGTCGATTCAAAAATCAGCAAGGATGGTGCAGTCGTTTCTAGCTTTACTTGAGATGTTGTGTTCCATTGTTGCATCTATGGATTGCCAATCACATCAAAACACCAAGAGATATTTTTTAATAACTTTTGGTGGTTTGATCTTTGACCATTGAAAATTATAATAGATGAGACTTTATAGAATTTGGATGAGAAAGCATGGGTAGAGAAATATGCTACATTTTCGCAAAGTAACTTTAGGTGGAAAGCACCATAGATGAACGACACGGTCTGCATAATGAGTTGTGGTTGCAAGATATGGGTTCCTCTGATTGGTATAACTGGATACATTTAGGTGAAATGTATCACCTGCGTTTGTAGCAAGACATCTAAGTGAAATCCAGTATGTACCAAGAACTTTGGGATTAACAGATTTCACTAGTCTATTCAGACATCAGTCATCCCTCTAGAAGATGGAACTCATTAAGAAATATTAAGGAAGGCTTTTATTAGTAAATAAGGAAGAGAAAAGTGGGGATGGATCCTCATTCAGTCAAAATTACACGATTTGGAGAAATAAAGAGCTTTCTAAAGTGATTGGACTCTCAAAACCTAGAAATTCAAAATTAGTAACGGAGCATCCGAAATTAGAAAAAAAAAGAGTGGATAACAAGGAAGAGTTAAAAAAAAGTGCGAAATCAACCTTTGTCATAGCAAGGGGCAATAATAGCTCTTGGATAAACAACTGAAAGAAGAAGATAAGGTGAGAAACTTCTTAATCGACAACTAAAAAGGAAAGATGAACAGTTAGCAACTTTGGTAAGGGATCTTGAGATAAAAGATTGATAGAAAAGAGTTGAGATTGCTGAAGAGGTAACCAAAAGATCCAAAATGAGTTAAAAACTGTAATAACCAAACATGATGAACAGGTCAACAAATATATGCAGATAGAAAAGGAAAGGGTCCAAATCAAAAAGTCAACTAAGAGCAAGATGATTTCTAATAAAGAAATGATAGACTCTTTGAAGAAAGATAAGGATAGCCTTAAGAAGAAATTAGATAATGAAAAAAAGAAGATTCAACTAGTTGAAATAGAAATAGAAGAAGGAAAAAAGATTCAAGCCTAATATATAGCACAATCAGAAGAAGAAAGAAGCGCTAGGAAGGACGCTAAATCTGACATTTGATTATGAACTTGTGTATGCTTGAAATATGCATGGTGATGAGTTGTGTGATTACTAAATACAAATGTACTTATTTATGGCCATTAATGTTTAAGGTGGTGCGATCGGGATTAGACATTCGTCATGATAAGGACACCCTACAGGTGGAACAGGTAGGTGGTTTCCACCTTTTTCTTGTATATTGTTAATGTTCTGAAATGACTTGTTGAGGATGATATATTATTGTGTTGTGATGAATGTTAAACCAACTACGAAATATTGATTGAGTTGTTGACGAATGTTAAACCAATAATGAAATGTGCATTGAGTTGTTTATGAAAATGTTAATGTTTTGAAATGACTTGTTTAAGGATGATAAATTATTATTGTAAACACAAAAAAAAGAGTAAATTAAAGCCGGAAATGAGTCCACCATCGCTACCAATTTCTGAATTGGCAATGACACAGTTCTTCATTGCCAATTTCTGAATCTGCAGTGACAGTTCGACTACTGATTTCTAAATCGGCATCGGTAAAGTTTTTGAGTGCTGATTTTTGAATCGGCAACGATGCAATTATTGGTTGCCGATTTCTGAATTAGCATCAGCAAAGTTTTTGGCTGTCGATTTCTGAATTAGCAGCGACACAATTATTGGTTGTCAATTTCTGAATTGGCAGCGGCACAGTTTCGTTGCTAATTTCTGAATCGGCAGCGACAAAGTTTTTGGTTGTCGATTTCTAAATCAGCAGCGACACAGTTTTTTGCTGCCAATTTCTGAATCGACAACGACACTGTAAAACCTAACAAAAAATTTGTGTTGGAATGGCCTATCATAAAAGAGAATTGGAATAGAAACCATCCCAAGATAACCAAAAAGGGGGGTAAGGACAGCCTTGGTCCAGTGCCCAAACACCCCAGCATATTTATAGGGGCTCTAAATATAAGGAGAGAGAAAGGGTGACTCTTCCTCTCCCCTAGAAACAGTTGCAGCCATTGCTACAACTGAACCTCTCTTTTCCCTCAAGAAAAACCGACCGGACCACCTGCATGCAAACCCTCTTGAGTGAAGAGTGTGTAGAGGGTTGAGAAGAAAAGAGAAGGTGACCCTTCTCTTCCCAAAACCGACCAAAACAGCTGCAGCAGACCCTTCCCTCCTTCTAGAGAAAAACAATAGCCCAGCTGCATGTTCACTCCACTGCATGTGCAAGTAAAGGGAGAGCTAAAGGGTAGGATTAATAACTAAAAGCCATAGAGGGAGAGGGGTTATGACAGACGGCTGAACAGAAGAAGAAAGGGGAGGAAAACTGAACAGAAGAAGAGGAAGAAAACAAGTAGCAGAGGGGAAGAAAGACCATTAAATCCCTTTCCTAAACCAATTAAAATCATAAGGTATGAACCAAAACCTTTCTCCTAATGTTCTTGTGACCTTGGGACCAAAAGGGAGAAGGAAACCCCAAGTAAATGGCCTAGAATTCTTGCACCAGTTGTTAAGGAAAAACTAGACTAGAAAGAGGGACGAAAATGAGACTGAATGGGGGCTAAATTTTAGAATACTTAACAAAGGCAATGAACAAATTTTAAATGCATGAACTTGTAAAGATGACCGACCATGGTGGGGGGGCTGAACAGAACATATTGTGTGATGAAATGCATGTGTTCATGCTTGAAATTATGTCATTTTGCTAGGTTCTATGAACAAATATAATCTTTGGAACTGAAATGTATGTGTTCATGCTTGAAATTGTGTGATTCTACTGGGTTCTATGAACAAATGTAATGCTGGAACTGAAATGCATGTGTTCATGCCCGAAATTATGTTGTGTGCAGTAAACTAGTGTTCGCTACCGAAATTAAGTTGTCTGCAACGAATGTTAAGTTGGCTACAGTGAATCAGTGTTCGCTGCCGAAAGGGTGTTGTCTACAACGAATCTATGATTCACTACCGAAAGTGTGTGTTCCGCATCGAATTTGTGATTCTCTGCTGAAATTGAGTTGTCTGCAGCGAATTAACATTCGCTGCTGAAAGTGTGTTGGTTGCAGTGGGTCAGCGTTGGCTGCCGAAAAGGTGTTGTCTACAGCGAGTCAGCGTGCGTTGTTGAAAGTGTGTGTTCTGCAGTGAATTTGTGATTCGCTGCCGAAATTGAATTGTCTGCAACGAATTAACATTCGCTGCCGAAAGCGTGTTGGCTGTAGCGAGTCAGCGTTCATTGCCGAAAGGGTGTTCCGAAATTGAGTTGTCTGCAGCGAATGAACATTCGCTGTTGAAAGTGTGTTGGCTGCAACGAACCAGCTTTCGCTGCTGAATTATGTAGCCTACAGGGAACCAGTTTTTTCTGCCGAATTATGTGGCCTGTAGTGGAACAGTTTTTTCTACCTAATTGTGTGGCCAAAGTGAATCAGTTTCGCTGCTGGTTTTCTACAATAGACCCTCGAGCAGAAATGATTGAAATGCTTGAAACAATTTCATTGTAAGATGGTGTAAAATGTGGAACACTTGAATGTGAAACATATGGACTCTTGAAATAAGTATGGTGATGAATGTTATTTAAGGATGCAAATATACTGATTTGTGGCCATTGATGTCTTGGGTGGTGTGGCCAGGATCAAACCATCGTTAGGGCAAAGACAACCCTTAGGTGGACTCGTATGATGTTTATGTTTTGAAATAATTTACTTATGATAATATTTTATTAAATCCTTGTTGAATGATAATATGAAATGTTTGATTGAATTCTTGATGATTTTCAAAACGACTATGATATGTCGATCGGGTTCTTGTTGAATGTTGAAACAATGATGAAAATGTTAACGTTCTGAAACGACCTATTTGAGGTGTATATACTATTGTGTTGCAATGAATATTAAACCGACTATGAGATGTTGATTGGGCTATTATGAATTTGGGCTGCTGATGAATGGTAGTATGAGTATTACGAAGGATCTACTGTTGTATTTTATTGAATGTAATTGTGACAACTGGTTGTATAAGTATTACAAAAGAGCTATTGTTGTGTCCCATTAAATGTAAATGTGATGAATGGTTGTATGAGTATTACGAAGGATCTACTGTTGTGTCTTATTGAATGTAATCGTGATGAATGGTTGTACGAGTATTACGAAGGATCTACTATTATGTTTTATTAAATGTAAATGTATTACGAATGATATTTTATTGAATGTAATTGTGACAAATGGTTGTATGAGTATTACGAAGGATCTACCGTTGTATTATACTGAATGTTAATTATCACGGATGGTTGTATGAGTATTACGAGGGATCTATTGTTGAATTGTATTGAACATTAATTGTCATGAATGGTTGGATGAGTAATATTGTGTTACTGAATGTTAAACTGTTATGGAATGTTTGTTTGTGTTTTACAAATGATCTATTATCGTGTTACTGCATGTTAAACTATTACAGAACACCTGTACAAGTGTCACGAAGGGTCTGCTATTATGTTGCAATGAATGTCAAGTTGTTAACACGAAGATCCCAATCCAGAAAGATAATTGTCGCGATGTCCCACACGTGCGACATGTTGTGTATGGAGTTTGGTCTTGTTTTGAATGGCTATGTGTAGCCCTGACTTTATATAATCAAATATGGGATTATGTGTGCCTAGCTTACTTGGCTTTGTAAGGCCAAAGGTGGGATTGTATGGCCTGGCTAGGAATTTACATGGCTTGTAGCCTTGGTTTAGCCCTTGCTATGCTTTGGCTTGTTTGCCTAGTGAGACACCCAGACTTTGGAATTTCTTTATGGTGAATGAGATGTATCATTAGAGGAAAATTTTGGTGTTGGTAATTCATTGGAGAAAAATAGTGCTTTGCTAGTGCTATTGTATAGGAAAAAACCATTGACTAGCCATGATTGCTCGTTGGTTGATGTGTTATGTTATAGTTGTTTCTGCCCTGTCATTAGTGAAAATGTTAGTGATGGGTAGTGTTATTGACATAGAAGATGATGCATGGTTTACATATAAAAACTAGTTTATGCGTAAGAGAAATTGTGTACATGAAAAGTTCGTGTGTGGTTTATGGAAACCCGAAGAAATTCACAAAAGAGCATGCTAGACAAGATTAGATAGATCGGGTCAACACCTTATTTAAAGGGTTGGAAAATCATTAGCCATTTATTTATTATTATTTTTAGAAAAAACATGATCCATCACAAAGCAAAATAATTCAGTATGTAATGTTATTTTGTACCACAATACAACATAATTAATTAATATGTGTGCAACTTATAAGTTAATATATTTTCTTTTAATACACACAAAAAGGTACTTGATTGGAAAGGATAATAAAATAAAAAACATAAGAAATTTGTAATAAATAAAATAAGAAATATTAGCAACGATTAGAGTATAAAATATTTAATAGCATCCACTATATGGAACAAATTAAAAATCCATATACAAATCTTAAATTGAGAAGTTTAGTCAAAATTTCTCAAACATTAGTTTTAGAAATTGTGTGAATCAACACAAGATCTAAATCTTAATAAAATAAATAAAAATATCATTTATCCGGTTGTCATTTTCATTCATTTCCTATCAAACCTAGTTGTCATCTCTCTTTATCTCATGTCAAAACCCAACTATCATCACAACCCTTCTTTCTATCAAGACATAAATGGCATGATTTCTTCTGATTGAATGCTTGAGAGTGTGTTTCTAACTATATTTAAATGTTTTATTTTTTTTTTATAAATGTGTTTACCATGAAAAAATATCAAATTAATTACAGATCAGTATATAACATGTCATTTCATCCATTACTAGACGATCTAGAATGCACTGGACTTCAAGTTGAAGCAAACTCATCTAGATGGAAATTCGGGCATGGTCGATGAATGTCCACTCGTTTGAACAATGAGATGGATGCAAGAGAAGGTCATGCATATTATAAGTGTGGCATATGCAATGACACAAGCCATAATAGAAAAACATGTCCTAATCTGACGTATGTATGACAATATAATTATATGAAAAATATGTTAGGATATATAATTATATTTTTGTTAAGCATATTAAACTTATCAAATTTCACATCAATTACAGATACTATTACATAGGATGCTGCAAACTTGAGGTGGCGGATCATCTACTTATGTTGAGCATTCATATTTGGACAATGATAAATCTAGACAACATGACTATGATCAGAAAGAGCGTGACTATGATTATGGAGAGCATCAGTCACAGTACATGCATACCGGACCCACCGACACTTCTGCCTTGTGGTTGCAAGATCAACATCAATTGGAGGACGTATTCATCGGTATTGTAAGTATATTTAACTTTAATATATTTTTAATTTACTTATCATTAAAGGTATTATATATGTAAGTACTTATAAGTTAAATTATTATGTAGGATGAGTCCTCTATTTATTGTCGTACACATAGGCAAATGAGACCACATGAGTGGGTTCAACCATATATGTTCTAGCTAAGTTTTTTGAACGTTAGTTGTCTAGACTACATCAAACTTAGCCACGACCTGATCCATGCACTAATTGAGCGATTGACACATTATGTTCCATCTTAGGCATAGGGAGATGACACTAACACTATAGGACATGGTGGTTTTGCTTGGACTGCTTATTAATGGATAGACAGACACATATATTGGTGTTTGTAATTGGATTGCATTACGTGAGTGATCATTTGGATTGACATCCCTTCTTACTAAGTTGAAGGGGGTAACATACGTCTTAAATGAATTGATGAGACATTTACGACACCACCAGATGATGCTGACAATGAGGTCTTGGGGAGGTACAAATTAAATTATGATTTGAATGACATTTTCATGTGTTGATTATTTTTTAAATTTATATGAATTGTTATTATAATTTTAATGTGTTATGTAGGTATGTTAGAACATATATATTGCATTTGTTTGGCAGTGTTATTATTCACAAACCTCACATGGAGATATTTGCCATTAATTTATCTAATGCTCCTAGATGGTTTTAACACCATCCCCACATATAGTTAGGGACCTGCTGTTTTGGCATGCTTATACAAACATCTATGTCTTGCATGCATAAAGGGCAAACAAATTAGGGGATGTTTGCTACTTTTTCATGTATGAATGAAAAATTGGATTATAACTATTTATATTTAAAATATTTATGTTAACAATAAATAATCAACTTGTTTTTATTTAATAATAGTTATGGTCCTAGGTGCTTTATGTTGGCCCTAAATACCTAAATTGTCGCTTATGGCTATCCAAACTATTGGGGTTACAATACAGTTCACACTAGGATGCATTTATTGCAAAGTTATTTAGCAATATTGATGCAAAATTATATTGTCTAATTGTAACTTTTAAAAATACAATTAAACCGACATATTTGTAATGCTAGGTGGTATCTTTGGTAGAGTATTTGAAAATAATCTAACACATGTATTGACATTATATTAGAGGGGGCTAAATAGGCAGCATGTTATCCAGGTATTTTAGCCATTTTTTTAAATAAAAAACATGACTCCACCAAATTGTATCTGTTTGGTATTTAAAAAACTTATATTATAAAGGTCATGTGGACGCTTTACTAGGAAGAAAGATTGACGATTGTTCCGACTATTTGAACCAGCGAGATGGACATATGAACATTAGTGGTCTCGCTGGTATTTTTTGAGATGGTTGCACTACATTGCCCAGATCAAGTAATGCACTAGTTCATCTAAAAATAGCACATTCCAGTTGACATCAATACGAGTGATGCTTTGAACGCCATAACTCGTTGGGGGTAAAAATGATGATTACGATTGGTTAAGCCACCATGGAGCTTATGTACCACAATGAGATGCACGAAGAAATGATATATTTACAGAGATGCAACTTGTGATTACAGATAAGGAGTATTTGATTTGGTATATGAGTATCACACGTTGAGTCATTACTCTGAATCCTGAGTTGGTTCTTATACTGGGTACATGCAGTACGAGCAATATGCCCAATAGATTCAAAATATTGTAAGTATGTTAAAAATTAGGTTTTATTTATTAATTTAACATTAATGTTTTATTAATATTAGGTTAACTTCATGTTATAAGAGGATCGAGAGACCTCATCAGTGCTTTGTAGTATTGATGAAGAAAATGAAAGTTACACTAATGTGTCTTGGTGGTTCAATGTTTGTCGTACTGGACTTGAAATCTTTGAAGAGATGTTAAACTCTTGATGATGTCATGGTAGAGAACAAGGTCACTCAGGCAGGTGTAAGAACTGGATCCATCCGTGCTACTAATGAGCTCGGACCATCTAATAGACAACGTAGATATATATAGATTAGTTATGTTTATATATAATGAGATTTTAATTACTTGAATATTGTATTATTGCAGTATTTTATATTCATTTTTCATGTTATATATGTTTTCTTATTTTTACATTCTTAGGGCTACTTGTGATTATGAAATGTGAGAGTTTGTTAAGTTTGATGAGAATTTGTTAAGTTTGGTTTATGTGGTTTTCTACAGTTTTTTTAAGCATAACAAAACTTTGATATAGTTTCTATATAGAAAAAACTTTGCCAAAATTTTGTTAAAATTATAATTTTTTTAACTCTCTAAAATCATTAACTAAATTAAATGTCGGATTAATAAAGTAAATAATAAATCTCATAAAATTTTTTTTGTTAGATTTAGATTTTGAGAAAATTTGTTGCTAGGAGAGGCAATAGCCTAACTACCAATCCTCTGGCTAAACTAGTCAGCTAGATGATCGAGTTGTTTGAATTGGTCGATCACTTCACATAAAAATTATGATTTTTATGAACATTTTCTCCTAAATATGTCTTATGCATCAAAATATATATTTTAAAAGTGTGTATTTTGTCACAATATTTTGCTGTTGTGTTAATTCGACCATTAATTTGCATTTTGTATGCTAATTGCACAATTTGACCGTTTGATTGATGGGTCCAGCAACAAACCTTTCTTCTAGTCTTCGGTCAGTTTTTGGTGAGGGCATGGCAGAAGAAAAATGCGAGTGGATTGTTAAATAATGAAAGACCTGAAGGGCATGGCCAAAGCGGCGATGTCTGCGAAGTTGCTTGATAAAACTTTGAAGATGGGATTGTTTAATGGAATTGCCTTCCTCAAACCATTGCTCTATAACTGGAATGATGGAGACCCTTTGGATTTCCAGCCTCTCTTCAAACCATGATTCCTTTGTCAATTGCCAGGCAAAGTCCAGTCACAAAATTGTCTCCAGATGACGCGAAAATACAAATACCCCCCAAGTTATCTCCATTAAAACCAGTTCAAAGCTCTTTTCACAAGAAAAACCCCAACACTTCTAACAAGCGTGCAAAGCCCAAGACTCGTCCTTTTGGCTCCATATTAATAACCCCAGACCACGTTTCTCCTAAGAAAGGCAAGATAAGCCGGGGATAATGAGGAAAGAAGAGAGATTTTGGCGATGTGAGTAGCCATCAGACGCTGGCTTTTTGTGGGTTTGGGTATTGGATGCAGGGTTTTAGGTGTTTTCCTTGGTTTGCTCTCACAGCTTCCATATGGCGAAAGGAGAGCAGTGGTGTGGGGGTTGGCTGTGAATGGTTTCACTTAGGGTTCTATGATCATTATTTTTTATTATTTAACAATAAATTTATAATATTTAATAAGTAATTTTTCGCGCACGTAAACTATTATAAACAATAAGATGTAATAAAATGTAACATTAAATTCTCAAGAGGGTCTTTCTTGTAGTTAAAGTAAGTCCTTCCCGCATATCAACTCGGGAAATTGGAGCTTGACTTAGGTGAGGTGGTCGGAAATTAATCCTCTTAAATTTGGATAATCAAGAAAATCAAGCCATGATCTAAATTAAATTCTAATAAAACATAATGATGTAAATTTCAATACATATCTTTTAATTAAAAATATATGATTTTAACTAAAAAGACATAAAATGATTTTGGTTTAAGATAAATCTAGTTAATTTACCATAATTTGCTAATGTTTGAGTTGATCTAATAATGAAGTGTTTGAGAGTATGATAATAATTTATTTTTAAAGTGTTATTTATTTAAAAATAAATTAAAATAATATTTTTTAAAATATTTTTAACATTAACACAACAAAACAATTTAAAACTTAAAAATTTAATTTTAAAAAAATTAAAACTTTGTTCGGAATATAATTCTAAATCATTTCTAAATCTAGACCCTGTTTATTTTTGCGTTTTAAAAACTCTTTTGAAAAAATTTGAAAATTTTTTATTTTTTTATTTCAAATTAATATTTCTTAATATTTTTAAATTAGTTTGATGCATTAATATTAAAAATTAGTTTTTAAAACTAAAAAATATTATTTAAATATATTTTTAAATTAAAAATATTTTAAAAACTAATTATAACTATACTCCTAAACACCCCAACCAAGGTTGTCAAAAATACTTTTTTGACACGACATGAAATATACAATATAAACTCGGATCGTAAACTCAAATCATAAACTCGTAAAATCACAAGAAAAATATTTTAACTAATTATATATTGACAATTTCAGTTAAGTAGTAAATAATAATATAATACAATTAAAATAAAAGTGAAATAAACAATACAAATGTTCAAACACCTTAAAATACATAATTCAAATATAAATCCATACATGGTTTAAATAATTTAAAAATATGAAAAGAAAAAAAATAAGATTGACATCAATTTAATCTCATGACACCTCACCTTCCATCGTTTTTATGTTAGTAACAAGTTTTAGAAATAATGTCCAAATATCCTACCAAACAAGACATGTATTTCAAGTTTTTTATGAGTCTTTGTCGTCTCTCTTTGTAGTTAACAAACGGTTAGTTTAAAATATAGTATTTCTCTCTCTATATAAGTATTCCTATTTCTTAATTTACTCCTTTGATTTCTCACTATCTACCTCTGTTTTTTCATGGTTTTGATCCTCCGATCATGCCTTCTCAGCCTAAAATACAAGTATAAGACTTTCTCATACTCAAGATCCTCTAATGTTGGTGTTAGTCTGCTAAGATTGAAAATTTGAGATTTAGACAATGGGGAAAAGGGAGACTGGGGAGTGGAGATTATGTAGTGGAGTGTTAGGGGACTCGGATAGAGAGACAGTAAATTTTTTAACTTTTGCGGGTCAAAACTTGAAATTGGTCAAATTCAGTCAAAATTAGTTAAATTTGTAAAATCAATCCAATCTTATCAATTTTAACCGAGTTTGACCAATTTTAACAGAGTTTAACTGATTTCAAATTTTAATATAATTTGACATATTATATATATATATATATATATTAACTCGTAAAATTATAAAAATTTAAAAGTAAACTCGAGATTTTAAGAAAATTGAGCCCAACCGTCAATCATTTTATGTACAAACCAGGTTCGATAAAGATTAAAAAAAAAAAGTCAACTTTCTCTGACATGACATGTAATATTTTATTTTAGTAATTATATCAAGGACGAAAGGTTTGCTGCAACAATACACGGTGGCACCAGTGAACAGTCATCAGCCAGCCACATAAGCTGTTGTCAACACTATTCATTAACAATATAATATTATATAATCTCGTATCATCTTGAGATGGAGAAAACAAAGAGCGGAGACTCATCCACATCGCAGTGAGTCAACTCATCAAAGGAATAATCCTATTTAAGCAAGTAGTAAGGGAGAGAAGCAGCAAGGGAGCCATTTATTTTGGTGGCTTGAAGTTGCAAGGGAGGTAGCTGGGCTGAGGCTGAGGTTGCTGCTGATCATGACTAACAGATTGAGAAGATCCCTTAAGATCAATTCCCTTTCGTCAAGCAGAAACTGGGATGGTAAGCTATACTATTCTATAATTACATCATCAACTCCCCATGACATACAATTACTTAATTACTACTAGCTAATTTTTTCTTTGAACAGAAGAACCATCTGTCGCCAAAACCAACCGCCTGGAGTGGCTCAACATCGACATTAATGGTACTGTTTCCAGTTGTCTTCTTACTACTTGCTTAAAAATACTACTAGTGTTTCATGGTCAGGTTCTCAAACCAAGTACTGGGATGCTGTGCTATATATACTACTTTTATGGCTACTTCACGATGCTTGGAACAACCCCGTATCATTGATATATACACAAGCTGGATACATTGATGATGAAGAAAATGCGAGCAAAATAAAAATGAAAAAACCAAGTAATAATAAGATCATCCTTTCTTTCTGTTGTTTTTAGAGAATTCGACTATTTTAGAGGAGACTGGGAGGGCAAGAGGGCCAAAATTGATATACGAAGGGTGGATGGTAAGGTACGGAAGGAGAAAGATCGGGAGTTCATATATTCACATGAGGTACTTCACCCTGGAGCCCAGTTTCCTTTCTTATTACAAGAGGAGACCGCAAGATAATGGGGTAACTATTTTTTCTTTTTTTTGTTAAATTTGCACTAGTTCTTTAATAATCCCCAAAGTTTATTTCGAATGAGTTTCTGGAATAAAAAAATGTATCTTTTTTAAATGGATTTTTGTATATTTGGAAACGAGAATGCAGGTATGATGTTGAGTGTTAAAGTCTTTGTCTATTTTAAATTAGGTTCCAATCAAGACCCTTTTGATTGATGGCAATTGTAGGGTAGAGGATACAGGTTTGAAGACTCATCAAGGACATGTGAGTTTTTCCATTCAGATATATAACTATGCATAGTTTTCTTATATATAGTATCACTAGCAGCTTCAATACTTACATCATACTTTTTTATCAGTTTCATTTTTAAAGAATTGGAAGGTTGATGAATTTCTTTTTTGAGTAGTGGAAGTTGAGGAAATTTAATGGGGTTGGAAATTATGTATGTTTAAGTGACTTCATGGTGATGATGGATGTCAGTAGTAGTGAAGATAGTTAAATTGATGTGCATTACACTAATGCACATCAATCCAATTTCATTCCAAAACATAAATAGAAGTGGTGGCATTGCCATGTTTGAAGGGGGATATATCTTCTTATCAGAAATTTGCCAACTGTTTTGATATGCAAATGAATTGGATCAGCCTCCATTAGCAGATAGGCTTCACACTAACTTTGTATTTGTTCATGTGAATGTGGATGTGTTTTGTGTTGAACTGAATGTTAAACAAACATTCCAAATGCTTTTTTGGGATTTTTTTTTAACCTAATGAAACTGCATCTTTGGAAGTTGGTAATTGTTTGGGTTTTTGTTTCAATTACTGTTGGAAAATTAGTTTGCTGTTGTCACTCTGGTGACTTTGCCTCTCCTTCCTCTCTTTCTCTCTGAGTGGTCCCTTTTTCATGGAGAACCAGCTTTAGGGAGCTGATGGTATCTTAATTAGCTGTAATGTAATTTTGCTGATGGGAGAGTTTCAATGTAATTATTGAATCTTCAAGTTAACCTGAATATTGTTTTCATTTCTGCAGATGATTTACACTCTATCTGTTTACAACAAGAAAGAAAAGAATAATGCAATAACAGTGAGTAGTCTTTGCTCTCAGTTTCTGAAATTCGTAATGAAGATAATATCTTTAGTATCTGCCTTGGAAATAAGCAAAAACAAGATCTTTGTCTGAATACAACATTCTTAACCTTTTGCACTTCCTTAGCTTGCTGAATTTGTTGTGGCATCTGAATTATTTGTAGAAAATGTTGATCCTCATGTGCTGTTTTCTTATTTCAGTTGGCGGCATTTAACATCCAGGAAGCACTGATCTGGAAGGGAAAAATTGAATCTGTAATTGATCAGGTCTCTATACTTCAGAATGTGTAAACTTTGTTATCTCCCAGTCCTTATAATTCGATACGCTTTTTCTCCTTTTGAGTTTTGGTTTGATTCACTGGTAAATATAGGTGTTATGAAATCCTGGATGAAATATCCTTGGTTAACCATAAGATGTTCCGTTGACTCTTTATTGAACATTTTTAGTTTCTATACACTGACTGGAATGATGATGCATATAAGACTTGTTGCTTGATTTAGTTGCAGCATAACACTGTTAGTGACAAATATGCCTCATACAAGTATGGATCTGGCATGGATAATGGGGTGACTGCTAGTTCATCAGAAAATGGAAGCCAGTGAGTGCCTGTTCTATTTCTCTGCTAGTTTAGCTGTAAGAAAGTAGATGCCTTCATAGCATTATTTTCTGCCTGCTTTGGTAAAACTATGTTGATACTGGCAAACATATTCTGTATTTTAAGGGAATAAATTGTGCAGCAGTTCACTTTCATCTGTCTTTATTAAAAGAATTTCATTACATTTTAGTTCAGACATTTTCTACCACTACAATATTCCAGCAATTGATGTTAGATTCATCAACAATTTGAACTGATATTGGAGCTAGTTTTATCAGCTGCTCCAACTGCTATGAAAGTCTGGAGGCAATATGCGTGTGCAGTCTCCTGATTTCTGAATTGTCTGCAGGTTTAGTGAACATGAGGATGAAGACGACACTCATACAAATATGTTCCGGAGAAAAACAATTGGAAATGGTTTTCATGACTCCTTTCATGGAATTCAACTTATTCATTCAATCTGTTTCCAATTCTCATTTGGTTCCTAACTGGCAGTTTCTCCTGATTCAGTAGTGGACTGGACGTCAGAATTTGACTCAGAATTGCCAAACCAGACCGCTAACAACCAAGCATTGTCTATAAAGCATTTCCGTCTTCTAAAATGCCAAAATGGTGACCTATTTCTTATAGCTTTCTTTCATCGTTTAAAAGTTCATATATAGAAGCACATTAAAGACTTGAACTGGGAATTTGATTGCTGGCTATGTTACGGTGGTATAGATGAATTTATACTCAAGTTTTATTTCTGTACATATGACAGGACTCCGCATTTTTGAAGAGCTTACTGAAACTGATTACCTTGTATGGAATCATTTGTTCATTTGCTTTCTGTGTTAGACTTTGGTTTGCTATGTATGAGGCTGTAATTGGTCTTGCCACCATTTATTGTTTCCTTGATGCAGCTGAGGAGCTGCAGTCAAGCAATGAAGGCTGTAGGTATTGTTAAGGCTACATGTGAAGAAATATTTGAACTTGTAATGAGCATGGATGCAACACGGTTTGAGTAGGTTTTTATTCCTTTTTCACCCCAGAACTTAATATGATGGTTTTAGAGACCCTGTTATATGTGTGTTTCCCCCTGGAGATTGATGCACTGCTGTGTGCATAATATGGTGTTAAATTCTACCTATACGCAATTTACTTGTATCTTTAATTATTAATGTTTTATTAACTTGACTTATTCACGAAGAACTCCTGCAAATACTTGAAGAGAATTGCTGTTTGGTATATAAGATTTTACGCAATGTTCTTTGTGTACTTTGACAGTTCATGAATGCTATTTTTCTTGCCTTGTGCAGGTGGGATTCCACTTTCCAGAATGGTAGTTTAGTTGAAGAGGTAGATGGACACACAGCAATACTCTATCATCGTCTTCAGCTGGGCTGGTTTCCAAAGTACTATCATCCCCTACACCCCCAAATAAATCGCTTCCTTGCCTATGTCAAAATAATGAATGCATTTCATATGGAGTGTTGTTGGTCGTGTTTTCTAGCATGAAATTTCCAAAATAAAGCCATAGCTAATCCATATTAAGCTATATACCCTAATATTTTCCCTTCTTCTTTTCCAAGCAATGTATGCGCAATAATTAATTGTGTTATGAAAATCTAAGTTGCTCTCCAAGTAGGGGCCTAAATACGCCAGGGTTTAGCCATTTTTCCTTGAGAAAGAATAAGTAGGATGTGTTATACATAAACTACATCGAACAGTATTTTTAAGATTACTAATGTATATCCATATTTCAAGAGTGAAGTTCCTTTCGTTCCTTCAGAAATCACATATTATCTTCTTCTGTCACTTACATATAAATGGGTTGCAGGTTTGTGTGGCCCCGTGACCTTTGCTATGTAAGGTATTGGCGGCGAAATGATGATGGAAGCTACGGTAAATGTTTTAGCTTGTCCAAATCAATTTTGATCTTCTAACTTGTCACAAGCTTAACCTTCTTGTTATTGTGCAGTTGTGTTATTTCGTTCTAGAGAGCATGAAAACTGTGTTCCACAATCAGGTTATGTGCGTGCTCATGTTGAGAGTAAGTCTCAAATTCCCGTCCCTTTGGTTTGTGTTTAGGAATCTATCAGCAGAGTTTCTGATAGTTTTTAGCTACGTTCTGACTTACAGGTGGAGGTTTCAATATTTCCCCTTTGAAACCTCGTAATGGGAGACCTAGAACACAGGTGCAGCATCTTATGCAGATTGATCTAAAGGGATGGGGTGTGGGTTACATTCCATCATTTCAGCAGCATTGTCTTCTTGAGATGTTAAATAATATCGCTGGTGAGTTCCTTCTGTGATTTACTCACTGAAATCTGCCACTCTTGTCAGAAATTGATAGGTTTATTTAGCCTTGTTGTGCTTAAAAGTTAAGCTGCTTCGATCCAACATTTTCTAGAATAGAAGTGTTGTGGAAAAAAGATCGAGCAATTTATCATAGAAAAGCAGCTAAAAGCTAAGTGTGGAAGAAGCACCTCTTTCCCTGCTTCTCTTATTAACCATAGCAAGGCAAAACAATAGTATTGTATGCTAAAATTTCTCATCATAAATTGTCATTCTTATATGCTTTGCACTACTTCCTCTCATCTGGAAGTCTGGGTTTGGGGTTGGGTTGTAGGTGCTAATTTTCCTTTTGTTTGTTTCCTTTAATTATTTCCATTCTCATCAATATCACATCTTGTCGAATTTACGTTTCTTTTTTTTATTATTATTTCATTATTGATCAAATAGAGTTGATGCCAAAGGCTAAGAAGTAATGAAACATGTAACTGTTAAAAGGGACATGAAATATAACGATTGATTTGGCAAAGTGTACTCCACAAAACTTCACTATAAAAAATTGGAGATTACATCCACTAATCAAACGCTACACAAATACCTTATTATTGAAAACCCGGTTACATCTAGAATCTTCACAACTACTAGGCCTCGCAAAGGCAACCATTTCACAAAACCCACCATGGCACACACCAAAGAATTCTACCATCTAAGATTTGTGGTTGCCGCCAAACACCATCAATATTAGAGGCGCACAAAAATTAGCCACAACACATGATATTTATACTTGCAATAAAGTCTTATTTTCATTAGGAAACATACTTCAAGTCCAACTCCAACAAGAAAAGTCTCTTTTCCTAAACAAAATATATCAACACATTTCATTCTTGTTTAGGACACAACTCCATGCAATTACCAATCTACCCTAAACCAACTCACCAATTTAAGCCCCAACTCAACAGTAACTTGATGTTTGTAATTCCTGTTTGGTCATTGAGTAAGCACTCCTTCAATCTCAATGCTCCATTTTTTCTGGTTTAGTAATGGTTATGTTGCCTTTTCTGACAGGACTACGTGAATGGTGTGCCCAAAGAGATGAAAGAGATGCCCATACAAGAATCCCAGCCATAGCCAATATGACCTCTGGTTATGTTTCACCCCAAAAAATTGTAAGTTCTGCACTGATGGATGAATACTCCGATGAGGATGAAGAATTTCAAATAACTGAGGAAGAAGAAGAGGTATGGCTGACATCTTGCCCTTGTACGATTTCTACATCAACAATGTAAACACTACTCTTGTTTCTTAATTTTCAGAATAACCCAACTCAGCATAAGAACAATTCAAAGAGAACAGGTGGATGATAGCCTCAACATTTCTTTGTTTTGCTCATTTTAATAAGTTTAATCTTTTATGGAACTGTTTGGGAATTTAAATAACAATCGTTTAAACAGTCTTGGAGAAACAACCAGTGGATCAAATTGATTTATCCTGTTTTTCTGGTAACTTATGTCGTGATGATCATGACAATGCCCATGACTGCTGGCAAATATCTGCTGGAGACAACTTCAGAGTTCGCAGCAAGCATTTTTTTCATGACAAATCAAAGGTTCCCTACCATTTTTTTCATTTTTTTAGTACGTACATCTGGAGTTAGAAACTCATCATCTTATGACCTTGTTTGTCTTACACTTATTGCACTCTATGCAATGTGCATATGAAGGTCCCTGCTGGAAAACATTTGATGGATCTTGTTGCTGTGGATTGGTTCAAGGACACGAAAAGAATGGACCATGTTGCCAGGCATCGAGGTTCTGCAGCACAAGTAAAGACCTTCCAGGCTCCCCCCTCTTCTCTTTTGGTGCTGTTCGTTTCACAACTTCAAAAAACACTTTTCTGAAATAATTTGTTCTGGTCTGCCAATGGACCTTATTAAATATAAATAATCTCAATACTTTATCCAGTTGGTGTTGGTGGGCAGAGCTGCTTTTGATCATATTTGTATCTGATTAATCCTAAGAGTTGAAATAGCTTGGTCAACCTTGTCCATTGTTGATTGAATAATTTTTAAGAAGTCTATGGTTGTCAATTGTATGATGGCGCTAACTTGCCTGTGCACTTCTTTAAATGCCTATGTAGGTTGCTTCTGAGAAAGGGCTTTTCTCTGTGGTTTTTAATCTGCAAGTAAGTTTATTCTACCAGGTGGTGTGAATTTCAGTTGCTCCATTTCAACAATGAACAACTGTGTTTTATCTCATTTATCACAGGTACCTGGTTCAACACACTACAGCATGGTATTTTACTTTGTGACAAAGGAATTAGTACCTGGATCTCTCTTGCAACGATTTGTTGATGGTGATGATGAATTCCGAAACAGTAGGTTTAAGCTTCTTCCATCAGTTCTCCAGGTAGTGTTTTTGAATCCTGCTGGGTTCATGGATATGTGCAATGAGTTCAGCATGACTAAGTTGCTTTCTATATTGAACCATGCAGGGTTCATGGATTATGCGCCAAAGTGTAGGAAGCACTCCATGTTTATTAGGAAAAGCAGTTGACTGCAACTACATCCGTGGTCCCAAGTACCTGGAAGTAAGTACCACACAAGTCTGTAACTGTGGAATTGCTTGAACAACACATTAGCATGGTCTAAACTAGTTTTATGCATCTGTAGGTCGATGTTGATATTGGTTCTTCCGCAGTTGCTTCTGGAGTTCTGTGGCTTGTAATGGGCGCAAGTCCAACATTGGTGGTTGACATGGCTTTCCTAGTACAGGTGTGATGCGGGAGGCTCTATTTCATAGAACCATCTCAGTTATTTATATGACCAGGAAGGCTACCAACTGAAATTATGGACAATGCATTCATACTCATGAGCAAGCTACAAGGTTTAAGAGGACTAAGCCCTTATGATCACTTACTAGGATTAGTATACTATGTTGTAATAAAGAAAAATTATCTTGGTTGTTCATTAGTCTTAAAACAAGTTTCATCAATACTTTGAAAATTGGAATACCAAGTTTCGCTAAGAAATTTGGTTTAGAAGTTTTTACTTTAAGAGAGATTTGATCGATTGATAAGGTAAAACTGAAACTAGTCACTGTCCTTGAATATGTTAACGAAAAAATGAAATGAAAAAAAGCACTCTGGATGTCTCTTTCAAGCTCCCTTGGTACTGTTGCCATTGTACGTGCATCCTTTCATGTTCTACATTCATTGTAATGCTTCATCGCTCATTTCAAGTGGGGCTAAAAATAGTTGCTATTAGTGTGAGAGCCAGGGAATATTGCTCTGGCTGCGTTTTAGTAATTGCTGGTATGGTAACGATGCAAGCTGCTCTTATGCTTTGAGATTTATGTATATATAGCGATGCATGGAGAGGCAATACTAAATTATTTACCGTGGATCTGTTAAAATTTTGCCGTTCTCCTTTTAATTTTCCCCTTTTTTACAGGCAAATACTACAGAAGAATTGCCAGAGCGGTTGATTGGTGCTGTCCGTGTTTCTCATATTGAGCTTTCATCAGCTATGGTTCCCAGATTGCATCCAGATTCTTCATGACTAGCAGAGATCATTTGCTACTGATTTTGACAATAAATCATTTCTTCAGACATAAATATGCAAGTGTTTTATCACAAAAAGGATAAAAAAAAAATATTTGTGCATGTGTTTCATTCCAATTTTATGAGTTGTTTTGTATTGATCAAGAGTAGGCAAAAGTCAAAAGTACAAAACTACTGAATCAGATGATGGCAGGGGGAGAAGATTTATCATCCACCAGCGTAGAAGGATGAAATTCCAAGATAACATTATGACATCAAATCATTGTAACATGAGATTATGGTTCAATAAATTGAGTGGTATTCAAGAAAAAGGCTGGTGGAGGTCATGAAAAGGGAGAAGTGGTGGTTGCTTCCAAGTTTCTTGACATGTGGTACCCACTGGATGCGAGAGAAGCTCTAGGAAGCTGATTCTTGAAATGGACTGCTGACCAGCGGAAAAAGAAGTCCTTGCTCTTTGAGAGTAAGAAAAAGAAAACAATTATGCACGCATTTGCTCATTTATGAACTTATGAAAATATACATCTTTAGGCGAGCATTAGTAGTTTTTTTTTTTTCGCCAAAGGGCCTATTCAATAATCTTATTTTTAATGGTGATTAACTTGACTAGTCATAATGCAACCCTTTGACAAAACAGAGATTAAGCATGAACTAGCCAATTTGCAGGATCAGATTGTGCTTGATTGAGAATCAAGATTTTAGTATCTGCATTGGAGTAGCAAAGTGTCTGAAGTATCTACACCAGGAGAGGACGCTCTGCAATTTGCAGAATCGGCTAAACAAATCTCTTAACACTAAGGTAGGTATCAGAACTGACAATGAATTCAAATTAATTTCATTTAGAAAGAGAATTGGCAGCCAAGAATGTACATGGGTGTAGCCCGAATGATCAAGGGATCAGTTCCAGAGATCTCCTCCAAAAAAAATAACAAGGCGTTGCTGTGAAATATAGTTTCTCAATTTACTAGATACTCAGGATGATTTTTCAATGCTTCATGCTGGATTCCTGAATAAAGATGCTAATGGGGTTTAAAATACCTGATTGATCTACCGGTTCAAATTTTTTAAGGGGCAGAGTAAGTCTGCAAATTTTTTAAGGGGCAGAGTAAGTCTGGAACGGCATTTGCTTCAGCTTCAATAGTTCTAAACACGATCTACCTCATCTTCAGCAGCAGGAACAGGTTCAATATGATGTGAGGCGTGAAACTTGCTAGAAATGGTATACACTAGAGTTCTGAAACCAAATTACTAACGAAAGCACATTTAAGGACTCAACAAGGAGATAACAATTCAACAAGAGTACACAAATCTGGACATGCCAAGTGTGGCTATTTTCATGTAAATCCAGGGATTACATTAACAGCCAACTCGTTTCTTACCCTTGTCAAAGAATGAATTCTATGTATTCTTTACGTTGTCCCTGTGCCAAGAGCATAAGCATTGCCAAGAGCATAGGGAAACGATAAATAATCAAGAAATATTGTTGAAACCAACCAAGATGTTCTGCCACATGCATGCTTAAGGGAATCAGGACCAGCTTGAGCAGATATGGTGAGCTTATCAAATCACACCTTGTGATGCTGGGCCGTGTATGACACCGTATGGATTGTAGGGTTTTGATGGTATTCAACTATTGTTGAAACAAAGACAAAAGGAGCGATTTGCCTTGCTGCATCAAATATGTGAATATCGTTTCCTGCAATTACAAGAGGAAAGAAAGCTCTCACACTTGAATATCGTTTCCTGAGTTTTACCTGGAAACATGCATAATCAAAGGTTAGTAGGTTATATATGTGAAGGTTTGGGAAAGGAAACAAATAAGAGAATTCCTGACTATCAGTAGCTTGGTTAGCAGATTGTCACAACTCAGGAAAATACTAGTAGAGTTTTTCCAGCAAAAGGGATTTACAATTTTCAACAACTAGGTATCTTGACACCTATCCAATTTCGGAATTTTGATTAACAAAAGTATAACAATACAAAGACTTGTCATCATTAAAGTTTCAAGTTCCAAAGTTGGCATTTTTCATTGAAGTCAAAATGAAAAATGCAGTTCCTTGGAAAAAACATGACTTAGCTGTAAGGTCTTTCATTCTCAGTACTCCAGATAGTTTTGGCTAAAAACGAAAGAAAGCACGTGCACAAGGAACTTGTCGATTGGTGATGCCAATTTCGTTTTCATTCTTCCTTCATTGCATTAAACACAAGGAAATTTATAAACTTCTCTGTTTCTGCTGCGTGGATAAGGCAATTCAAGGCCTGTTTTCTAACATGAAATCCAGTAATGCACAGAAACAAGAGTTCATTGGTGTTAAAGAAATGTACAGAAGGAGCAAAGGAAAAGGAGGGCATTGATGCAAAATAAACAGTTGATGTTCTTGAGGTCGTTCTGATTTCTTTTTGTTGTATAAAATATTTGATGGCTACAAGCGGGACAACAAATATACATTCTCTCCCCCCCTAAAAGAAGGCAAACTAGCATGTGGGTTGATGCTTTGGTTTGATGCTCTAAGCTTTATTTGCCTAGTTGATGAGAACTTCGTCTCTTACTATTTCTGGGATGGTTCCGGCACTGGAGTTCGGGAACACAAAAGGAATTGATCTTGTAATTTTGGAATTTCCCATAACATTGTTAGATTCATATTGGAACTCAAGTTTACACACTATGTTTTCATGGCATCCAGGCTCATAACACGTTTTGATATGGTGGATAATCTAAAAAGGTCAACAATCTCTCCATGTATTTTAAATGCCTACCAATCAAGATCTCTGCTTCTGACTTTTGACTCTATGAACTTGTGCTATGGGATATTCGTTAATTGTTTTAAAGCAATACTTTTTTATTATTATTATTATTATCAATAATGTGGATTTCTACGTCAACTTGAACAACTTGAATTCATCTCGATTAATCCATAAATTCTGAAAATAATAACTATGCAACCCTAATGACCCTTAAAGAACTCATTTTGAAAGCAATAATACTTTCCTTCATGAGAGATGGTTTCAGTTAGAGGATCTAAAAAGTAGTGAAGGGAAAGTAGACAATTCAAACCCAAGCCCTAATCCTCTCTTGAAAAATTGACGGGGGCGGCTTATCTGTAACAATATATCATCTAGAAGGAAATGAGAATTATCTTCAGATTTTATAGTCACTTTCCTTGACTTGGAGAGAAAATACCATTAAAAAAAAATACGTTGATTTTTCTTCCTCGAAAAAGACACCGAGAGCCAAATTCATGAAGAAATTTCGTTAACGTATTTGATCATTTACCAAAATTCACATGAGATAACCTTCACTTCCATCCTATAAATACCACCTCTACTCATCTCATACATGTACCACAAAACCATCCTTCAACTCCAAATATTCTACTCCTTGTCGATCTTCTCTGATCATTCTATCTATATTACAATGGGTGTCATCACTTTGGAAAATGAATTCCTCGTTGCTGTGTCTCCAGCCAAGCTTTTCAAGGCATATTGCCTTGACACCGACGCTCTTATGCCTAAAATTCTACCAGAATATATTAAGAGCTCTGAGATAATTGAAGGAAATGGAGGACCAGGAACTGTCAGGAAGATTACTTTTGTTGAAGGCAAGTGTGTGTGTTAATCTCTACCTAGTTTTTACACTTGAAATTAGTTTAATATAATCTAGCTTTTATTTTTATTTTTTAAAAAAGATTGAACTTCGCCTATAGCTTCAAGTAACAATCTAAGTTTGTTGATCACAGAACATGCATATTTTGATCAAACAAGTAACAATCCAAGTTTTCATTTGCAGGAAAAGGGCTCAATTATGTGAAGCAAAAGATTGAAGCAATCGACGAAGAGAACTTCACCTATAGCTTCAGCGTGATTGAAGCTGACGTTTGGAAGTTCGCTGAAGTTGAGAAAGTTATTTACGAGAACAAGTTTGTGCCTACTCCTGAAGGAGGATCCATCTGCAAGAGAACCAGCACATATCACATCAAAGGTGATGGTGAGATCAACAAAGATAAAATCAAGGACGTATATGGCAAAAAGACAGAGGCCTTGTTCAAGGTCGTTGAAGCTTACTTCTTGGCAAATCCTGATGCCTAAATCTGAAAATTTCTAGTTTTTTTTATTATTATTTGTGTGAGATAATATAGGCGTGTATTCGGTGTGGCTTTCATGTTTTTACTCGTAATAATTTGTGCTTGGGGTTTTGGTCATATGGTTACTTGTATTGTTTTGAAAAGAGTAAAAGTTGTTGTACTCAAAATACATAATAAAAATTATGTTTTGATTGTGATCAAAGGTTATTGAAGAGCACGAACTCGAGACTTTTCTTCTCCTTTCATATTTGCAGGATTTAAAAAAATTTCTTCCAGATTTAGGAGCTTTCATGGTCATTGATGGCAGAAAGCCAGACAAAACTTCTCCTGCAATCTGGGAGTCTAATTTATATTTTTAGTCACTGTAGTTTACCTGTCCCTACCAAGTTACGGTCTGCGCTATTTGTGCAGACATAATCTCATAACAGCTAATTATGTCTATACAAACAGAACGTAATGCATGAGCCAAAAAATTGCGACAGTTGATTGAAAAAATGAAATGAGTTAAAGAAGCCAAGTCCAGCAAACCAACAAAATGAGGAGTTTTTCCAGCAGCACACAGGCAATGCCTCATTTGGTTCAGCAAGAGGCACTGAAAAAGGAACAAAAAAGCATGTACAGAACAAAAACAAAGCAGTATGCGAGTGGGATGATGAGCTGGAATCTGAGATGGTACAAGCATGAAGCTGTGCCAAAATCCTTGACAAAATGGGTGGTCAGCTGCTAAAGCCTGGTAGTAATTCGTCCTGTATAAGAAAAGAAAAGAAGTATGTCAAGCTGCGCAAAAGTGCAAGAAGTCTAATTGTAAACAGGCTTTTGCGTTAAAAAAATGAAATGCATGAGTAAAAAGAGATCATAAACAGTTGGAATAGAAAAGATCCCAATTAGAAGTGTGGTAAAAGCCTGAAAAACCATCATTATTAGATAGGATGAAGGAACTTTCAAATGGTAGCTGAAAATTGCTGGGGACAATCATGAAAGAGCTTCAAAATGGGGAGGATCAAAGACCCAACAAAATCAAAAGTGTCACAAAGAGTAAAGAATAGTGAGTTCGAGCTCATAAAGTTTGCAATGTTTGCGCGCATTGAAAGACAAAACAAACAACTTTGCAATGTATGAAAATTGCAGGAAATTGATGGGCTATGCGCATCAAAGGTCAGAAACAAACAAAGCACAGAAAATAGCTAGTCTGAAGAACCGGGATCAAAGTCTCGCTCAGACAAGTATCCATTTCAAGATGTAGAGTAAGGCTGTAGGCATTGGAAAAACTCATATGCTAGTACGAGATTGCAGTAGTGATCACTTGGAAAATACTGAGAAAAAACCCCAAACCAGCTGAGTTTTTCATGTCACAGAACAGCCATAAAAATAGCATCAGCGTATCCAATCAAACTTGATGATCACCCAACACATATCGACAGAAAGTTACAGAGCCAATCCATACTTGCTGATGGGAAAAGCAAAATGGAATGTGGAAAAAGCTAACACAAAAGCATTCGTACAAATAAAAGTTGCCCAGCAAAAAATAGTAGTGATGAAATCAACCTTGTGCTGCTGCAGAAAACTCCATGAATGTGCAGCGACTAAATCTTAAACTTCAAGGAGCTGAAGTGTTTTCCACCTGAAAGATTTATGTAATAGAGAATTTCAAACATAACAAAGGCTATATGCTTGACAAAAGGAGATGAATCAACTTCTAGTTCCACCTAGACCCATGCCTGAAACAATTTATTCAAAAGCAGGTATAATCTGAATAGTCAAGAACCGTTCAATCTCATTAAAATAATCAATTTTAAGTCTAAATGACATTGAGCAAGCAAGTAGAGTTGGTATCATAACTGATATTTGATGACATGGTCCTCAACTTTCCATTTGAAAACATCTATGTAGATGCACTACCCAATTATGGTCTAGCCCCATTAATGTAAAGAACAAACTATTAACAAATACTTTGAAGAACAGTGAGATTAGGTGTGCAAATGAACCAAGATAATTAATTGGAGAAGAAAGTTTTGAATAAATTTTATTCTAAAGTGATGTTCATCCTTAGAATGTTCTGAATAAATTTGGTGGATGAGAACATCACACACAACTCTCGAACCCTTTCCCATTCATATATGCAACCCCGAAACTTTCAAAACCTCAACTGAACCACTCCCAAATCAATGAAACAATAAGCCAAGACCATGTATCCTAATCAAAAACACAAATGCAGCCACACTAACGCAGAGTAGGCCTAACAAGATTCCCAAACCATGAAGATTGGAAGCCCCTAAAAAAACAACAGACGACCCTTTTCTTGAACAGTGCAACTGTTTCTAAAAAAAGAGCCATGATATCAGCGCACAAAGAAACAGTTGTGTACCTGAAATTTAGACTTGGAGCATGAAGCAGATGAAATCAACCCAACGAACCTGCATCGTAAACGAACAGCTGCCGAGGTTTTTTTTTTCCTCACAGACCAAAGCAATCCATGAAATTGGAATAACTGCTTAAGCACAAAACGTCTACATTTTTTGGGGCTAGCTAAGAACATCACTCGGCAAAACACCAACCCATTCCCATCCACATATACAACCCCAGAACTGCAAAAACCAAACAACATCAGCGCAACCCTCTCTGAATAAATGAGAAACCAGCCAGGACCATGTATCCTAATTAAAAAAACATAGCTGCAGTCACACAGATACAGAGCATACCTGACAAAACTCCCAACCCATCAATAATGGAGGCCCCTAGAAAAACCACAGACCAAATATCAGGCCCTTGTCCTGAACAGTCTAGTTGATTTTGAAGTAAACATGGGCTAACCCATCTATCTAAAACCTAGAAAGAAATCAAAACAGAAGAGAAAATCAATAGAGATCATGGTAATTAGGGTTTTTAGATAAAAGAAACTCATAATCCAGAAACCATCTCTCGCCAAGCGAGTCCATACCTCCGATGCGCCTCACTCCTTCTTCTAAAGTCCATGTATTCAAATAAACAAAGGTGTAAGTACGATAATGCAATTATCCCAATATTAAACTATGCTAATAATTTTAGTTACTTTCCAGACCATATCTCATGTAGAAGGAAATCCAATTCAAACTAAATTTTGGACCAATCAATTTACTTTTTAAAAATATTTACAAGTACTGGAGTAGACGTGACTCCTTTTTGGATCCCTACAAACAACTATTTCTTCAAGGCTTCGGACCGACTGCACGGGGGTCACATCAGCTATTTTATATATATATATATATATATATATATATATATATATATATATATATATATAAACCACTCCACTGTTTATATAAATAGTGAATTAAGTAGGTATATTTTTTTAATTGTTTTGATAACAATTTTCTTGTTTTAGCTCAACTGCCTAAGATCCCAGGTTTGATTAACAAATTTTTTTTAATAATAAACAACATGTTATTTATGAGTTTTTGTTAAAAAAAAAAAAAAAAGACAACACCCGCTTAGGTATTGTTGTAATAGGTACTTTTAGTTTTTTTGTTTTTTTAATCTTTTAGTTTTTTTTTTAATTTTTTTTATTATTTAATATTTGATTGATAGAAAATTAGTTTTTTTATTTTTCTTATCATATATTTAAATAAAAATTAATTCAATATAATGAAATCATTTGAGTCACAAGTTTTGCGATTTGATTAGGGTTAACTTAGTAATATTTTATTTAATAACAATATTAAAAAAAAATTATTTGGCCCAGATATTTTTGTTTTTTACATATCAAAATTTTTTTATAGAAGCCGCAGTGAGAGCGGAAAATAAACAAGTTTAAGGCCCTATTTGTTTGCTGGAAAGTAGTTTTTTTTTTTGGAAAGTGAATTCCGGGAAAGTGAATTATTTTTCGATGTTTGGTAGTGTAATGGAAAATAAGTTGGAAAATATTTTTCAGTATTTGGTTATGTAATGAAAAATGAGCTGAAAAATAACTTATTAATGTTTTATTTTTTTCAAGTTTATTAAAATAATGAGAAACAAATCTTACAAATTAAAAAATTAGAATGAGAATGAAATTGAAAAAAAATATAATTTTATAAATTATCTTAAATAAAATAAATAATAATCAAAATAATAGATATTAAATCTAAAAAATAAAAAATAAAAAGATGAAGAAATTAAAATAATAATAATTAACTTTTCATAAATTATTTAAAATAAAATAAGTAACAATTAAAAGAATGAGGACCAAATTTGATAGATAAAAAATTTCAATTAAAAAATGATAAGAAAAAAGCAAATAACAATTATAAAATTGAGGAATAAACTTAATATAAAAATTAAATTCTAAGGGATGAGATTGAAAAATAAATATTCAAAACAAAATATATATATATAGCAATCAAAAGTTTAAGGATCAACTTTGATATAATCAGCAAATAATATGACATTTTTAAATTTTTCACAACTTCCGGAAAATGTTTTCCGTCCAAAATAAAAGGAAAACACTTTCCTGGAAACCAAACCAAATTTTTTTTTGATTGGAAAGTATTTTTTGTTGATCAATTTTTCTAATGATAAATAAACACATAAAAATTTAAAAATTAATTTTTCAAAAACCATTTTATGAGAAACAAGCACACCCTAAACTTGTGTGAAAGCAAGCTTTCCTATTTATGCCAGCCCTTCTTTGGTAAGAGACTATGAACGCAAGACCTCCTTATGTTTTAAGGTTTTGAGCCCAAGCGTTGCTCATGTCTTAAAGTCAAGTTCTTACCACATATGCTAGTCCACGCGGGACTTTCTGGTTGTCTTGTTTTTGAGGAATCAAAGACGACGCTTTGTAATTGTAATTCTAATATTTATTCTCTGAATTGTTTTTGTTGCCTGTTTTTTTTTGTTACAATAAAACGACTCCAATCGAAGAGGGAGACTACGGGTGCCGATTCAACTACAAATTTATTAAGACCTACTTGGCATTGTTCATATATATTGTCATTCACCTGTGTTATTAAAAATTATTGCACGCACTTGAGGGCCTAGTTGTTGTGGTTAATCGTGTGACTTGTTCCGCTCCCGTCCGGGTTCGACCCTCTATGTGCACGCCTATCACCCCCGCGGTACCTTACCTGCTCACTGGACTTGCAGGATGTCCAGTGGGCCGTGGGGAATAGTCGTGGTGCGGGTAAGCTGGCCCGGACACCCCACGCTAATCAAAAAAAAAAAATATTGCAGCTTTTGTAGCTGCACTTGAGTTCGTGGTCTAAGCGGGAGAAGTCCTTTCCTCTGCACTCGGGTTTGATTCTTTTTGTGCATGCCTGTCATCCTCGCGATGCCTTACTTGTCCACTGGGCTTGCAGGGTGTTCAGTGGGTTCGAGAATTAGTCATGGTACACGTAAACTGACTCGAACATCCCGGGTTATCAAAAAAAAATTATTGTAGCTAAACTAGTTAGGATTTCAGTTTATTTTTTAAAGGCTACTAGTTCGAGTCTAACAAATCTCAGTGTCATTTGAGGTTTACATGATTGTTAATTTAGAGCCTGTAAAATTAGTCGAGGTACGCGCAAGTTAACCCAGACACCCACATTAATCTAAAAAAAATTTTCTTTTCGACTAATAACTTGTTTGATTTTATGTTTTAAAAATATTTTTGAAATAATTAAAAAAAATTATTATTTTATTTCAAATTAATATTTTTTAAGTGTTTTTAAATGGTTTTAATATACTAATGTCAAAAATAAATTTTAAAAAATAAAAAATATTATTTCAATATATTTTCAAGTGAAAAACATTTTTAAAAGTAATAGATATCACAATACTAAACAGACTCTATGACAAGTATCAATAAAAAATGTTATTTACCTGGTGGTAATGTTTTTCTAACAATGTTTTATTAGCCTTTGTAGTCACAATGATACCAAAAAATTTAGAGATTGGTGTCAATGAAATTTTGGTTATGATAGATAATGGAATGAAAATGCACAAAAATAGACCGAACAAATGCAAGGATAGACAAATGTGATGATCTCATCTCTTTAGAGATATAGAAAAATGAGCATTCTAAGGAGATTAAACAATATTTAAAGTCATAAAATCTAAGAAAAATCATCACTTTAAAAGTTTGAGTTTGGATAATGCCTAAGACATATTGAGCTGAAAAAAATTAAGCTTAGTAAGCTCAGTTTGATTTTAATTCACAATTTTCCAATACTTTTATTTATACTTGAAGAAGACAACGAAACAAGAACTAGCAATGATCATGTTTTAAAAATATTCTTGTTCTTGGTCGGCATTTAATGACTCGTGGTCATCAGTATCGCTGTTAGAAGAACTAGCTGCGACCATTTCCTAACAACCTGCAATAGACTTTCCCCGTGGCATCTACGTATATTAACAGGAAAAAAAATTAAATGATTTCTAGTTTTTTTTTTTAATTCGGCAGCACCTCTTCTATATTGGAGGCTATCCAAAAAAATTTAACTTGCAAATACATAACATATATGCTACAAACCAATTGATTTTATTCAATTTCTTCGACACAAATTAGAATAATTCAATTTCGCATAAAATTCTCATTTTCTAAGTTGTGATATATTTAATCATAAATTTACAAAACAATTGATCTAAATTAAAAAAAAATTCAAAATTAAAATTAATCCTAAACATTTAATTGAAATTAAGCAAAAAAATTGGAAAAAAATAACTAAAATTCTTCAAAATAATGAAAAAAATTATTTAAATAACAACTAAAATTTAACACAAAATTGAACAAAAATAATGACTAAAAAAAATAAAAATAATGAAAAATAAAAAAAACACAAATAAAAAAGACAAAAGAATGAAAAATTCTTATCTTTATGGCATGCTGAGAATTAAAAAAAACAAAAAACAAAAATAAAAAAATGAAAATGGATTGTTAAAAAAACCCGAAAATAGAAAAATAAGAAGAAAAATAAAAAAAAACAACGTACCTTAGGATGAGAAGAGAAAATGATGCTTGATTTTGGCTTGGGTCATGAACAAAAATAAAAGTGAAGAAGAAGAGAGAGAAATAGAGAGAGGACGAAAGAAGAAGAATGAAGAAGATGAAACCCCTTATGATGTGCTTGTGGTCTTTTATAATAGGTTTTATCAACGAAATTCCTAATGAAATATTAAATATTAATATTTTTAAAATTTATGTCGGTGATTTCATCTGTGAAGTCAAAGTAAAATTTTCAATTTGCATGAAAAATTTTAAAATAAATTTTTTTCTTAATAACACCTAACATAGTTTTTTATATTAAAATAATAATTCAACCAACAATTTTTAAATAAGTTTGTTTTTATCAAATGATTTTTCCTTAAATTTTATTTGATGACTTTGCTAAGCATGTAAATTGGGATTTGACCGAGTCGTATTAGGTCAACTCTTGACCAATTCAATTTAAAACTTAAACATGACAATGAGCATTTCTTTCAATATGTATTTTGATTGCCTTTTATTTTTATTCAATAAGTAATATAAAAAAATAGATTCTTTTGTAAAAATAAAAAAAATATTAATAAAAAAAGAGAAATTATACTAAAAAAAATATTTTTTTAATGAGATTTGAATTATTAGTCTTCTTGTAAAAAAATATTCACATATAGTTAAATAAAAAAAATTAAGCGCTCTCTTCAACACAAAATCAGATATATTAATTTACATTGATTTTTTAATTTTATAACTTAGTTTTTATTTAGTGTTCACAACTATTTTTAACATTTATTTTTGCATTTATTGCTTGAACTATTTTATTGAATGTATATATAGAATTTAAATTTTAGAATAAGATTTTTTCTTAATAACACCCGACATATTTTTTCTCAATTTTTTAAATATTTTTCTATCAAAACCTTTGAGTAACTCTAAAACCCATTTTCATCTCAAAAGATATTTTAACTCATCCAAAAAAAAAAAAAAACTGATATGAAATTAAAGAACTCAATTATATGGTGATTCACTCACCTTTCACAAATTTAATTTGAATTTAACTTTATAATATTATTTTTAATGTTAATATTAGAAAGAATTAATTTAGTAAATTAGTTTTACTATTATATGTTTTACCTCCAAATTATTTTTTAAAATTAAATTTCATTTAAAATTTTATTTTTAACAAGCAATAAAATTTCTTTAAGGCCTCTAAATTCAATTTAAGTGAATTCAGATGATTGCAAATAAATTCAATTCCGATCTTGGCCACCATCGTTTCTTCCTCATGAAATCACAGCTGCCACCACCCAGAAAACTAACTCCCACCTTCACCTCCCCCATGCTGAAAGAGACTGCAAATCCACACCACTATCTCCCTCATCTCCTCCACACCAACGAATCACTCCCAGCCGCCACTGCCACTTTCTCTCCCAAACACACGCCACAGCCATTAACGCCATATATAGCTCCCATCTTCTAACCCACAACCACAAGCTTGATTCTCCTTGTTATATTAGTGGTCTCTCCTAAATCACGTGCTCAAAAAACATGGAGCCACGTCACCAGGAGTTGAAATCACGATCCTACCCCTTCTCTTATAACACAGAAATACCCATGAATCTATAAATTGTTGAATTTCTTAATAACGATAAAACACGTATAATCAGCCTCGGTGCAAGAGAATTTAATTTAAGAATATCCTTAATCACAAAATGAAAAATGAAAAAAGAAAGAATTATTATATGATACATCCATTTCAGATATAAAATTTAATAAAAAAAAAATCCTAGGAAGGATGTGGAAAATTAAAAAAAAAAGAAAAAGAAAAAGAAAAGAAATGACAACAGGGGTATTGCTGTAACTGAAGAAAAAAAATCGAGTCGTTAGTTGCAAATTGCAATTACTGGGAAACAGAAACGTGGTCACTGACAGACTCATATAACCTTGCTTTGCCTGTCTCCAATGGCAATTCTTGGTTCAGGCAGCTGCACGCTATTAAGGCTGACACCTAGCAATCATGATAAACGAAGAATCGCCACTTTTGCCACTCAATCTCCTCCTAGAAATGACAGTGCAGTTAACTGGGTTGAAGCAACTGGTGGCTTCTTCGAGAAAGACTCACGACCAATCATGTTATTTGATGGTACGGCTGAATCGTAGCTGCTTTTCGTGTCAATCAATTATACATCTATCTTTGTTTTCATATATCTATTTGTTATGCCTGCAGGTGTGTGTAACCTCTGTAATGGAGGTGTAAGGTTTGTGCGAGATAATGACCGAAATAGGTCAGTTTGTTATGTATAATAATGACCTCCCTTGCATTAATTTTAGCATATGATGGTGATCTCTGGTTAATTGATGGATAGGATGTTGAAATTCTACGTTTTGTGCTTGGGGGTTAGATGTTAAATGCAAGGATTATGAGCAATCTGGGCAGTTTGGCTACTTAATTTGCCTTCTTTCTATTAGATGGCCAAAATACACTATAATTTTGGATTTCTTTAGTTTCTTTAATCAGGCTAGCGATTGGAGTTGTTTAGCTTTGCATTCTTTGTCATAATATGTAATCGATTGTCTCATCTTACCAATGGGCACAAGAAACTACCTTTCTTCTTGAGTTTGTGCACAAGATGAGCTCTAAGCTTGTAATGAAGGATCTTGGCCTTTTACATTTCTTTCTTGGAATAGATGTTATTGATTTTTTCTCTCAGAAGTTTATCTTTTCTTGTTCATTCATCATGGACAGGAGAATCAGGTATGAGGCTCTCCAGAGTGAGGCAGGGAGAAAACTGTTGAGGAGGTCCGGAAGAGCTCCTGATGATATTTCAAGTGTTGTACTAGTTGAGAGAGATAGGTAATTAATGAACATATATTACTACTAAGCATTTTCTCAAGATCAATTCCTTTTCCTTTTCTTTTAAGTGTAAAACATGGTGACTAGGGTTAGTTTGCATGCTTCAAAGTTTCTTCATTGATTCATTTGGTTGACGAATGTATTACAAGTTATAGATTTGTGGATGTGCTTAGAGAAAGAATGAGTGTGGAGAGCTAATACTTTAAGGTGAATCTTTAGATCACATATCAAGTCGGAAGCTGTGTTGAAGATAATGGAATACATAGACTTACCTTTTCCCCAGCTAGCATTTTTCCTACAGATTGTGCCTCTGTAAGTCATCTCTTTCCATAACTTTCGTGTAGTTTTTGTCAGTCAGTTTGGAACTGGTTAGGATACCAATTCTGACACGGAGAGATGAGATATGTCCATTAAAATTTTCCTCCTCTGGACGCTTGTTGCAGGTTCTTGAGGGATTTTGTATATGACAATGTTGCAAATAATCGCTACACAATTTTTGGGCGCTCAGAATCATGCGAGATATATTATGACTGAATCGTTCAATCATCATGTTCATGTGTATATGCATATTGGACGGATAGTCCACAAGAGCAGAGATCTCTCAAGTGTGGTTTATGTTTAATCGCTACTGTGGTTTAAGAAATTGTGACAATGTATATCAGTTCTCGGGATTTGTATTTGTAAACCTTGATTATGTATAACTATTTACTTGTCCTTGCATTTGTGCAGTGCCATAGGGCATAGGCTTGTGTTCTGATAATACTTATTACGTATTCTTCTGGCCATTTTCTTCTCCTTGCCCATCATAATTAAGTACCAGGACCAGCATTTGCAGTGGACTTAATTGTTTGGGGCACTAATTCTTTAGCTTATCCTGTTTTGCACTGTTTTTTTTTTCTTAGATGCATCGTATGAAGGGGTATCGTTGGGGCCTTTGGCACGCCAGCACAAGTCTGTCCGCGGGGGATCTCGATGGGCACTGCCCTCGCCAGCAGGCTGTTGTCTTGGACTGTTAAAATTGTAACAGGGCATCAAACTACCAAAAATTCTCTAATAATGCTCCCAGCCTCCATTTTCCTGCTGACTGTCCATCATTCTTGAGTTTATCGCATTGATCAAAACCCTAGTCTGCATTTACTGCAACGAACGAGACTTCAATATTGATCTACATTGTCTCAAGATAGTGTTTGAAATTGCATTCCGAAAATGCTTTTGAAAATTTTTAAAATTTAAATAAAAATTAATTAATAATATGCTTGGTTAATAATAAATTTGAACAAGTTTTATATGAAGATTACATTAACAAGCTTAAAGAATTAAATGAAAAAATCCATTAACAAGTCCAAGATACAAAATAAGTGAAGACTTAGTTTATAAGGATTCATTTTAGTGCAAATTATATAAATCTTTATATCTTACTTGATAGCACAAATTAAAATGAATTTTGTAACAACCCGGCTTTTTCATAGCAAAAAATCGATGGAATTTTTTTTTGTAAGTTGTTAGATTCTTGATGCTTTTCACAATATCATTCTATGAATTTATAAATGTATTCCATTCATTAGCAAGGAACAACCCACATAGGGTAATGTAAATCAACATCCCATAAAAAGTGACAATACACATCCCTGCAACGATATTTAAGATTTATCGTAATAGAATTTATCTTTTAGTGTAGTGCAATACTCATGTGATTTTACAATACAACATTCTTATAAGAGAGAATATCACATACATACATTCACCACATCATGTTTACACGATCGTACTTCCGCATCCGTATTCCATTACAATTTTCGATACTAATCTATACAACAGTGTCAAATGGCAAATATTCAACTAGTTTGTTTGTTCTTATCAAATACATAACACCTAAAAACATATTATTGTATACCACCTTTCAAAATATGTGAACCCGTGGAACGAGCTTTCCTACGTACCTTGATTGTATGATGTCCCTGTTACAAAAACAACATGGATACAAGAATTGTAAATAATCTAAACATGATAATAAATAACTAGAAGAACATTATCGTTACTTTTCGTTATCAACTGAAAATGAGTACATTCTTTCATTTACTTCTCATATGCATTGTGCAATCCTTATTATTTCATTAAATGTATTATTCTCACTCATATGCCCCAACCTCTTCATGGAAGTTGTGGGGCCGAAGTTTAATCATCAATCAGGGTTAATTACTTCACTTTAACCTGGTTATCCACCTTAGATGTTTTTAGCCATAGCTAATTGCAACATCTAAACTCGGTCATCCGTCTTGGATGCCATTAACCAAAACTAATCATAAAATCAAACCCGTCATCTTTTACGGATACCGTTAGCCGAAGCAAATCATCATAATCCACTCGACCATCCATCTAGGATGTCATTAGCCAAAGCTAATCGTCATATTCAACCAGGTCATCCCTCTAGGATGCCATTTGCCGAGACTAATCATCAACGCAACTCGACTATCCATCTAGTATGCCATTAACTGAAGCTAATCATCAATTCATCACAACCATCCCCTTAAAATGTCATTAGCCAAAGCTAATCATCAATCACAACTCGATCATCCCCCTTGGATGCCATTAGCCGAAGCTAATCATTAATTCATCCCGACCATCCCCTTAAGATGCTATTTGCCAAAGCTAATTATCAAACACAACCCGGTCATTCATCTCGGATGTCATTAGCCGAAGCTAATCATCAATCACAACCTGATCATCCATCTCGGATGCCATTAGTTGAAGTTAAGTGCTCCACATATTACACAGTCATATAATGAATTCGTTACAGGCATTTAAGTCAATTCTGATATAGAAGTCTGTCACAGAACATCGATAGCAAAAACTAATTCAATACTTGTTCTATATAATATAATCTAAGTTGATGTCTTTCAACTTAATCCATTAAAATATGAACACTATTAGAAACTCATATCAAAATTCTCTTTAAAATAATACTAGTTCATTTTCAGTTAGAATGGTTGGTTAATTCGTATTGGCACAACCAATCGGTCGACCGAATTAGATAGTAGCCAATTTCACCGTTCCTCTTTGTCAATCGATCAACTAGATCATGTAGTAATTTTAACTGATCGGACGGTTCGTGCAATACATTAATTATCAATTTTAGTTTTAGTTTCTTCTTTTCTTTGCAAGATTCATGGCTTATTAAACTATTAAACATTCATACTAATTCAATTTCACACAAATCTCCTAACAATTACATCTATTGATCCCAACTACACCAAATTTTGCAATTACCCTAAAATTTTAAACTAAGATACAACAATGTGTCAGGAGTGTCCTTGTAAAATTTTAGCTTGATTCGACAATCAGATTGAGAGTTTGGTTCGGTAATGTAAAATTGGTTGGTAAGTGATTTTTCATCAAAATCAAAATTTTCTTATATTATCTTTGCATGGGTCGAATCATTTATTTCACTAAAACCTTGTGGCCACTTCTTTATTCCAAAAACTTATTTTACTTCTTCTTCTTTATGGTTTATTTACAGACTTATTACCGTTTCATAATAATATTACCATTTTTCAACCATGATTTTCTCCAATGTTTTTATTTTTTTTATTTCATTTGCTATTTATTTATATATTTTCAAATTTCTATGGGTTTACAAGGTCAACCAAAAAGATAAGATCTATATTTTTCATATGCAAGTAATTCTTTTTCAATGGTGGAATAATTTATTTGAGCATTATTTAAAGTTTTACTTGAATAGTAAATCACATGAGATTTCTTATGTTTTATTTGTCCTAAAGTAATACCTACGGTATAATCACTAGCATCACATATTATTTTAAAAGGTAATGACTAATCGGGAGGTTGAATGACAAGAGCAAAAGTAAACAAGTTATTAAGTTTAACAAATGCTTCTTCATAATATTCAATCCATTCAAAAACATTATCTTTTATTAGGAGGTTACACAATGACTTACATATTACACTAAAATCTTTGATAAAACTCCTATAAAAACCAGCATATCCTAAGAATGATCTAACATCTTTAACATATTTTGGTGTTGGCAAGTTGGTAATTAACTTGATTTTAGGCTTGTTAACCTCAATTCTTGTTGATGAAATAATGTGACTATGTACAATACCATTTATTATCATGAAATGGAATTTTTCCCCATTTAGCACAAGACTCTTCTTTTCATACATGCTCAAGACCTTTTCCAAGTTAGTTAAACAATTATCAAATGAATGATAAAAAAAGAAAAAGAAAAAGAAAAAGTATCCATGAAAATCTCAAGAAAACATTCAACCATATCATTAATATTGTAAGTATGCATCTTTGAAATGTGAAAGGTGAATTATATAATCTAAAAGGCATTCTTCGATATGCCAAAGTACCAAATAGACATGTGAAAGTAGTTTTCTCGTAATTTTCAAGTGCAATTTCAATTTTATTGTAACCTATAGTTTTCTCGTGATTTTCAAATGCAATTTCAATTTTGTTATAACCTGAATAGCCAACTAAGAAAAAATAAAACTGATGACCTACAAATCTTTCTAGGATTGGATCCATTAAAGGTAAAGGAAAATGATATTTTCTAGTCATTGAGTTAAGTTTCCTATAGTCAAAGCATTTTGAGCATGAAAGGTAAAGGAAAGAATAAAACTCATGACTTATAACTCTTTTTAGGATTTGATCCATGAAAGGTAAAGGAAAATGATATTTTCTAATCATTGAGTTAAGTTTCATATAGTTAATACCTCACAAGTGCCTGTAATATCCTAATTTTAAACATTTTCAACTAACAGGTCTAGGTATTCCATTGCTTCATCAGGGTCTTTATCTTCAAAGATTTCATTACACATCAATGCCACAGTTTGTTTATCTTTAGGTGTTAAACGTTTATATAAGTGTGAAATGAATCTTCATGTTTCAAAACCATGGTAAGGACAAGTATTAAGCAAGTCTTTATACCTATCCCAATAATGATAAATGTTTCTCCTAGTTTTTTGAGTGAATGTGGTGATTTGTCTTTAGAAAGATTTTATTCAGTAAGAATGAAAAACCTCTTTAAAAATTATTGTTGCATTTGATACCAAACATGAATAGATCTTGACCTAGTATTTTGTAACCATGTTTTAACTTTATCTTTTAAGAAAAAAGAAAAAAGCTTTAGAGTAATGGTGTTCATGCTATAATTTAAGTCATTATAAGTGTTACAAACCTATTTAAATTCTCTCAAATACAAGTATGGATTTTATGAATCTAAGCCATGAAAATTTGGTAAAAGTTGAATGATAACTGACTTAAAATTGAAGTAAAATGCATTAAAAGGAAAAACTATACATGATGGTGCACTTGTTCTTGTTGGATTCATGTGGTCTTTAAGTGTTCTAAGATGATTATTATCTTTGAGAAGTGACTGGTTATCTTCATCGGCCATGTTTTCTAAAGAAGATAAAGATTTTCTAGAAAGTCTACCACTTAACATGTGTGACCAAAATTTCATACAAGTGCAGAAAGAAAAGAGAAAAAGAAACAAAATAAAAAAAATAAAAAATAAAAGTGAAAATAAAAAAACAAGAATAAAATTTATAGTTTGTACACTAACTTACCTCCCCGAAAATGACGCCAAAGACTTGACATAATCAAATAATTGATGTCTTTTTCTAAGTGAAGGAGTGTCAAAGTAACAAATAACCCAACAAGACTGGGGTCAATCTATAGGGAGGTTAATGATACAAAACCATTAATAATAAAAGAAACAAAATTAAAGAGATATAAAAGATGTGATACTAATGTAAAGATTTAATAGAGCTAATATAATTACCAAGGTTAGAGGATTCATTAATGGTATTTTCAATATGTATAGTCCAAACTTTTTCTATTACTCAACTAGAAACCACACATAAAAGAGGTTCAATCGAATGATTTATCATTAATGGCTCATTTCAAGTTATTAACATGATCATATTAATTATATTTAATTACCTTATTTGAGTAATGCCAACACTTTTAAATATTGTCAAGTATTCATGACGTTAATTTATGTCAATAACAAACCAAGGTCATTTCATAACATAGGTGTCGGTTCTCCATACGGTGGGCTAATAAAGAATCAAGACTCACCACTTAACAAGCATGGTATTAGGATTGATTAAGATGACAATTATAACTGTTATAACCTATTTTTGAGTTATTCTCCAAATTCACTTTTTCTCTTCCAAAAAAATCAAAAAATATTCGAACTAAAAACAAAAAGTCCAAAAAAATAATAACAGTGAGAAGAGGATGTTAGAGCGCCTAGAAAATGGCTAGAAGTTGGTTGAGTAGGTTCAAAAATTCAAAGATTAAAATTTGACAGTATATTTACAGATGAAGAGCCCTGTTGGCAAAGAAAAATTCAATTGGAGGAAAAAAGTCCAAAATCAGATGTTTATGGACTCAATTAAATTTTATTGGAGGTTTAATTGAATTTACATAGGGTTTGATTACAAGAAAAATTGATTTTTAAGTCAATTTAGGCTTTAATTGGAAGAAATTAAAATTCTGGGGTCAACGTAGAATTTTTAAGAGTTGATTTTGTCAAATCAGGGGCTTAATTGCATAAATATTGAAGTTTGATGGCCATTAGGGACTTGATTGAAGAAATCCAAAACCAAGGACCAAATTGGAAAAGGCGCGTAAATAAAGGAATTGAAATTGACCAAATCAGGGGTCAAATTGAAGAAATTGGAAGTTTATTGATCAATAAAGGGTCAAATTGTATAAATCCAAAACCAAGGACCAAAGGGAAAAATGCGCCGAAATCTGGGGTTTAATTTGAAGTTCTTCATGGGTAAAATTGATCAAAATTAAAAGTTTGAAGCCAATCAGGGGTGTAGATAGAAATAAATCATAAATTGAAGGACTAAATCGTAAGATA